>OZ018333.1:79860562-80231432 GCA_963969495.1 Ceratothoa steindachneri
CCATGTGTTTTTGCGTCCCCCCCCCCCATCTAACATACGGTCGCAAAATGCCGTCCACCCACGTTTACTTGAAACGAGCGTACTGCTGAACCCACAGTCGTGACGTCATCGGCATCGCCTAAGTCTAAAAACCACCTGTTCGGCCTAGACACAAGTGTCAAATGAGTAACCCGAAAAAAAAATATGGCAATTTTCTCGTTCTGCTTTGAACTTTGAATCGACGGTACAAATTCCATTTTTGCGGAGAAGGGTGAGAGTATATCGAAGAGGTAAAATATGTGCCTTCTGCCAGCACACAAAACACCTGCGCATGAGTACACAAATACATTCACTTATATCCATTACAATAATACCATCCACTTCAGTTAACCTTCGTCTGTCTTTCGAAATTCATTTTGTAAATTAACAAAGATTATTCTATCCGATAAAGCGAAGGCAAGGCGCCAGCCAACTCTCTTAATTTCTCTCTATTCTATTCCAGTCTCTCTCTCTTTCTCTCTCTCTCTCTCTCTGAATGTTTCTTTTACTAAGAATTATCCCCCCCTTATATATGTTTATGTTACTTTCTATGTATATTTTTTTAGCCATCTTCTATCCCTCTAGTCTCTTTCTAGTTCGAAAGAAAACATACACAGAGGTTTTAAGCCCAACACTTTACACAATGTAGGCCATCATAAATGAAAACTATTTCACACTTTTACATTACATAAAAAAATTGTTTAAAATTAGGAAACAAAACGCCAATTCTCTACAAATTTAATTTATGACAACATTTAAGAGTTATAAAGTTTTATCACAGTTTACCCGATTTCAACAGAATTAATGGCTTAAAGTGGGTTTTAACCATTTTTAATGTCTTTCATTCAAATGATTTAAATAGAGTTAAATTGGGTAAAGGACCAGGGACATAGGCTTTCACCCGGGTTGAGGCCTATCCAACACGTTAAGAATATATATATATATATATATATATATATATATATATATATATATATATATATACTAATTACTAGTCCTAAGTCCTCTGGCCACCTTTCTGGGAATGGCAATAAGGGCTCAGTAGTTAGTTAGCTCAGTACCTGAAAAACAAGAAGCGATAGAAAGTCCAGGTTCGAATCTTCATCACTTTCAAAGATGGGAACAATTTTAATTAAATTATTTTGACAGTTATCGAGAAAAATCTGTGTACGTAAGTAAAACGGCCATAACAGTTTAACGCCTCATTCAAATTATTTAAATGGATTAGAATTATGAAAATGTATTTAAGGCTTCCTCCCAATTGGAAGCCTATCGACTTTAACACACACACACACACACACACGCACCCTACACACACACACACACACACACACACACACATATATATATATATATATATATATATATATATATATATATATATATATATATATATATATATATATATATATATATATATATATATATATATATATATATATATATATAACAGATGGTGTCGAACGTGTAATGTTCACGGTTGATTCAACCCTACTTCGGTCCCCTTGAGAATTGGCCACCAGGGAATCCGTGCCAATATCCCCCACCCCCTCCGAGCAGGAGGGGGTGGGGGTGATTTGCGAGATGACATATTCGGCTGACCTTTCAAACGGCACGGTTGGGTGAGCATAAGTCGGGTGGTTTGCATGGCTGCTTGGTGGAGTGTGTCAAAGGGACTGGAAGGCAGTGTGCGCGGGCGAGGGCGCCTGTGTACTAAGCGGACAGAAAGTTACACGCACACATATATCACTGTACTCATGAACTTACAAATTGGCATACATATTCGTATTGGCAGCTGCATTATATATATATATATATATATATATATATATATATATATATATATATATATATATATATATATATATATATATATATATATATATATATATGTGTGTGTGTGTGTGTGCACTCTAATACGCACATTGGAGAAACCTTGACCCGAGTGCGATCTTGACTGTCTGCGACTATGGGGGTAAAGGGGGAATTATTACCTTCCCCCCCTTTGAAGAAGGACACTCACGACCCAGAAACGGGGTTCGAATACATTTGTGGACTCGGTGACCTTACAGGCGGGGGGTAAGGGAGGGGAAGGGGGAGGGGGAAGAATGAATGAAGTGCGGGTGTCTCAAGGTAAAGAGGTGCTTCGAGGAGCCTCGTGGCCGAGGAGGGAGAAAGAGAGATAGGGGAAAGATAGATAGATAGATAGATAGTAAGTTAGAGGTGAGAGAAAGTGAAAGAAAATCATATCTAGATTTTCAAAAGTCCTGTTACACTCTTTACGACACTTTCAACAAAGGACACAACGATAGTTTTGATGCAATTACACACGTTTTTATTGTTTAGACATAAAAATATGTTTTTAAAGTGTAATATCAATCAATGTGGAGGTCATCGGCGGCAAACACGCGCTCCTAGCGAGACGCGAAGGCCGCGCACACGTTGCGGACGAAGTCCTTCCTCATGATGGCTCGCACGCGGTTGACGGAGGACTTCAGCTCGTCGACGTTGCTGTAGCGGACCTTGCAGATCTTGGCCTTGATATGTGCACACACGCTGTAGTCGAGGGGATTGAGGTTGGTCGACTTCTGCGGCCAAAAGTCCTTCGACCAGAAGTTCATGTTCGATCCCAAACCCCATTGCCGGGGCACCGTCCTGCTGAAAGACATAGTGCGCCCTTTTTTGTGATTCTCTCACCCAGGACAGGACTTTCGTAGCCAAGATGTCTCTGTAATCGGCCCCAATGAGCCTGTAACCGGCTGCGAACCACACCGACGGAACCTCCTTGCCTTTCGAAGCCGCGACGCCGAGCATCAATAGGGAGGTGTTTAGTCGTGGACCCGTAGTGAACCTCTAAGATGTCGTAGCCGAAGCTTACCCCGCGGTCGTTCTGATGTTGATGACCGGATCAACCGTGAAGGTTTTTTCTCATCAGAAAAAAAGAGAATTCGATGGCCATGACTCTTCAAGGCGTTGATAAGGAGACGATAGAGCTCCCGACGTTGTCCTCCCACACAGTCGGTCAGCAGAGCCTTTCCACGCACTTCAAGCTCTTGACAACCTGACCACCGATATGAGCGAGCGGGGTCATTTTGAGCACTTCCAAAACCTCTCGCACAGCCAAACGGTTCACTGCTTGAGGTGTAACTGAACGAACTCGATCTTTGAGGTCCTCCTCGTTCTTCAGCCTTCCGCGACTCTCTGTAGGGTCATCAGGGTGACGTTGAGCTGCTTGACGATTTCGAGGCTAGTTGTGGCCCGCGCGCAGGAGAGCAGAGATCTCGATTCTTTTCACTTCATCTCGACACACCTACACACAGTGAAAAAGAGGTTTTAATGACACGTGCTCTAAAAGTAGAACTTTAAGTTTGTTTGGCGGAACTTTTTCTATGACACACGTAAACCTCTCGATAGATAAAAAAACACACTAGTGTAACAGAATTTGCGCATATTTTTTATTATTAATCAATATATAGATAGTTGAAGTGTTCCAAATAATTGAAATGCAAATTTTGCTCTGATCTTAAAAAGGACGACAAAACCAATTCGGGTAATTATAAGCCTAAATATTTAACCTCAGCTTCCAAGTGTTTTTACGTCCGTAATTGGAAAGTAATGAGATACACAAGATGGCTTTTGCCGGACACAGTCTGGATTATTCAATTTATTAGGATTTTTGTTTAAGGTGACCATATGAGCGTATATAATGCAGATGGCTTTCTGGGGACCTTTGACGCAGAAAGACTTATAAAAAATTCAAATCGAATTTCTAAGAAAAGATTGTTATGAGTTTATAGCGTTTGGTTATACAAACACTCCAATTATGTAATATTTTATTTATGATGTCTTTTAGGCATTCTTCTTGATTGCTCAAGTCAAGTGGCTGCAGCTCTCGTGAATGGAGAGTTTGGAGTTTGACCATGTAAGGTTTCCACTTGGCGTGAAACGAGCCAGTGTTGAACGAGTGTCAGGGTGATGAACAACACAATATGATTCGCATCTCTTCTCATTGCCAATAAATAGGCTTGTGTGGTATCAGGTTGCCAGATGTCACCATCATGCGATTGCCATCGGTCACTAACTGTGCCAAGTTGCTTCCAAGCTTTTCGCACCGACTCGTCATTAATGGGACACATTGAATCTAGGCTTCACACCTACAAGGGTCACTCGGGGACAAGGGTCAGTTCAATGTTGTCTATAATTAGCATATATGGGCAAACATTTTGCTAGAGACATAAATTTAGTCACCATAATTATGTATATACCGAAAATGTGCGTTTTTATCGTCTTCGACGTAAGAATTAAAGTTTTCTTCGAAATACAATTCTGACTACATTACCTTCTCACAAACTTAATCTACCAACCAACCATTCGGCCCCCATATTGTTAAAGTAGGTGAAAAGTAGAATCCTCACCAAGAACGCATGAAAAATCAAAGGGAAACTTTTTGGTATCATTTTGTTATTTACCAACGACCACTTCCAACTAAATTCAGGCAGTCATCAGTGCTTTGCCGCAAATTGGCCCCTTAGTTTACAGAAATGGCTGCTAGGGTAAACCGGAATGCTCTGACGTTCAAGAAGACAGACGCAAGGGCGCCAATGAAGTCTCGGGAAGCTCAATGGTATTCAGTAAGTGTCAAGACAGTCTCCTCGTGCAGAGGCCGCTTCAGAAGTGTACGGCTACTATTGTTAAACTTGTTCAAGAGTGACAGCAGGCGAGTGTAAGTACTTGTGCGCTAATGGAGAGACGTAAACCTCTGGATAACGACCTCGTGAAGAGGAATGTAGCAAAGAAGCCATTACCTACAAAGAAAAACACCAAAGACAAGCTGACATGCTGAAAAAAAGTACAAAAGTTGGACAGTGGAAGGTTAAATCAAAGTTATTTTCTCTGATAAAGATCCTTTATAAATGTTTGGGAGTTTGGAGAGATTGACTCCCCATAGGAGAAAAAGAGAAAGCTATCATGAATCTGGCATTGCGCTATCACTGAAACATCCTCTGAGACTATCCACATATGGGGTTTGCTTCTTATCCATAGCAATCGGTCCTTTGATAAATTTTCCAATATAAATCATGGTATAAGAAGTTCCGAGAGCCATCCTACCAACGGTCGAATATTTGTTTGGTTGGATACAAAGATTTTTCAGCAGAATGAAACCCCGTGTCATGGGGCACAAGTGATAATAAAGTAGTTCAAACACTAATGCATTGAATTATTAGATTCCTTGCATGGAAATTTTTCTTGAGCTCAATCCGATCAAGAACTGTGGACGACGATGAATGCAGGGTTGGACGAGCATAAGCTCACGACCTGTGACAATATCCTGGCACTTAAGACAACAATTTTGTCCACAGGTCGATATCCAGCATGCCAGAGTGAATTGCAGAAGTCATAAAGATGAACTACCAACATACTAACTTTTATATAGACTCTTTTTTTAGTATATTAAACTTTCAAAACTTGCATACACCGTGTTGATTGTCCTGTATGTTCCTGCAAGATTATGTATATGGTTTTGGTTAGTATCTCTAGTGACGCTTAGGAACCACAAAGGCCAGGAGCAAAACTGTTGGCTATATCTGTACACGATTAAATCGAAATACTATGTCATTATTCAAGTCCTCGTACCCCTGTAGCTCCAATAAACCCAGTAATATTTGTCTCCCCTCATTAAAAGAGATATGGTAATGTCACAGGCTATGAAGAGCGACAAAGCTAATTGCATGCAAAGTGACGAAGACAATTCAACTCACTGTTACTTAAAGCTCAACGTTTAGTTTGCCACCTTAGACAAGTATTAAAGGGAAGAGGTGGAAGTAAAAAAAACGAACGGTTGAAAAACAAGAGTCGTCGGAGTGGTCGATAAAGGTAAACCAACAGACTCCACATTGCTGAGATGGTATTGCCAGACACTTAGAAAACTCTCCATCCGGCAGCTTAGAAAGCTGCGGTCTGAATCCGTAATCTTCATATTAGAGTATATAAAACTTAACTCTGTCTTGGCCAGTCCTAAGCTTGGCTGGAAAAAAGGGGGGATGGTTGGCAGATGCCCCACCAATAAAGCAAAACACGGTTCGAAGACCTCAAAGGAAGATTCCGTGGATAGAGTTGCTTCAAACTCAAAGGCTGTGAAGGTGGCTGGCGGCTGAAGCGGATCAATCAATTGTTGTGGGGGTGCTCGCTGTTTCTTCTGACTCCTAGTTTGTGGTCATCTCTTTCTAACAAGGAGGATAATTCAGAACTGTGGATTTTAGTGGTTTGTTGAAAAAAATAAGCTTCTAAATTATCAACTAAATTTACTCGTAACAAAACAATAGCTTAGAGACTCAGCGATATTGACTGAAGAATTGGTTTGAGCGTAAGTGGTTGAAAAGTTAATTGACGAGTAATTTAAAATTAATGACAAAGGATTAGATAGTAGAAATAAAATGGGGCGTTAACAATTATGTCACAAAGTAACCGGTTAATCATAAATTAACAGGCAAATGGTTACTATAAGAACAGAAGATGAAGTGGGTTGTTTACAAAAGGGGACGGAGAATTTTGTTATAAATGGGCGTTGCCATCCTTTCTAGACAATAAGTGGTCAAATGGCTGCGATACCTCAAAATGTTCGTTTCTATCTCGATATAAGATGCAAACATCTGGGGTCCTCTGCGAATTGGTTCACCGACATTTCAATGCAAGACAATTCAGCGCAGATAATTGGACGCAAGGACAATTCAGCGCAGATAATTGGACGCAAGGACAATTCAGCGCAGATAATTGGACGCAAGACAATTCAGCGCAGATAATTGGACGCAAGACAATTCAGCGCAAATAATTCGACGCAAGGACAATTCAGCGCAGATAATTGGACGCAAGACAATTCAGCGCAGATAATTGGACGCAAGGACAATTCAGCGCAGATAATTGGACGCAAGGACAATTCAGCGCAGATAATTCAACGCAAGACAATTCAGCGCAAATAATTCGACGCAAGGACAATTCAGCGCAGATAATTGGACGCAAGACAATTCAGCGCAGATAATTGGACGCAAGGACAATTCAGCGCAGATAATTGGACGCAAGGACAATTCAGCGCAGATAATTGGACGCAAGGACAATTCAGCGCAGATAATTGGACGCAAGACAATTCAGCGCAGATAATTGGACGCAAGGACAATTCAGCGCAGGTAAATTCCTACGTATATATATATATATATATATATATATATATATACATATATTAGAGAAAATTATGTATAATTTTCTTTTTCTTAAATTAGAATAAAACCTCACATTTATTAAGTTTACAACTTATTACTACATTTGTAAATCAATTTGTTAATTTATTATAGCGTCAGATGTTCTTTTATATTTCAATTTTTTAGCTTCACCTTTATTTCGGGCTCTGAAACTTATAGCCTTAGAATTCTATAAGTTTACCACGCAATGGCTTTGCCACTCCCCCCTATGGGGGGAGCTGCTAAGATTAAAAAATAAAATCTAAAAAAAATCAGCCATGGTTAAATTTTTATAAATTTTCTGAACTTCGCCAATTATCATAATTTTAAAAAGGAACTCTAAACTAAATTTCCCCCCTTTCAAAATATAGTTATAGGAGAAGATATATAAAAATAAATTTTCTGAACTTCACCATTTGTAATTCTTTTGGTTTTAAAAAATTCACAAAAATTCGATACTTATATTTATTTCTGAACTTCACCATTTTGTTTTTGATATTATAAAAGAATTATTAGAAATAACTTTGATAAAAAAACATAAGTCATAACCAAACTAAGATGAAATAATTATTCAAATACCCCCCCAAAAATTCCCGTTCTTAAACCGCTGGATGGTTTTCACCAAGTTACACTTGAATAGCGCGGTGCCACACTTCTACTCTTTATTTTCTTTAAATAACTGAATATTTTGAGTAGGGTGGAGGTGACTCTATAAATTACTATGTGAGTTCGTAGGTCGATCGGTCGAATGATAACCAGTTTACTTTTCAATGAGAGTTTTGGGGCAATACATCGTAACTATTCGGCCGATTCTAACGAAATTTGAAACCCTTATGTTGTTTTACATTCTCTTTCGAATGATATAATTGAAAAAGTCCTCCCGAGGTTAGCCAGGGAATTATTTTGCAATAACACCCTAACTATTCGGCAGATTCTAACGAAATTTGAAACCCTTCTGTTGTTTTACATTCTCTTTCGAATGATATAATTGCCAAAGTCCTCCCGAGGCTAGCCAGGGAAAAACTTGGCAATAACACCATAACTATTCAGCCGATTCTAACGAAATTTGAAACCATTGTGTTGTTTTACATTCTCTTTCGAATGATTTAATTGCCCAGTTCCCATCAAGGTTATTCCGGGAATTATTAAAAGTTTTGAAGGTCGTAAGGTCATAAAGCAGAATAATTGAGAGCACGCGACATAGATCTGTTGACCTTGTTTGAAGTACAAAAGAAAAAGGAATCGGTTACGATCGTCGGCAACGGAATCGTAACCTAAAACACGTTCTCCGCAGGATGTTTCACGCAAACGATCAAGTACCGAAATAGCATTCACACTATCAGGCGCTGGAATGGGCTTTCCTTGTTGTCGTCAGTGACGTTGCACACTTCTCTACAGCGAAAGGAAGAATAACGATTGCTGCATCAGTCAAATGAACTTCGGTCTCTTGTAGAATTCGCCGAGGGGCATTATTCGATCCGGCAGTTCTGTCGCGAAGGTGAAAAAGTGCATCTTTGCTGTCGATGCTGCAGGTTGAGGCTCGTGGTTATGTGGCGTTATGGAATCCCACGAATTCCCTTCGACGTGGATGCGATCTCTGCATTTTCACCTACGGCGAAGGGCCAGGTCTAGACGTCGCTTTTTTGTCAAAAGGAGTAAAATTCAATTGTACCCCATGGGATATAGGGTTATTCACCCTTGAGATTTAAAACCTACCGTTTGATTTGGCGCTGGGTGGCGCCATCTAGTGGTAGAAGCCTCATTTATTTTTCAAAAAGAGTTTAGTTCAATTGTACCCATTTAGAACCATAAAAATGACCCATATGACCGTGGGACATAGGGTTATTCACCCTTGAGATTTCAAATCTGCCGTTGGATTTGGCGCTGGGTGGCGCTATCTAGTGACAGGAGCCTCATTTAGCCATTCCAAGGCACTTGTAAGTGATTCGAACCATAGGAAACCATCAATGCAATAACCATTTATCATCTTATCACAACACGGCACAGCTAATCGGAGGGACTTTGTTTTTATTAGCGCAGCGCCATGACTCTTTTACACTAGAAACCTTTCTATCTAACCGATAGAAATGGCTATATAACAAAATCTGTTGTCGCCCTTCCTCTGACAATATCCACTTCTTTCTACGATATATATATATATATATATATATATATATATATATATATATATATATATATATATATATATATATATATATATGGGTGAGAATGGATGGGGAGAAAGAAAAGTCCAGACACTACACAGAGCTCTTTATTGACGTTTCGCCTCTTGGCTTCCTCAGAATGGAACTGACAAGAGAGATGGAAGATCGCCGCTCGACCATTCGTAAAGTTAGTCTGGGTCGCGGTCACTTGCTCTCCCCCGGCTGTTTCCCCCTCGTCTCGACCCTTTCGCCTCTTCATTAATGAGCCTTGCCGCACCTGTCGCCAGCTTGAAGAAACCGTCCCGGTGATTTGTCGACCTATAGGAGAGAATATATGTAGCTTCAATAATCCTACGTTCACGTTTTGATAAACCTTTTTGAACTATACTCACCCCATCCCATTTAGGTAAATGCCCACATTCATCTATATGCACCACTAACGAGTTTGAAGTTCTATGTGCCCGGACGTCCCTCTTGTGCTCACTAAGTCTAGTTTTAATGTCCCTACCAGTCTCTCCGTAATAACTCTTGTCGCACCCTTCACACGGAATCTGATAGATTATGCCCCTATCCGTTTGGGCCCTAAACTTTTTGTGCGAAACCAATTCCTTGATCTTCGTCCCAGCATGATCGGCAACTAGCAAACCCGTTTTCCTGAGGGCCACATTTATGCTCTGCGCAGCCTTGCAGTAAGGCACTGAAAGGTACCTGACCCCATCCAATGTGCCTGTCAAAGCCTCATTATCCGCGGTCCCATTTGTCGTGCTACTCATTTTGCCTCTTTCCGATATCCCGACCGCTTTATACCTCAACTTTATTAAGAGACCCTCCGGATATTTCAGTTTCATAAAAGCATTCCTAATGTAGTTATACTCATCAGTTAAAAACTGTTGGCTACAAATCCGGATGGCCCTGAGGTAGAATCCTATCACTACCCCAGTCTTCGTTCTATCGCTGTGTCCCGATAAATAATGGATGAAGTCATCCTTATTAGTGGGTTTCCTGTAAACGGAAAACTCAGTTGCACTCCCAACCCTATGAATAAGTGTGTCCAGAAAAGGAATCCTGTTGTTAACTTCTTCCTCTACAGTAAACTGTATGCTACCGTTTATCTCATTCAACCGCTCTAATTTCTCATTGACGTCAGTATTTTCAGGAATTATGGCCAGAACATCGTCTACATATCTCAACCACAAGGAGTCACCCTCCCCGAATACCCTCATCAATTTCTCTGTTTCAAGGACCTCCATGAATAGGCATGCCATGACAGCGCTAAGTGGAGATCCCATCGCCAGTCCCCTGTATTGTCGAAATTCTTCCCCTTCAAAGGTGAACGCACCAAAGCTCACGCATAGCGAAACTAACTTTATATAGTCCCTTTTACTAACGGGTAGGTCAGCGTCATTCAAGACGAGTAACAATTTTGCCACTGCCTCCAAAGCACCGTCAACAGGGACATTGGTGAACAGCGATTTTACATCAAAGCTTACCATTTTCTTTCCCTGTAAGTTGACCCCAATTAACCTCTCCTTTAAATCGGTTGAATTCTTTAAATGCGCTTTGCTATTTTTTCCCAGTCCCTGAGACAATGGTCTGGCCAGTGCCTTTGCAATTCTGTGGGGAGCGCTTCCCACTCCCGATGTGATAGGTCTAAGAGGAACCCCTTGTTTGTGGGTTTTTGGGAGCCCCCTCATTTTGGGGGGTCTGGGGATTTCCTCAATGAGGTGGGTCATTTTCTTACCCCTTTCCGTTCTCCTGAGTATTTTTCGCACCTGTTGTTCGAAAGCTGCGGCCTCTTTTGTGTAGTGTCTGGACTTTTCTTTCTCCCCATCCATTCTCACCTATACGTCGAGTCTTTCATGCAATATATATATATATATATATATATATATATATATATATATATATATATATATATATATATATATATATATATATCCAACAAACCGCAAGAAACAGAAAACTAGAAAAAATTTCTTCGGAAATAATATTTCCTAATTCGCAAATATTCCGTACGGGGTGGGATTCGAACCGTGGACACTGAAGCAGCGAGCAAAGAGTTACTGTGCCTGGTAGCTTAGCGGTAAAGCATCTGACCGGCAATCAGCAGACCCGGGTTCGAGTCCCGGCCAGAAATTCAAAACTTCTTTCCCCTGGCGTTATTTCTGTCTTCTCCGTAAAGGATCGCCTTCACTGTGTCGCCCTCTGCTCTCTTTGATTCGGGATTCTTCTAATGTCCCTTTCTCTTGCCTTTAAAAAACTCAGGTTTCTTGTCTCATTTGCTCATTCGCGTCCAATTCTTCTTCCTCTTGTACTATATGTATATATAGTCAGCTACACCACGTTTCTGAAGCTTTCTTTCTGTCTTCAAATTTATTTGAAAGGCAGAAAATAAAAATGGCGTAGCTCTGCGGTGGTTGTATGATCACCCGCAGAACCTGTAGTTGCTCTTTCTTTGTGTATATATATATATATATATATATATATATATATATATATATATATATATATATATATATATATATATATATATGCCTTGGTTGTGGTTTCTATTCTATGGCTTACGGAAGTTAGGATGATTTATTTAACGCGATGGGTAGGCTAAATAGTCTCTATGGCAACGCAACTTCGGTTGGTTTAATAAAAGATGCCTAGGCTCGGTACATCATATATGGCTCCCGCTCCTGAATATTAATAACGATTGTTTTTCTTTAATAAATGTCATTTATCGGCGAAAACTTTGGATACAATCGAGTATTTTATGTCTTTTCTTTGTTCAGATTTTGGTTCGATGCAAATATATTTCGTATTTTGTCGACTTCAGAGAGAAGCAATATTGAGGTTCCCTCGTTAATTTCTTCTTTTATCGGCCATTTTTCTTTCTTCTCTCTCCCACTACCATTTATCCCTCCCCCAATGGAAAGTTTCAGCCTAAACACCCGCCGCTATAGCAGTAATTTGGGGGGAATGCAATATTTTTCTTGTCCTGACGCTCCGGCAGAGATTAGAAAAAAAATTATAAATTGCCCGCAGGAAAATAAAAAAAGAAGTTCGAAGTGCTTTCGTCTATATTTCGCAATACCTCTCTCTCGAGAAGGGGAGGGGGGGGAGGGTAGAGGCCAAGCGTTTAAAATCGCATCTTTGTTTCTTCTATGGATCACCGAAAGGCCCTTACATTCACCTGGAGGTTTAGATTCGCGATGACAGAGAGGGAAAGAACACAAAATGTGTCGAAGTCTCAGTCTCTCAAATGCTTCGTCATAAATTATGTCGCAATCTCAGACGTCAAGTGCTTCGTCACAAATTGTGTCGCAAGCTCCGTCTCTCAAAAAAAATTATGTCGCAAATTCTTCCTTTAAATTCTTCATCACATTTTGGGTAATTATACAAATTGTAGAATTACCCATAAATAGAATCGCTTTTGATGCTACTTAAATCTAAATTTATGCTATTATAAAGAAAAATAGATTCGCATCCATTTTTGTCATTTGTAGCTTGTTCATCCGCCAAAAAGCCTATTATCCCTGGTAGGCGGGCTGGTTAAGTTAGGTGTGATTTGGGGGTTGGTTAGGTTTCTTAGTTTGTTTGCTTGGTTAGGTTCAATTTTGTGGGCTAGTTTGACATGTTTTAGTGGGTTATGCAAGATTTGGTCGGTTGTTCTTTCGGGGGTTCCCAATGCAAAGAAGAAGCTTATTCCAGCCCCCCCCCATCCCGCCCCGGTTATAGCCGGTAGGTAAGTGAAACACTCAGTCTTCAATCCTAAATGGCTGGTCTTTGTGACGGTTGCCAGATAACTGTGCTTGTGCTATCGGAGCACTTCTGTAGGCTGCTTCGATGCCTTAATTGAATTTTGCCAAAGAGAGAAACTAATGACAAAGATAAAACAGATTTGTAAACGGTTTTGTCGTACGGTTAACTTAGATTTAAGGCCAAAATATGGGGATGCCAATAATATGTGCCGATTCGGAAACAACAAAGAGGCCAAGGAAATTCGCGATTGCGGTTACTGAACGTGGAATCAAATTTGACCGTATTTTGTCGCTTTGGCGATGGCGGGATTCTTAGTCGGTAAAGGCTAATTTCAGGGACTAATTGCTCGAAAAATCTCTTTCAGATGGTAATAGCTTAGGAAAAAAGGACTTTCAAATGATAGCAGGTCGGAAAAGAGCACTTTTAGGCGCTTAGAGTTTAGGAAAAGAATGATTCCAGGTGCTAGTACCTCGGGAAAGAGTACTTTCAGGTGTTTATAGTTCGGACAGGATTACTTTCATGCGCTAGTAGTTAGGAAAAGAGTACTTTCATGTCCTAATGGATAAGAAAAGAGTACTTTCAGATTTTAGGCTGCTCGTAATGAGTAAATTCATTTGCTAATAGTAGAGGAGTGTTTTGAGGTGTTAATAGCTCGGAAAAGAGTACTTTAATCTGCCAATAAGCCGGAGAGGAGTGTTTTCAGGTGTCAATATGTCTGAAAAGCGTACTTGCATCAGCTAATATATAGGAGAGGAGTGTTTTCCGGTGTTAATTGCTCGGGAAAGAGTACTTTCATTTGCTAATATGTAAAAGAGGAGTGGTTTCAGGAGTTAATAGCTAGGAAAAGGTACTTTCATCTTTTAATAGGTAAGATAGGATTGTTTTCAGGTGCTAATCGCTAAAAAAAGAGTACTTTCATCTGGTAATATGTAGGAGAGGAGTGTTTTCAGGTGTTAATATGGCGGAAGAGAATACTTTCAGGTGCTAAAAGAAAGGCAAAGACGATGAATAAATGCCGAGAGAAAATGAATTGAAAGTCATTGTTCAGCAGAGACGTTAGACTCGTTAATCCTGTTCTACCCTTGGCCCCCAGGCCCAAGGGTTCTGATAGCTCCAAGTTATAGGATTATGCCTCAAGCCCCAGGTTTTAGAGTTCTATCCTTGGACCCAGGTTTTAGGGGTTCTACCACTTTACTGCCAGGCCCAAGGGTTCTGATAGCTCCAAGTTATAGGATTCTCCCTCAATCCCCAGGTTTTAGAGTTCTACCCTTGGACCCAGGTTTTAGGGGTTCAACCACTTTACTCCCAGGCCCAAGGGTTCTGATAGCTCCAAGTTATAGGATTCTCCCTCAAGCCCCAGGTGTAAGAGTTCTACCCTTGGACCCAGGTTTTAGGGGTTCTACCACTTTACTGCCAGGCCCAAGGGTTCTGATAGCTCCAAGTTATAGGATTCTCCCTCAATCCCCAGGTTTTAGAGTTCTACCCTTGGACACAGGTTTTACGGGTTCTACCACTTTACTCCCAGGCCCAAAGGTTCTGATAGCTCCAAGTTATAGGATTCTCCATGAAGCCCCAGGTTTTAGATTTCTACCCTAGGACCCAGGTTTTAGGGGTTCTAACACTTTACTCCCAGCCCCAAGGGTTCTGATAGCTCCAAGTTATTGGATTCTCCTTCAATCCTCAGGTTTTAGAGTTCTACCGTTGGACCCAGGTTTTAGGAGTTCTACCCCTTCACTCTCAGGCCCAAGGGTTCTGATAGCTCGAAGTTATAGGATTCTCCCTCAATCCCCAGGTTTTAGAGTTCTACCCTTGGACCCAGGTTTTAGGGGTTTTACCACTTTACTCCCAGGCCCAAGGGTTCTGATAACTCCAAGTAATAGGATTTTCCCTCAAGCCCCAGGTTTTAGAGATCTACCCTTGGACCCAGGTTTTAGGGGTTCTACCACTTTACTCCCAGGCGCAAGGGTTCTGATAGGTCCAAGTTATAGGATTCTCCCTCAATCTCCCGGTTTTAGAGTTCTACACTTGGACCCAGGTTTTAGGGGTTTTACCACTTTACTCCCAGGACCAAGGGTTCTGATAGCTCAAAGTTATAGGATTCTCCCTCAAGCCCCAGGGTTCAGAGTTCTACCCTTGGATCCAGGTTTTAGGGGTTCTACCATATTACTTCCAGCCCCAAGGGTTCTGATAGCTCAAAGTTATAGGATTCTCCCTCAAGCCCCAGGTTTTAGAGTTCTACCCTTGGACCCAGGTTTCAGGGGTTCTACCACTTTACTCCCAGGCCCAAGGGTTCTGATAGCTCCAAGTTATAGGATTCTCCCTCAATCCCTAGGTTTTAGATTTCTACCCTAGGACCCAGGTTTTAGGGGTTCTACCACTTTACCCCCAGCCCCAAGGGTTCTGATAGCCTCAAGTTATAG
Source organism: Ceratothoa steindachneri (assembly GCA_963969495.1). NCBI lineage: Eukaryota > Metazoa > Arthropoda > Malacostraca > Isopoda > Cymothoidae > Ceratothoa > Ceratothoa steindachneri. The sequence goes on from OZ018333.1 coordinate 79,876,148, forward strand.
GAATCTCCTTCAATCCTCAGGTTTTAGAGTTCTACCCTTGGACCCAGGTTTTAGGGGTTCTACCACTTTACTCCCAGGCCTAAAGGTTCTGATAGCTCCAAGTTATAGGATTCTCCGTCAATCCCCAGGTTTTAGAGATCTACCCTTGGACCCGGGTTTTAGGGGTTCTACCACTTTACTCACAGGCCCTAGGGTTCTGATAGCTCCAACTTATAGGTTTCTCCCTCAAGCCCAGGGTTTTAGAGTTCTACCCTTCGACCCAGGTTTTAGGGGTTTTACCACTTTACTCCCAGGCGCAAGGGTTCTGATAGCTCCAAGTTATAGGATTCCCCCTCAATCTCCCGGTTTTAGAGTTCTACACTTGGACCCAGGTTTTAGGGGTTTTACCACTTTACTCCCAGGCCCAAGGGTTCTGATAGCTCAAAGTTATAGGATTCTCCCTCAAGCTCCAGGTTTTAAAGTTCTACCCTTGGACCCAGGTTTTACGGGTTCTACCACTTTACTCCCAGGCCCAAGGGTTCTGATAGCTCCAAGTTATAGGATTCTCCCTCAATCCCCAGGTTTTAGAGTTCTACCCTTAGGACCCAAGTTTTAGGGGTTCTACCACTTTTCTCCCAGGCCCAAGGTTTCTGATAGCTCCAAGTTATAGGATTCTCCCTCAAGCCCCAGGTTTTCGAGTTCTACCCTTGGACCCAGGTTTTAGGGCTTCTACCACTTTACTCCCAGGCCCAAGGGTTCTAATAGCTTAAATTCAAAGGATTCTCCTTCAAGCCCTAGGTTTCAGAGTTCTACCCTTGGACCCAGGTTTTAGGGCTTCTACCACTTTACTCCCAGGCGCAAGGGTTCTGATAGCTCCAAGTTGTAGGATTCTCCCTCAATCAACAGGTTTTAGAGTTCAACCCTTGGACCCAGGTTTTAGCGGTTCTACCACTTTACTCCCAGGCCCAAGGGTTCTGATACCTCAAAGTTATAGGATTCTCCCTCAATCCCCAGGTTTTAGAGTTCTACCCTTGAACCCAGGTTTTAGGGAATCTACCACTTTACTCCAAGGCCCAAGGGTTCTGATAGCTCCAAGTTATACGATTCTCCCTCAAGCCCCAGGTTTTAGAGTTCTACCCTTGGACCCAGGTTTGAGGGGTTCTACCACTTTACTCCCAGGCCCAAGGGTTCTGATAGCTCCAAGTTATAGGATTTTCCCTCAAGCCCTAGGTTTTAGGGTTCTACCCTTGGACCTAGGTTTTAGGGGTTCTGCCACTTTACTCTCAGGCCCAAGGGTTCTGACAGCTCCAAGTTATAGGATTCTCCCTCAATCCCCAGGTTTTAGAGTTTTACCCTTGGACCTAGGTTTTAGGGGTTCTACCACTTTACTCGCAGGCCCAAGGGTTCTGATAGCTCCAAGTTATAGGATTCTCCCTCAAGCCCTCGGTTTGAGAGTTCTACCCTTGGACTTAGGTTTTAGGGGTTCTACCACTTTACTCCCAGGCCTAAGGGTTCTGATAGCTCCAAGTTGTAGGATTCTCCCTCAATCAACAGGTTTTAAAGTTCTACCCTTGGACCCAGGTTTTAGCGGTTCTACCACTTTACTCCCAGGCCCAAGGGTTCTGATAGCTCCAAGTTATAGGATTCTCCCTTAATCCCCAGGTTTTAGAGTTCTACCCTTGGACCCAGGCCCAAAAGTTCTGATAGCTCAAAGTTATAGGATTCTCCATCAATCCCCAGGTTTTCGAGTTCTACCCTTGGACTCAGGTTTTAGGGCTTCTACCACTTTACTCCCATGCCCAAGGGTTCTAATAGCTCCAAGTAATAGGATTCTCCCTCAAGCCCCAGGTTTTAGAGTTCTACCCTTGGACCCAGGTTATAGAGTTCTACCCTTGGACCTAGGTTTTAGGGGTTCTACCACTTTACTCCCAGGCCGAAGGGTTCTGATAGCTCCAAGTTATAGGATTCTCCCTCAAGCACCAGGTTTTAGGGTTCAACCCTTGGAACCAGGTTTTAGGGGTTCTACCACTTTACTCCCAGGCCGAAGGGTTCTGAAGGCTTCAAGTTATAGGATTCTCCCTCAAGACCCAGGTGTTAGAGTTCTACCCTTGGACCCAGGTTGTAGGGGTTCTACTACTTTACTCCCAGGCCCAAGGGTTCTGATAGCTCCAAGTTATAGGATTCCCCCTCAATCTCCCGGTTTTAGAGTTCTACCCTTGGACCCAGGTTTTACGGGTTCTACCACTTTACTCCCAGGCCCAAGGGTTCCCGTAGCTCCAAGTTATAGGATTCTCCCTCAATCCCCAGGTTTTAGAGTTCTACCCTTAGGACCCAGGTTTTAGGGGTTCTACCACTTCACTCCCAGGCCCAAGGGTTCTGATAGCTCCAAGTAATAGGATTCTCCCTCAAGCCCTAGGTTTTAGAGTTCTACCCTTGGACCCAGGTTTTAGGGGTTCTGCCACTTTACTCGCAAGCACAAGGGTTCTGATAGCTCCAAGTTATAGGATTCTCCCTTAAGCCCTCAGTTTTAGAGTTCAACCCTTGGACCCAGGTTTTAGGGGTTATAACACTTTGCTCCCTGGCCTAATGGTTCTGATAGCTCCAAGTTATCAGATTCTCCCTTAATCCCCAGGTTTTAGAGTTCTACCCTTGGACCCAGGAAAGGGTTCTGATAGCTCCAAGTTATAGGATTCTCTCTCAATCCCCAGGTTTTTGAGTTCTACCCTTACGCCAGGTTTTAGAGTTCTACCCTTGGACCCAGGTTTTAGGGGTTCTACCACTTTACTCCCAGGCCTAAGGGTTCTGATTGCTCCAACTTATAGGATTCTTCCTCAAGCACCAGGTTTTAGGGGTTCTACCACTTTACTCCCAGGCCCAAGGTTTCTGATAGCTCCAAGTTATAGGATTCTCCCTCAAGCCCCAGGTTTTAGAGTTCAACCGTTGGAACCAGGTTTTAGGGGTTCTACCACTTTACTCCCAGGCCGAAGGGTTCTGATAGCTCCAAGTTTTAGGATTCTCCCTCAAGCCCCAGGTTTTAGAGTTCTACCCTTGGAACCAGGTTTTAGGGGTTCTACCACTTTACTCCCAGGCGCAAGGGTTCTGATAGCTCAAACTTATAGGATTCTCCCTCAAGCCTCAGGTTTTAGAGTTCTACCCTTGGACCCAGGTTTTAGGGGTTCTACCACTTTACTCCCAGGCCCAAGGGTTCTGATAGCTCCAAGTTATAGGATTCTCGCTCAAGCCCCAGGTTTTAGAATTCTACCCTTGGACCCGGGTTTTAGGGGTTCTACCACTTTACTCCCAGGCCTAAGGGTTCTGATAGCTTTAAGTTATAGGATTCTCCCTCAAGCCCCAGGTTTTAGAGTTCTACCCTTGGACCCAGGTTTTAGGGGTTCTACCACTTTACTCCTAGGCCGAAGGGTTCTGATAGATCCAAGTTATAGGATTCTCCCTCAAGCCCCAGGTTTTAAAGTTCTACCCTTAGACCCAGGTTTTACGGGTTCTACCACTTTACTCGCAGGCACAAGGGTTCTGATAGCTCCAAGTTATAGGATTCTCCCTCAATCCCCAGGTTTTAGAATTCTACCCTTACGACCCAGGTTTTAGGGGTTCTACCACTTTTATCCGAGGCCCAAGGGTTCTGATAGCTCCAAGTTATAGGATTCTCCCTCAAGCCCCAGGTTTTCGAGTTCTACCCTTGGACCCAGGTTTTAGGGCTTCTACCACTTTACTTCCAGGCTCAAGGGTTCTGATAGCTCAAATTTATAGGATTCTCCCTCAAGCCCTAGGTTTTAGAGTTCTACCCTTGGACCCAGGTTTTAGGGGTTCTACCACTTTACTCCCAGGCGCAAGGGTTCTGATAGCTCCAAGTTATAGGATTCTCCCTCAATCCTAAGGTTTTAGAGTTCTACCCTTGAACCCAGGTTTTAGGGGTTCTACCACTTTACTCCAAGGCCCAAGGATTCTGATAGCTCCAAGTTATAGGATTCTCCCTCAAGCCGCCAGGTTTAAGAGTTCTACCCTTGGACCCAGGTTTTAGGGGTTCTACCACTTTACTCCCAGGCCCAAGGGTTCTGATAGCTCAAAGTTATAGGATTCTCCCTGAGGCCCCAGGTTTTAGAGTTCTACCCTTGGACCTAGGTTTTAGGGGTTCTACCACTTTACTCTCAGGCCCAAGGGTTCTGATAGCTCCAAGTTATAGGATTCTCCCTCAAGCCCCAGGTTTTAAAGTTTTACCCTTGGCCCCAGGTTTTAGGGCTTCTACCACTTTACTCGCAGGCCCAAGGGTTCTGATAGCTCAAAGTTATAGGATTCTCCCTCAAGCCCTCGGTTTTAGAGTTCTACCCTTGGACTTAGATTTTAGGGGTTCTACCACTTTACCTACAGGCCTAAGGGTTCTGATAGCTCCAAGTTATAGGATTCTCACTTAATCCCCAGGTTTTAGAGTTCTATCCTTAGACCCAGGCCCAAGGGTTCTGATAGCTCCAAGTTATAGGATTCTTCCTCAATCCCCAGGTTTTAGAGTTCTACCCTTGGACTCAGGATTTAGGGGTTTTACCGCTTTACTCCCAAGCCCAAGGGTTCTTGATAGCTCCAAGTAATAGGATTCTCCCTCAAGCCCCAGGTTTAAGAGTTCTACCCTTGGATCCAGGTTTTAGAGTTCTACCCTTGGACCCAGGTTTTAGGGGTTCTACCACTTTGCTCCCAGGCCCAAAGGGTTCTGATAGCTATAAGTTATAGGATTCTCCCTCAAGCCCAAGGTTTTAGGGTTCAACCCTTGGAACCAGGTTTTAGGGGTTCTACCACTTTACTCACAGGCCGAAGGGTTCTAAAGGCTCTAAGTTATAGGATTCTCCCTCAAGCCCCAAGTGTTAGAGTTCTACCCTTGGACCCAGGTTGTAGGGGTTCTACTACTTTACTCCCGGGCCCAAGGGTTCTGATAGCTCCAAGTTATAGGATTCTCCCTCAAGCCCCAGGATTTAGAGTTCTACCCTTGGACCCAGGTTTTAGGGGTTCTACCACTTTACTCCCAGGCACAAAGGTTCTGATAGCTCCAAGTTATAGGATTCTCCCTCAAGCCCCAGGTTTTAGAATTCTACCCTTGGATCCAGGTTTTAGGGGTTTTACCACTTTACTCACAGCCCCAAGGGTTCTGATAGCTCCAAGATATAGGATTCTCATTCAAGCCCCAGGTTTTAAAGTTCTACCCTTGGACCCAGGTTTTAGTGTTTCCTACCACTTTACTCCCAGGCCCAAGGGTTCTGATAGCTCCAAGTTATATGATTCTCTTTCAAGCCCCAGGTTTTAGAGTTCTACCCTTGGCCCAAGGTTTTAGGGGTTCTACCACTTTACTCCCAGGCCCAAGGGTTCTGATAGCTCCAAGTTATAGGATTCTCCCTTAAGCCCAAGGTTTTCGAGTTCTACCCTTGGACCCTGGTTTTAGGGGTTCTACCACTTTACTCCCAGGCGCAAGGGTTCTGATAGCTCCAAGTTATAGAATTCTCCCTCAAGCCCCAGGATTTAGAGTTCTACCCTTGGACCCAGGTTTTAGGGGTTCTACCACTTTACTCTCAGGCGCAAGGGTTCTGATAGCTCCAAGTTATAGTATTCTCCCTCAATCTCCCGGTTTTAGAGTTTTACACTTGGACCCAGGTTTCAGGGGTTTTACCACTTTACCCCCAGGCCCAAGGGTTCTGATAGGGCAAAGTTACAGGATTCTCCCTCAAGCCCCAGGTTTTAGAGTTCTACCCTTATATCCAGGTTTTAGGGGTTCTACCACTTTACTCCCAGTCCCAAGGGTTCTGATAGCTCAAAGTTATATGATTCACCCTCAAGCCCCAAGTTTTAGAGTTCTACCCTTGGACCCAGGTTTTAGGGGTTCTACCACTTTACTCCCAGGCCCAAGGGTTCTGATAGCTCCAAGTTATAGGATTCTCCCTCAAGCCCAAGGTTTTAAAGTTTTACCCTTGGCCCCAGGTTTTAGGGCTTCTACCACTTTACTCCCAGGCCCAAGGGTTCTGATAGCTTCAAGTAATAGGATTCTCCCTCAAGCCCTAGGTTTTAGAGTTCTACCCTTGGACCCAGGTTTTAGGGGTTCTGCCACTTTACTCGCAGGCACAAGGGTTCTGATAGCTCCAAGTTATAGGATTCTCCCTTAAGCCCTCAGTTTTAGAGTTCTACCCTTGGACCCAGGTTTTAGGGGTTATACCACTTTGCTCCCAGGCCTAATGGTTCTGATAGCTCCAAGTTATCAGATTCTCCCTTAATCCACAGGTTTTAGAGTTCTACCCTTGGACCCAGGCCAAGGGTTCTGATAGCTTCAAGTTATAGGATTCTCCCTCAATCCCCAGGTTTTAGAGTTCTAGCCTTGGACTCAGGTTTTATGGGTTATACCACTTTACTCCCAGGCCCAAGGGTTCTGATAGCTCCAAGTAATAGGATTCTCCCTCAAGCTCCACGTTTTTGAGTTCTACCCTTGGACCCAGGTTTTAGAGTTCTACCCTTGGACCCAGGTTTTAGGGCTTCTACCACTTTACTCCCAGGCCTAAGGGTTCTGATTGCTCCAAGTTATAGGATTCTCCCTCAAGCACCAGGTTTGCAAGTTCTACCCTTAGACCCAGGTTTTAGGGGTTCTACCACTTTATTCCCAGGCCGAAGGGTTCTGATAGCTCCAAGTTTTAGGATTCTCCCTCAAGCCCCAGGTTTTAGAGTTCTACCCTTGGACCCAGGTTTAGGGGTTCTACCACTTTACTCCCAGGCGCAAGGGTTCTGATAGCTCAAACTTATAGGATTATCCCTCAAGCCACAGGTTTTAGAGTTCTACCCTTGGACCCAGGTTTTAGGGGTTCTACCACTTCACTCCCAGGCCCAAGGGTTCTGATAGCTCCAAGTTATAGGATTCTCCCTCAAGCCCCAGGTTTTAGAATTCTACCCTTGGACCCAGGTTTTAGGGGTTCTACCACTTTCCTCCCAGGCCTAAGGGTTCTGATAGCTCCAAGTTATAGGATTCTCCCTTAAGCCCCAGGTTTTAGAGTTCTACCCTTTGACCCAGGTTTTAGGGATTCTACCACTTTACTCCTAGGCCGAAGGGTTCTGATAGCTCCAAGTTATAGGATTCTCCCTCAAGCCCCAGGTTTTAAAGTTCTACCCTTAGACCCAGGTTTTACGGGTTCTACCACTTTACTCGCAGGCACAAGGGTTCTGATAGCTCCACGTTACAGGATTCTCCCTCAAGCCCCAGGTTTCAGAGTTCTACGGTTGTATCCAGGTTTTAGGGGTTCTACCACTTTACTCCCAGTTCCAAGGGTTCTGATAGCTCAAAGTTATAGGATTCTCCCTCAAGCCCCAGGTTTTAGAGTTCTACCCTTGGACCCAGGTTTTAGGGGTTCTACCACTTTACTCCCAGGCCCAAGGGTTCTGATAGCTCCAAGTTATAGGATTCTCCCTCAAGCACCAGGTTTTAGAGTTCTACCGTTAGGCCCAGGTTTTAGGAGTTCTACCCCTTCACTCTCAGGCCCAAGGGTTCTGATAGCTCCAAGTTATATGATTCTCCCTCAAGCCCCAGGTTTTAGAGTTCTACCCTTGAACCCAGGTTTAGGGGTTCTACCACTTTACTCCCAGGCGCAAGGGTTCTGATAGCTCAAACTTATAGGATTATCCCTCAAGCCCTAGGTTTTAGAGTTCTACCCTTGGACCCAGGTTTTAGGGGTTCTACCACTTTACTTCCAGGTCCAATGGTTATGATAGCTCCAAGTTATAGGTTTCTCCCTCAAGCCCCAGGTTTTAGAATTCTACCCTTGGACCCAGGTTTAGGGGTTCTACCACTTTACTCCCAGGCCTAAGGGTTCTGATAGCTCCAAGTTATAGGATTCTCCCTTAAGCCCCAGGTTTTAGAGTTCTACCCTTTGACCCAGGTTTTAGGGGTTCTACCACTTTACTCCTAGGCCGAAGGGTTCTGATAGCCCCAAGTTATAGGATTCTCCCTCAAGCCCTAGGTTTTAAAGTTCTACCTTAGACCCAGGTTTTAGGGGTTCTACCACTTTACTCGCAGGCACAAGGGTTCTGATAGCTCCAAGTTATAGGATTCTCCCTCAATCCCCAGGTTTTAGAGTTCTACCCTTACGACCCAGGTTTTAGGGGTTCTACCACTTTTCTCCGAGGCCCAAGGGTTCTGATAGCTCCAAGTTATTAGATTCTCCCTCAAGCCCCAGGTGTAAGAGTTCTACCCTTGGACCCAGGTTTAAGGGCTTCTACCACTTTACTTCCAGGCTCAAGGGTTCTGATAGCTCAAATTTATAGGATTCTCCCTCAAGCCCTAGGTTTTAGAGTTCTACCCTTGGACCCAGGTTTTAGGGGTTCCTACCACTTTACTCCCAGGCGCAAGGGTTCTGATAGCTCCAAGTGATAGGATTCTCCCTCAATCGCCAGGTTTTAGAGTTCTACCCTTAGATCCAGGTTTTAGCGGTTCTACCACTTTACTCCCAGTCCCAAGGGTTCTGATAACTCCAAGGAATAGAATTCTCCCTCAATCCTAAGGTTTTAGAGTTCTACCCTTGAACCCAGGTTTTAGGGGTTCTACCACTTTACTCCAAGGCCCAAGGATTCTGATAGCTCCAAGTTATAGGATTCTCCCTCAAGCCCCAGGTTTTAGAGTTCTACCCTTGGACCCAGGTTTTAAGGTTTCTACCACTTTACTCCTAGGCCCAAGGGTTCTGATAGCTCCAAGTTATAGGATTCTCCCTCAAGCTCCAGGTTTTAGACTTCTACCCTTGGACCTAGGTTTTAGGGGTTCTGCCACTTAACTCTCAGGCCCAATGGTTCTGATAGCTCCAAGTTATAGGATTCTCCCTCAATCCCCAGGTTTTAGAGTTCTACCCTTGGACCTAGATTTTAGGGGTTCTACCACTTTACTCGCAGGCACAAGGGTTCTGATAGCTCAAAGTTATAGGATTCTCCCTCAAGCCCTCAGTTTTAGAGTTCTACCCTTGGACTTAGGTTTTAGGGGTTCTACCACTTTACCTACAGGCCTAAGGGTTCTGATAGCTCCAAGTTATAGGATTCTCACTTAATCCCTAGGTTTTAGAGTTCTATCCTTAGAACCAGGCCCAAGGGTTCTGATAGCTCCAAGTTATAGGATTCTCCCTCAATCCCCAGGTTTGAGAGTTCTACCCTTGGACTCAGGTTTTAGGGGTTCTACCACTTTACTCCCAGGCCCAAGGGTTCTTGATAGCTCCAAGTAATAGGATTCTCCCTCAAGCCCCAGGTTTAAGAGTTCTACCCTTGGACCCAGGTTTTAAAGTTCTACCCTTGGACCCAGGTTTTAGGGGTTCTACCACTTTGCTCCCAGGCCCAAGGGTTCTGATAGCTATAAGTTATAGGATTCTCCTTCAAGCACCATGTTTTAGAGTTCTACCCTTGGACCCAGGTTTTAGGGGTTCTACCACTTTACTCCCAGGCCCAAGGGTTCTGATAGCTCCAAGTTATAGGATTCTCCCTCACCCCCAGGTTTTAGAGTTCAACCCTTGGAATAGGTTTTAGGGGTTCTACCACTTTACTCCCAGGCCCAAGGGTTCTAAAGGCTCCAAGTTATAGGATTCTCCCTCAAGCCCCAAGTGTTAGAGTTCTACCCTTGGACCCAGGTTTTAGGGGTTCTACCACCTTACTCCAAGGCCCAAGGGTTCTGATAGCTTCAAGTTATAGGATTCTCCATCAAGCCCCAGGTTTTAGAGTTTTACCCTTGGACCCAGGTTTTAGGGGTTTTACCACATTACTCCCAGGCAAAAGGGTTCTAATAGCTCAAAGTTATAGGATTCTCCCTCAAGCACCAGGTTTTAGAGTTCTACCCTTGGACCCAGGTTTTAGGGGTTCTACCACTTTACTCCCAGGCCAAAGGGTTCTGATAGCTCAAAGTTATAGGATTCTCCCTCAATCCCCAGGTTTTAGAGTTCTACCCTTAGGACCCGGGTTTTAGGGGTTCTACCACTTTACTCCCAGGCCCAAGGGTTCTGATAGCTTCAAGTTATAGGATTCTCCCTCAAGCCCCAGGTTTTAAGAGTTCTACCCTTGGACCCAGGCTTTAGGGCTTCTACCACTTTACTCCCAGCCCAAGGGTTCTGATAGCTTCAAGTTATAGGATTCTCCCTCAAGCCCCAGGTTTCAGAGTTCTACCCTTGGACCCAGGTTTTAGGGCTTCTACCACTTTACTCCCAGGCCCAAGGGTTCTGATAGCTCAAATTTATAGGATTCTCCCTCAAGCCCTAGGTTTTAGAGTTCGACCCTTGGACCCAGGTTTTAGGGGTTCTACCACTTTACTCGCAGGCAAAATGGTTTTGATAGCTCCAAGTTATAGGATTCTCCCTCAAGCCCTCAGTTTTAGAGTTCTACCATTAGAGCCAGGTTTTAGGGGTTCTACCACTTTGTTCCCAGGCCAAAGGGTTCTGATAGCTCCAAGTTATAGGATTCTCCCTTAATCCCCAGGTTTTAGAGTTCTACCCTTATACCCAGACCAAGGGTTCTGATAGCTCTAAGTTATAGGATTCTCCCTCAATCCCCAGGTTTTAGAGTTCTACCCTTGGAGTCAAGTTTTAGGGGTTATACCACTTTACTCCCAGGCCCAAGGGTTCCTATAGTTCCAAGTAATAGGATTCTCCCTCAAGCCCGGGGTTTTAGAGTTCTACCCTTGGACCCAGGTTTTAGATTTCTACTCTTGGACCCAGATTTAAGGGGTTCAACTACTTGACTCCCAGGCCTAAGGGTTCTGATTGTTTAAGTTATAGGATTCTCCTTCAAGGACCTGGTTTTCGAGTTCTAACCTTGGATCCAGGTTTTAGGGGTTCTACTAATTTACTCTCAGGCCCAAGGGTTCTGATAGCTCCAAGTTATAGGATTCTCCCTCAAGCCTGAGGTTTTAGAGTTCAACCCTTGGAACCAGGTTTTAGGGGTTCTACCACTTTACTCCCAGGCCCAAGGGTTCTGATAGCTCCAAGTTATAGGATTCTCTCTTAAGCCCCAGGTTTTAGAGTTCTACCCTTGGACCAAGGTTTTAGGGTTCTACCACTTTACTCCCAGGCCTAAGGGTTCTGATAGCTCCAAGTTATAGGATTCTCCCTCAATCCCCAGGTTTTAGAGTTCTACCCTTGGACCTAGGTTTTAGGGGTTCTACCACTTTACTCCCAGGCCCAAGGGTTCTGATAGCTCCAAGTTATATGATTCTCGCTCAATCCTTAGGTTTTAGAGTTCTACCCTTGAACACAGGTTTTAGGGGTTCTAACACTTTACTCCAAGGCCCAAGGGTTCTGATAGCTCCAAGTTATACGATTCTCCCTCAAGCCTAGGTTTTAGAGTTCTACCCTTGGACCTAAGTTTTAGGGGTTCTGCCACTTTACTCTCAGGCCCCATGGTTCTGATAGCTCCAAGTTATAGGATTCTCCCTCAATCCCCAGGTTTTAGAGTTCTACCCTTGGCCCTAGGTTTTAGGGGTTCTACCACTTTACTCGCAGGCCCAAGTGTTCTGATAGCTCCAAGTTATAGGATGATCCCTCAAGCCCTCGGTTTTAGATTTCTATTTTTGGACTTAGGTTTTAGGGGTTCTACCACTTTACTTCCAGGCCTAAGGGTTCTGATAGCTCCAAGTTATAGGATTCTCCCTTAATCCCCAGGTTTTAGACTTCTACCCTTAGAACCCAGGCCCAAAGGTTCTGATAGCTCAAAGTTATAGGATTCTCCCTCAATCCCCAGGTTTTAGAGTTCTACCCTTGGACTCAGGTTTTAGGGGTTCTACCACTTTACTCCCAGGCCCAAGGGTTCTAGAGGCTCCAAGTAATAGGATTCTCCCTCAAGCCCCAGGTTTTAGAGTTCTACCCTTGGACCCAGGTTTTAAAGGTTCTACCACTTTACTCCCAGGCCCAAGGGTTCTGATAGCTCCAAGTTATAGGATTCTCCCTCAAGCACCAGGTTTTAGAGTTCTACTCTTGGACCCAGGTTTTAGGGGTTCTACCACTTTACTCCCAGGCTCAAGGGTTCTGATAGCTCCAAGTTATAGGATTCTCCCTCAAGCCCAGGGTTTTAGTGTTCAACCCTTGGAACCAGGTTTTAGGGGTTCTACCACTTTACTTCCAGGTCCAATGGTTATGATAGCTCCAAGTTATACGATTCTCCCTCAAGCCTAGGTTTTAGAGTTCTACCCTTGGACCTAAGTTTTAGGGGTTCTGCCACTTTACTCTCAGGCCCCATGGTTCTGATAGCTCCAAGTTATAGGATTCTCCCTCAATCCCCAGGTTTTAGAGTTCTACCCTTAGGACCCAGGTTTTAGGGGTTCTACCACTTTACTTCCAGGCCTAAGGGTTCTGATAGCTCCAAGTTATAGGATTCTCCCTCAATCCCCAGGTTTTAGACTTCTACCCTTGGACCCAGGCCCAAAGGTTCTGATAACTCGAAGTTATAGGATTCTCCCTCAATCCCCAGGTTTTAGAGTTCTACCCTTGGACTCAGGTTTTAGGGGTTCTACCACTTTACTCCCAGGCCCAAGGGTTCTAAAGGCTCCAAGTAATAGGATTCTCCCTCAAGCCCCAGGTTTTAGAGTTCTACCCTTGGACCCAGGTTTTAGGGGTTCTACCACTTTACTCCCAGGCCCAAGGGTTCTGATAGCTCCAAGTTATAGGATTCTCCCTCAAGCACCAGGTTTTAGAGTTCTACCCTTAGGCCCAGGTTTCAGGGGTTCTACCACTTTACTCCCAGGCTCAAGGGTTCTGATAGCTCCAAGTTATAGGATTCTCCCTCAAGCCCCAGGTTTTAGTGTTTAACCCTTGGAACCAGGTTTTAGGGGTTCTACCACTTTACTCCCAGGCACAAGGGTTCTGATAGCTCCAAGTTATAGGATTCTCCCTCAAGCCTGAGGTTTTAGAGTTCAACCCTTGGAACCAGGTTTTAGGGGTTCTACCACTTTACTCCCAGGCCGAAGGGTTCTGATAGCTCCAAGTTATATGATTCTCCCTCAATCCCCAGGTTTTAGAGTTCTACCCTTGGACCTAGGTTTTAGTGGTTCTAACACTTTACTCACAGGCCCAGGGGTTCTGATAGCTCCAAGTTATAGGATTCTCCCTCAATCCCCAGGTTTTAGAGTTCTACCCTTGAACCCAGGTTTAAGGGGTTCTACCACTTTACTCCCAGGCCCAAGGGTTCTGATAGCTCCAAGTTATAGGATTCTCCCTCTAACCCCAGGTTTTAGAGTTCTACCCTTGGATCCAGGTTTTAGGGGTTCTACCACTTTTCTCAGAGGCCGAAGGGTTCTGATAGCTCCAAGTTATAGGATTCTCTCTCAAGCCCCAGGTTTTAGAGTTCTGCCCTTGGACCCAGGTTTTAGGGGTTCTAACACTTTACTCCCAGGCCTAAGGGTTCTGATAGCTCCAGGTTTTAGAGTTCTACCCTTGGACCTAGGTTTTAGGGGTTCTGCCACTTAAGTCTCAGGCCCAATGGTTCTGATAGCTCCAAGTTATAGGATTCTCCCTCAATCCCCAGGTTTTAGAGTTCTACCCTTGGACCTAGATTTTAGGGGTTCTACCACTTTACTCGCAGGCCCAAGGGTTCTGATAGCTCAAAGTTATAGGATTCTCCCTCAAGCCCTCGGTTTTTGAGTTCTACCCTTGGACTTAGGTTTTAGGGATTCTACCACTTTACCTACAGGCCTAAGGGTTCTGATAGCTCCAAGTTATAGGATTCTCACTTAATCCCTAGGTTTTAGAGTTCTATCCTTAGAACAAGGCCCAAGGGTTCTGATAGCTCCAAGTTATAGGATTCTCCCTCAATCCCCAGGTTTGAGAGTTCTACCCTTGGACTTAGGTCTTAGGGGTTCTACCACTTTACTCCCAGGCCCAAGGGTTCTTGATAGCTCCAAGTAATAGGATTCTCCCTCAAGCCCCAGGTTTAAGAGTTCTACCCTTGGACCCAGGTTTTAAGGTTCTACCCTTGGACCCAGGTTTTAGGGGTTCTACCACTTTGCTCCCAGGCCCAAGGGTTCTGATAGCTATAAGTTATAGGATTCTCCCTCAAGCACCATGTTTTAGATTTCTACCCTTGGAACCAGGTTTTAGGGGTTCTACCACTTTACTCCCAGGCCCAAGGGTTCTGATAGCTCCAAGTTATAGGATTCTCCCTCAATCCCCAGGTTTTAGAGTTCTACCCTTGGACCTAGGTTTTAGGGGTTCTACCACTTTACTCCCAGGCCCAAGGGTTCTGATAGCTCCAAGTTATAGGTTTCTCGCTCAATCCTTAGGTTTTAGAGTTCTACCCTTGAACACAGGTTTTAGGGGTTCTAACACTTTGCTCCAAGGCCCAAGGGTTCTGATAGCTTCAAGTTATAGGATTCTCCATCAAGCCCCAGGTTTTAGAGTTTTACCCTTGGACCCAGGTTTTAGGGGTTTTACCACTTTACTCTCAGGCAAAAGGGTTCTAATAGCTCAAAGTTATAGGATTCTCCCTCAAGCACCAGGTTTTAGAGTTCTACCCTTGGACCCAGGTTTTAGAAGTTCTACCACTTTACTCCCAGGCCAAAGGGTTCTGATAGCTCAAAGTTATAGGATTCTCCCTCAATCCCCAGGTTTTAGAGTTCTACCCTTAGGACCCAGGTTTTAGGGGTTCTACCACTTTACTCCCAGGCCCAAGGGTTCTGATAGCTTTAAGTTATAGGATTCTCCCTCAAGCCCCAGGTTTTAAGAGTTCTACCCTTGGACCCAGGTTTTAGGGCTTCTACCACTTTACTCCCAGGCCCAAGGGTTCTGATAGCTCCAAGTTATAGGATTCTCCCTCAAGCCCTAGGTTTTAGAGTTCTACCCTTGGAACCAGGTTTTAGGGGTTCTACCACTTTACTCCCAGGCCTAAGGGTTCTAAAGGCTCCAAGTTATAGGATTCTCCCTCAAGCCCCAGGTTTTAGAGTTCTAACCTTGGATCCAGGTTTTAGGGGTTCCACCACTTTACTCCCAGGCGCAAGGGTTCTGATAGCTCAAACTTATAGGATTCTCCCTCAAGCCCCAGGTTTTAGAGTTCTACCCTTGGACCCAGGTTTTAGGGGTTCTACCACTTTACTGCCAGGCCCATGGGTTCTGATAGCTCCAAGTTATAGGATTCTCCCTCAAGCCCCAGGGTTCAGAGTTCTACCCTTGGATCCAGGTTTTAGGGGTTCTACCATATTACTTCCAGCCCCAAGGGTTCTGATAGCTCAAGGTTATAGGATTCTCCCTCAAGCCCCAGGTTTTAGAGTTCTACCCTTGGACCCAGGTTTCAGGGGTTCTACCACTTTACTCCCAGGCCCAAGGGTTCTGATAGCTCCAAGTTATAGGATTCTCCCTCAATCCCCAGGTTTTAGATTTCTACCCTAGGACCCAGGTTTTAGGGGTTCTACCACTTTACCCCCAGCCCCAAGGGTTCTGATAGCCTCAATTTATTTGAATCTCCTTCAATCCTCAGGTTTTAGAGTTCTACCCTTGGACCCAGGTTTTAGGGGTTCTACCACTTTACTCCCAGGCCTAAAGGTTCTGATAGCTCCAAGTTATAGGATTCTCCGTCAATCCCCAGGTTTTAGAGATCTACCCTTGGACCCGGGTTTAAGGGGTTCTACCACTTTACTCACAGGCCCTAGGGTTCTGATAGCTCCAACTTATATGTTTCTCCCTCAAGCCCAGGGTTTTAGAGTTCTACCCTTCGACCCAGGTTTTAGGGGTTTTACCACTTTACTCCCAGGCGCAAGGGTTCTGATAGCTCCAAGTTATAGGATTCCCCCTCAATCTCCCGGTTTTAGAGTTCTACAGTTGGACCTAGGTTTTAGGGGTTTTACCACTTTACTCCCAGGCCCAAGGGTTCTGATAGCTCAAAGTTATAGGATTCTCCCTCAAGCTCCAGGTTTTAAAGTTCTACCCTTGGACCCAGGTTTTACGGGTTCTACCACTTTACTCCCAGGCTAAAGGGTTCTGATAGCTCCAAGTTATAGGATTCTCCCTCAATCCCCAGGTTTTAGAGTTCTACCCTTAGGACCCAGGTTTTAGGGGTTCTACCACTTTTCTCCCAGGCCCAAGGTTTCTGATAGTTCCAAGTTATAGGATTCTCCCTCAAGCCCCAGGTTTTCGAGTTCTACCCTTGGACCCAGGTTTTAGGGCTTCTACCACTTTACTCCCAGGCCCAAGGGTTCTAATAGCTTAAATTCAAAGGATTCTCCTTCAAGCCCTAGGTTTCAGAGTTCTACCCTTGGACCCAGGTTTTAGGGCTTCTACCACTTTACTCCCAGGCGCAAGGGTTCTGATAGCTCCAAGTTGTAGGATTCTCCCTCAATCAACAGGTTTTAGAGTTCAACCCTTGGACCCAGGTTTTAGCGGTTCTACCACTTTACTCCCAGGCCCAAGGATTCTGATAGCTCCAAGTTATAGGATTCTCCCTCAATCCCCAGGTTTTAGAGTTCTACCCTTGAACCCAGGTTTTAGGGAATCTACCACTTTACTCCAAGGCCCAAGGGTTCTGATAGCTCCAAGTTATACGATTCTCCCTCAAGCCCCAGGTTTTAGAGTTCTACCCTTGGACCCAGGTTTGAGGGGTTCTACCACTTTACTCCCAGGCCCAAGGGTTCTGATAGCTCCAAGTTATAGGATTTTCCCTCAAGCCCTAGGTTTTAGGGTTCTACCCTTGGACCTAGGTTTTAGGGGTTCTGCCACTTTACTCCCAGGCCTAAAGGTTCTGATAGCTCCAAGTTGTAGGATTCTCCCTCAATCAACAGGTTTTAGAGTTCTACCCTTGGACCCAGGTTTTAGCGGTTCTACCACTTTACTCCAAGGCCCAAGGGTTCTGATAGCTCCAAGTTATAGGATTCTCCCTTAATCCCCAGGTTTTAGAGTTCTACCCTTGGACCCAGGCCCAAAAGTTCTGATAGCTCAAAGTTATAGGATTCTCCATCAATCCCCAGGTTTTCGAGTTCTACCCTTGGACTCAGGTTTTAGGGCTTCTACCACTTTACTCCCATGCCCAAGGGTTCTGATAGCTCCAAGTAATAGGATTCTTCCTCAAGCCCCAGGTTTTAGAGTTCTACCCTTGGACCCAGGTTATAGAGTTCTACCCTTGGACCTAGGTTTTAGGGGTTCTACCACTTTACTCCCAGGCCCAAGGGTTCTGATAGCTATAAGTTATAGGATTCTCCCTCAAGCACCAGGTTTTAGAGTTCTACCCTTGGACCCAGGTTTTAAGGTTCTACCCTTGGACCCAGGTTTTAGGGGTTCTACCACTTTGCTCCCAGGCCCAAGGGTTCTGATAGCTATAAGTTATAGGATTCTCCCTCAAGCACCATGTTTTAGAGTTCTACCCTTTGAACCAGGTTTTAGGGGTTCTACCACTTTACTCCCAGGCCCAAGGGTTCTGATAGCTCCAAGTTATAGGATTCTCCCTCAATCCCCAGGTTTTAGAGTTCTACCCTTGGACCTAGGTTTTAGGGGTTCTACCACTTTACTCCCAGGCCCAAGGGTTCTGATAGCTCCAAGTTATAGGTTTCTCGCTCAATCCTTAGGTTTTAGAGTTCTACCCTTGAACACAGGTTTTAGGGGTTCTAACACTTTACTCCAAGGCCCAGGGGTTCTGATAGCTTCAAGTTATAGGATTCTCCATCAAGCCCCAGGTTTTAGAGTTTTACCCTTGGACCCAGGTTTTAGGGGTTTTACCACTTTACTCTCAGGCAAAAGGGTTCTAATAGCTCAAAGTTATAGGATTCTCCCTCAAGCACCCGGTTTTAGAGTTCTTCCCCTGGACCCAGGTTTTAGAAGTTCTACCACTTTACTCCCAGGCCAAAGGGTTCTGATAGCTCAAAGTTATAGGATTCTCCCTCAATCCCAGGTTTTAGAGTTCTACCCTTAGGACCCAGGTTTTAGGGTTTCTACCACTTTACTCCCAGGCCCAAGGGTTATGATAGCTTTAAGTTATAGGATTCTCCCTCAAGCCCCAGGTTTTAAGAGTTCTACCCTTGGACCCAGGTTTTAGGGCTTCTACCACTTTACTCCCAGGCCCAAGGGTTCTGATAGCTCCAAGTTATAGGATCCTCCCTCAAGCCCTAGGTTTTAGAGTTCTACCCTTGGAACCAGGTTTTAGGGGTTCTACCACTTTACTCCCAGGCCTAAGGGTTCTAAAGGCTCCAAGTTATAGGATTCTCCCTCAAGCCCCAGGTTTTAGAGTTCTAACCTTGGATCCAGGTTTTAGGGGTTCCACCACTTTACTCCCAGGCGCAAGGGTTCTGATAGCTCCAAGTTATAGGATTCTCCCTCAAGCCCCAGGTTTTAGAGTTCTACCCTTGGACCCAGGTTTTAGGGGTTCTACCACTTTACTGCCAGGCCCAAGGGTTCTGATAGCTCCAAGTTATAGGATTCTCCCTCAAGCCCCAGGGTTCAGAGTTCTACCCTTGGATCCAGGTTTTAGGGGTTCTACCATATTACTTCCAGCCCCAAGGGTTCTGATAGCTCCAAGTTATAGGATTCTCCCTCAAGCCCCAGGTTTTAGAGTTCTACCCTTGGACCCAGGTTTCAGGGGTTCTACCACTTTACTCCCAGGCCCAAGGGTTCTGATAGCTCCAAGTTATAGGATTCTCCCTCAATCCCCAGGTTTTAGATTTCTACCCTAGGACCCAGGTTTTAGGGGTTCTACCACTTTACCCCCAGCCCCAAGGGTTCTGATAGCCTCAATTTATAGGAATCTCCTTCAATCCTCAGGTTTTAGAGTTCTACCCTTGGACCCAGGTTTTAGGGGTTCTACCACTTTACTCCCAGGCCTAAAGGTTCTGATAGCTCCAAGTTATAGGATTCTCCGTCAATCCCCAGGTTTTAGAGATCTACCCTTGGACCCGGGTTTTAGGGGTTCTACCACTTTACTCACAGGCCCTAGGGTTCTGATAGCTCCAACTTATAGGTTTCTCCCTCAAGCCCAGGGTTTTAGAGTTCTACCCTTCGACCCAGGTTTTAGGGGTTTTACCACTTTACTCCCAGGCGCAAGGGTTCTGATAGCTCCAAGTTATAGGATTCCCCCTCAATCTCCCGGTTTTAGAGTTCTACACTTGGACCCAGGTTTTAGGGGTTTTACCACTTTACTCCCAGGCCCAAGGGTTCTGATAGCTCAAAGTTATAGGATTCTCCCTCAAGCTCCAGGTTTTAAAGTTCTACCCTTGGACCCAGGTTTTACGGGTTCTACCACTTTACTCCCAGGCCCAAGGGTTCTGATAGCTCCAAGTTATAGGATTCTCCCTCAATCCCCAGGTTTTAGAGTTCTACCCTTAGGACCCAGGTTTTAGGGGTTCTACCACTTTTCTCCCAGGCCCAAGGTTTCTGATAGTTCTAAGTTATAGGATTCTCCCTCAAGCCCCAGGTTTTCGAGTTCTACCCTTGGACCCAGTTTTTAGGGCTTCTACCACTTTACTCCCAGGCCCAAGGGTTCTAATAGCTTAAATTCAAAGGATTCTCCTTCAAGCCCTAGGTTTCAGAGTTCTACCCTTGGACCCAGGTTTTAGGGCTTCTACCACTTTACTCCCAGGCGCAAGGGTTCTGATAGCTCCAAGTTGTAGGATTCTCCCTCTATCAACAGGTTTTAGAGTTCAACCCTTGGACCCAGGTTTTAGCGGTAATACCACTTTACTCCCAGGCCCAAGGGTTCTGATAGCTCCAAGTTATAGGATTCTCCCTCAATCCCCAGGTTTTAGAGTTCTACCCTTGAACCCAGGTTTTAGGGAATCTACCACTTTACTCCAAGGCCCAAGGGTTCTGATAGCTCCAAGTTATACGATTCTCCCTCAAGCCCCAGGTTTTAGAGTTCTACCCTTGGACCCAGGTTTGAGGGGTTCTACCACTTTACTCCCAGGCCCAAGGGTTCTGATAGCTCCAAGTTATAGGATTTTCCCTCAAGCCCTAGGTTTTAGGGTTCTACCCTTGGACCTAGGTTTTAGGGGTTCTGCCACTTTACTCTCAGGCCTAAGGGTTCTGACAGCTCCAAGTTATAGGATTCTCCCTCAATCCCCAGGTTTTAGAGATTTACCCTTGGACCTAGGTTTTAGGTGTTCTACCACTTTACTCGCAGGCCCAAGGGTTCTGATAGCTCCAAGTTATAGGATTCTCCCTCAAGCCCTCGGTTTGAGAGTTCTACCCTTGGACTTAGGTTTTAGGGGTTCTACCACTTTACTCCCATGCCCAAGGGTTCTGATAGCTCCAAGTAATAGGATTCTTCCTCAAGCCCCAGGTTTTAGAGTTCTACCCTTGGACCCAGGTTATAGAGTTCTACCCTTGGACCTAGGTTTTGGGGGTTCTACCACTTTACTCCCAGGCCGAAGGGTTCTGATAGCTCCAAGTTGTAGGATTCTCCCTCAATCAACAGGTTTTAGAGTTCTACCCTTGGACCCAGGTTTTAGCGGTTCTACCACTTTACTCCAAGGCCCAAGGGTTCTGATAGCTCCAAGTTATAGGATTCTCCCTTAATCCCCAGGTTTTAGAGTTCTACCCTTGGACCCAGGCCCAAAAGTTCTGATAGCTCAAAGTTATAGGATTCTCCATCAATCCCCAGGTTTTCGAGTTCTACCCTTGGACTCAGGTTTTAGGGCTTCTACCACTTTACTCCCATGCCCAAGGGTTCTGATAGCTCCAAGTAATAGGATTCTTCCTCAAGCCCCAGGTTTTAGAGTTCTACCCTTGGACCCAGGTTATAGAGTTCTACCCTTGGACCTAGGTTTTGGGGGTTCTACCACTTTACTCCCAGGCCGAAGGGTTCTGATAGCTCCAGGTTATAGGATTCTCCCTCAAGCCCCAGGTTTTAGGGTTCAGACCTTGGAACCAGGTTTTAGGGGTTCTACCACTTTACTCCCAGGCCGAAGGGTTTTGAAGGCTTCAAGTTATAGGATTCTCCCTCAAGACCCAGGTGTTAGAGTTCTACCCTTGGACCCAGGTTGTAGGGGTTCTACTACTTTACTCCCAGGCCCAAGGGTTCTGATAGCTCCAAGTTATAGGATTCCCCTCAATCTCCCGGTTTTAGAGTTCTACCCTTGGACCCAGGTTTTACGGGTTCTACCACTTTACTCCCAGGCCCAAGGGTTCCCGTAGCTCCAAGTTATAGGATTCTCCCTCAATCCCCAGGTTTTAGAGTTCTACCCTTAGGACCCAGGTTTTAGGGGTTCTACCACTTCACTCCCAGGCCCAAGGGTTCTGATAGCTCCAAGTAATAGGATTCTCCCTCAAGCCCTAGGTTTTAGAGTTCTACCCTTGGACCCAGGTTTTAGGGGTTCTGCCACTTTACTCGCAGGCACAAGGGTTCTGATAGCTCCAAGTTATAGAATTCTCCCTTAAGCCCTCAGTTTTAGAGTTCTACCCTTGGACCCAGGTTTTAGGGGTTATAACACTTTGCTCCCTGGCCTAATGGTTCTGATAGCTCCAAGTTATCAGATTCTCCCTTAATCCCCAGGTTTTAGAGTTCTACCCTTGGACCCAGGAAAGTGTTCTGATAGCCCGAAGTTATAGGATTCTCTCTCAATCCCCAGGTTTTAGAGTTCTACCCTTGGACTCAGGTTTTAGGGGTTATACCACTTTACTCCCAGGCCCAAGGGTTCTGATAGCTCCAAGTAATAGGATGCTCCCTCAAGCCCCAGGTTTCTGAGTTCTACCCTTACGCCAGGTTTTAGAGTTCTACCCTTGGACCCAGGTTTTAGGGGTTCTACCACTTTACTCCCAGACCTAAGGGTTCTGATTGCTCCAACTTATAGGATTCTTCCTCAAGCACCAGGTTTTAGGGGTTCTACCACTTTACTCCCAGGCCCAAGGTTTCTGATAGCTCCAAGTTATAGGATTCTCCCTCAAGCCCCAGGTTTTAGAGTTCAACCCTTGGAACCAGGTTTTAGGGGTTCTACCACTTTACTCCCAGGCCGAAGGGTTCTGATAGCTCCAAGTTTTAGGATTCTCCCTCAAGCCCCAGGTTTTAGAGTTCTACCCTTGGAACCAGGTTTTAGGGGTTCTACCACTTTACTCCCAGGTGCAAGGGTTCTGATAGCTCAAACTTATAGGATTCTCCCTCAAGCCTCAGGTTTTAGAGTTCTACCCTTGGACCCAGGTAAGGGGTTCTACCACTTTACTCCCAGGCCCAAGGGTTCTGATAGCTCCAAGTTATAGGATTCTCGCTCAAGCCCCAGGTTTTAGAATTCTACCCTTGGACCCAGGTTTGAGGGGTTCTACCACTTTACTCCCAGGCTTAAGGGTTCTGATAGCTTTAAGTTATAGGATTCTCCCTCAAGCCCCAGGTTTTAGAGTTCTACCCTTGGACCCAGGTTTTAGGGGTTCTACCACTTTACTCCTAGGCCGAAGGGTTCTGATAGATCCAAGTTATAGGATTCTCCCTCAAGCCCCAGGTTTTAAAGTTCTACCCTTAGACCCAGGTTTTACGGGTTCTACCACTTTACTCGCAGGCACAAGGGTTCTGATAGCTCCAAGTTATAGGATTCTCCCTCAATCCCCAGGTTTTAGAATTCTACCCTTACGACCCAGGTTTTAGGGGTTCTACCACTTTTCTCCGAGGCCCAAGGGTTCTGATAGCTCCAAGTTATAGGATTCTCCCTCAAGCCCCAGGTTTTCGAGTTCTACCCTTGGACCCAGGTTTTAGGGCTTCTACAACTTTACTTCCAGGCTCAAGGGTTCTGATAGCTCAAATTTATAGGATTCTCCCTCAAGCCCTAGGTTTTAGAGTTCTACCCTTGGACCCAGGTTTTAGGGGTTCTACCACTTTACTCCCAGGCGCAAGGGTTCTGATAGCTCCAAGTTATAGGATTCTCCCTCAATCCTAAGGTTTTAGAGTTCTACCCTTGATCCCAGGTTTTAGGGGTTCTACCACTTTACTCCAAGGCCCAAGGATTCTGATAGCTCCAAGTTATAGGATTCTTCCTCAAGCCCCAGGTTTTAGAGTTCTACCCTTGGACCCAGGTTTTAGGGGTTTTACCGCTTTACTCCCAAGCCCAAGGGTTCTTGATAGCTCCAAGTTGTAGGATTCTCCCTCAATCAACAGGTTTTAGAGTTCTACCCTTGATCCCAGGTTTTAGGGCTTCTACCACTTTACCTACAGCCCGAAGGGTTCTGATAGCTCCAAGTTATAGGATTCTCACTTAATCCCCAGGTTTTAGAGTTCTATCCTTAGACCCAGGCCCAAGGGTTCTGATAGCTCCAAGTTATAGGATTCTCCCTCAATCCCCAGGTTTTAGAGTTCTACCCTTGGACTCAGGATTTAGGGGTTTTACCGCTTTACTCCCAAGCCCAAGGGTTCTTGATAGCTCCAAGTAATAGGATTCTCCCTCAAGCCCCAGGTTTAAGAGTTCTACCCTTGGATCCAGGTTTTAGAGTTCTACCCTTGGACCCAGGTTTTAGGGGTTCTACCACTTTGCTCCCAGGCCTCAAAGGGTTCTGATAGCTATAAGTTATAGGATTCTCCCTCAAGCCCAAGGTTTTAGGGTCAACCCTTGGAACCAGGTTTTAGGGGTTCTACCACTTTACTCCCAGGCCGAAGGGTTCTAAAGGCTCTAAGTTATAGGATTCTCCCTCAAGCCCCAGGTGTTAGAGTTCTACCCTTGGACCCAGGTTGTAGGGGTTCTACTACTTTACTCCCGGGCCCAAGGGTTCTGATAGCTCCAAGTTATAGGATTCTCCCTCAAGCCCCAGGATTTAGAGTTCTACCCTTGGACCCAGGTTTTAGGGGTCTACCACTTTACTCCCAGGCACAAAGGTTCTGATAGCTCCAAGTTATAGGATTCTCCCTCAAGCCCCAGGTTTTAGAATTCTACCCTTGGATCCAGGTTTTAGGGGTTTTACCACTTTACTCACAGCCCCAAGGGTTCTGATAGCTCCAAGATATAGGATTCTCATTCAAGCCCCAGGTTTTAAAGTTCTACCCTTGGACCCAGGTTTTAGTGCTTCCTACCACTTTACTCCCAGGCCCAAGGGTTCTGATAGCTCCAAGTTATATGATTCTCTTTCAAGCCCCAGGTTTTAGAGTTCTACCCTTGGCCCAAGGTTTTAGGGCTTCTACCACTTTACTCCCAGGCCCAAGGGTTCTGATAGCTCCAAGTTATAGGATTCTCCCTTAAGCCCAAGGTTTTCGAGTTCTACCCTTGGACCCTGGTTTTAGGGGTTCTACCACTTTACTCCCAGGCGCAAGGGTTCTGATAGCTCCAAGTTATAGAATTCTCCCTCAAGCCCCAGGATTTAAAGTTCTACCCTTGGACCCAGGTTTTAGGGGTTCTACCACTTTACTCTCAGGCGCAAGGGTTCTGATAGCTCCAAGTTATAGTATTCTCCCTCAATCTCCCGGTTTTAGAGTTTTACACTTGGACCCAGGTTTCAGGGGTTTTACCACTTTACTCCCAGTCCCAAGGGTTCTGATAGCTCAAAGTTATATGATTCACCCTCAAGCCCCAGGTTTTAGAGTTCTACCCTTGGACCCAGGTTTTAGGGGTTCTACCACTTTACTCCCAGGCCCAAGGGTTCTGATAGCTCCAAGTTATAGGATTCTCCCTCAAGCCCAAGGTTTTAAAGTTTTACCCTTGGCCCCAGGTTTTAGGGCTTCTACCACTTTACGCTCAGGCCCAAGGGTTCTGATAGCTTCAAGTAATAGGATTCTCCCTCAAGCCCTAGGTTTTAGAGTTCTACCCTTGGACCCAGGTTTTAGGGGTTCTGCCACTTTACTCGCAGGCACAAGGGTTCTGATAGCTCCAAGTTATAGGATTCTCCCTTAAGCCCTCAGTTTTAGAGTTCTACCCTTGGACCCAGGTTTTAGGGGTTCTGCCACTTAACTCTCAGGCCCAATGGTTCTGATAGCTCCAAGATATAGGATTCTCCCTCAATCCCCAGGTTTTAGAGTTCTACCCTTGGACCTAGATTTTAGGGGTTCTACCACTTTACTCGCAGGCCCAAGGGTTCTGATAGCTCCAAGTTATACGATTCTCCCTCAAGCCTAGGTTTTAGAGTTCTACCCTTGGACCTAAGTTTTAGGGGTTCTGCCACTTTACTCTCAGGCCCCATGGTTCTGATAGCTCCAAGTTATAGGATTCTCCCTCAATCCTCAGGTTTTAGAGTTCTACCCTTAGGACCCAGGTTTTAGGGGTTCTACCACTTTACTTCCAGGCCTAAGGGTTCTGATAGCTCCAAGTTATAGGATTCTCCCTTAATCCGCAGGTTTTAGACTTCTACCCTTGGAACCAGGCCCAAAGGTTCTGATAACTCGAAGTTATAGGATTCTCCCTCAATCCCCAGGTTTTAGAGTTCTACCCTTGGACTCAGGTTTTAGGGGTTCTACCACTTTACTCCCAGGCCCAAGGGTTCTAAAGGCTCCAAGTAATAGGATTCTCCCTCAAGCCCCAGGTTTTAGAGTTCTACCCTTGGACCCAGGTTTTAGGGGTTCTACCACTTTACTCCCAGGCCCAAGGGTTCTGATAGCTCCAAGTTATAGGATTCTCCCTCAAGCACCAGGTTTTAGAGTTCTACCCTTGGACCCAGGTTTTAGGGGTTCTACCACTTTACTCCCAGGTTCAAGGGTTCTGATAGCTCCAAGTTATAGGATTCTCCCTCAAGCCCCAGGTTTTAGTGTTTAACCCTTGGAACCAGGTTTTAGGGGTTCTACCACTTTACTCCCAGGCCCAAGGGTTCTGATAGCTCCAAGTTATAGGATTCTCCCTCAAGCCTGAGGTTTTAGAGTTCAACCCTTGGAACCAGGTTTTAGGGGTTCTACCACTTTACTCCCAGGCCGAAGGGTTCTGATAGCTCCAAGTTATATGATTCTCCCTCAATCCCCAGGTTTTAGAGTTCTACCCTTGGACCTAGGTTTTAGCGGTTCTAACACTTTACTCACAGGCCCAGGGGTTCTGATAGCTCCAAGTTATAGGATTCTCCCTCAATCCCCAGGTTTTAGAGTTCTACCCTTGAACCCAGGTTTAAGGGGTTCTACCACTTTACTCCTAGGCCCAAGGGTTCTGATAGCTCCAAGTTATAGGATTCTCCCTCTAACCCCAGGTTTTAGAGTTCTACCCTTGGATCCAGGTTTTAGGGGTTCTACCACTTTTCTCCGAGGCCGAAGATTTCTGATAGCTCCAAGTTATAGGATTCTCTCTCAAGCCCCAGCTTTTAGAGTTCTACCCTTGGACCCAGGTTTTAGGGGTTCTAACACTTTACTCCCAGGCCTAAGGGTTCTGATAGCTCCAAGTTATAGGATTCTCCCTCAAGCTCCAGGTTTTAGAGTTCTACCCTTGGACCTAGGTTTTAGGGGTTCTGCCACTTAACTCTCAGGCCCAATGGTTCTGATAGCTCCAAGATATAGGATTCTCCCTCAATCCCCAGGTTTTAGAGTTCTACCCTTGGACCTAGATTTTAGGGGTTCTACCACTTTACTCGCAGGCCCAAGGGTTCTGATAGCTCAAAGTTATAGGATTCTCCCTCAAGCCCTCGGTTTTAGAGTTCTACCCTTGGACTTAGGTTTTAGGGATTCTACCACTTTACCTACAGGCCTAAGGGTTCTGATAGCTCCAAGTTATAGGATTCTCACTTAATCCCTAGGTTTTAGAGTTCTATCCTTAGAACCAGGCCCAAGGGTTCTGATAGCTCCAAGTTATAGGATTCTCCCTCAATCCCCAGGTTTGAGAGTTCTACCCTTGGACTCAGGTTTTAGGGGTTCTTCCACTTTACTCCCAGGCCCAAGGGTTCTTGATAGCTCCAAGTAATAGGATTCTCCCTCAAGCCCCAGGTTTAAGAGTTCTACCCTTGGACTTAGGTTTTAAAGTTCTACCCTTGGACCCAGGTTTTAGGGGTTCTACCACTTTGCTCCCAGGCCCAAGGGTTCTGATAGCTATAAGTTATAGGATTCTCCTTCAAGCACCATGTTTTAGAGTTCTACCCTTGGACCCAGGTTTTAGGGGTTCTACCACTTTACTCCCAGGCCCAAGGGTTCTGATAGCTCCAAGTTATAGGATTCTCCCTCACCCCCAGGTTTTAGAGTTCAACCCTTGGAATAGGTTTTAGGGGTTCTACCACTTTACTCCCAGGCCCAAGGGTTCTAAAGGCTCCAAGTTATAGGATTCTCCCTCAAGCCCCAGGTGTTAGAGTTCTACCCTTGGACCCAGGTTTTAGGGGTTCTACCACCTTTCTCCAAGGCCCAAGGGTTCTGATAGCTTCAAGTTATAGGATTCTCCATCAAGCCCCAGGTTTTAGAGTTTTACCCTTGGACCCAGGTTTTAGGGGTTTTACCACTTTACTCCCAGGCAAAAGGGTTCTAATAGCTCAAAGTTATAGGATTCTCACGCAAGCACCAGGTTTTAGAGTTCTACCCTTGGACCCAGGTTTTAGGGGTTCTACCACTTTACTCCTAGGCCAAAGGGTTCTGATAGCTCAAAGTTATAGGATTCTCCCTCAATCCCCAGGTTTTAGAGTTCTACCCTTAGGACCCAGGTTTTAGGGGTTCTACCACTTTACTCCCAGGCCCAAGGGTTCTGATAGCTTCAAGTTATAGGATTCTCCCTCAAGCCCCAGGTTTTAAGAGTTCTACCCTTGGACCCAGGTTTTAGGGCTTCTACCACTTTACTCCCAGCCCAAGGGTTCTGATAGCTTCAAGTTATAGGATTCTCCCTCAAGCCCCAGGTTTCAGAGTTCTACCCTTGGACCCAGGTTTTAGGGCTTCTACCACTTTACTCCCAGGCCCAAGGGTTCTGATAGCTCAAATTTATAGGATTCTCTCTCAAGCCCTAGGTTTTAGAGTTCGACCCTTGGACCCAGGTTTTAGGGGTTCTACCACTTTACTCGCAGGCAAAATGGTTCTGATAGCTCCAAGTTATAGGATTCTCCCTCAAGCCCTCAGTTTTAGAGTTCTACCATTGGAGCCAGGTTTTAGGGGTTCTACCACTTTGTTCCCAGGCCTAAGGGTTCTGATAGCTCCAAGTTATAGGATTCTCCCTTAATCCCCAGGTTTTAGAGTTCTACCCTTATACCCAGACCAAGGGTTCTGATAGCTCTAAGTTATAGGATTCTCCCTCAATCCCCAGGTTTTAGAGTTCTACCCTTGGAGTCAAGTTTTAGGGGTTATACCACTTTACTCCCAGGCCCAAGGGTTCCTATAGTTCCAAGTAATAGGATTCTCCCTCAAGCCCGGGGTTTTAGAGTTCTTAACTTGGACCCAGGTTTTAGATTTCTACTCTTGGACCCAGATTTAAGGGGTTCTACCACTTTACTCCCAGGCCCAAGGGTTCTGATAGCTCCAAGTTATAGGATTCTCCCTCAAGCCTGAGGTTTTAGAGTTCAAACCTTGGAACCAGGTTTTAGGGGTTCTACCACTTTACTCCCAGGCCGAAGGGTTCTGATAGCTCCAAGTTATATGATTCTCCCTCAATCCCCAGGTTTTAGAGTTCTACCCTTGGACCTAGGATTTAGCGGTTCTAACACTTTACTCACAGGCCCAGGGGTTCTGATAGCTCCAAGTTATAGGATTCTCCCTCAATCCCCAGGTTTTAGAGTTCTACCCTTGAACCCAGGTTTAAGGGGTTCTACCACTTTACTCAGAGGCCCAAGGGTTCTGATAGCTCCAAGTTATAGGATTCTCCCTCTAACCCCAGGTTTTAGAGTTCTACCCTTGGATCCAGGTTTTAGGGGTTCTACCACTTTTCTCCGAGGCCGAAGGGTTCTGATAGCTCCAAGTTATAGGATTCTCTCTCAAGCCCCAGGTTTTAGAGTTCTACCCTTAGACCCAGGTTTTAGGGGTTCTAACACTTTACTCCCAGGCCTAAGGGTTCTGATAGCTCCAAGTTATAGGATTCTCCCTCAAGCTCCAGGTTTTAGAGTTCTACCCTTGGACCTAGGTTTTAGGGGTTCTGCCACTTAACTCTCAGGCCCAATGGTTCTGATAGCTCCAAGATATAGGATTCTCCCTCAATCCCCAGGTTTTAGAGTTCTACCCTTGGACCTAGATTTTAGGGGTTCTACCACTTTACTCGCAGGCCCAAGGGTTCTGATAGCTCAAAGTTATAGGATTCTCCCTCAAGCCCTCGGTTTTAGAGTTCTACCCTTGGACTTAGGTTTTAGGGATTCTACCACTTTACCTACAGGCCTAAGGGTTCTGATAGCTCCAAGTTATAGGATTCTCACTTAATCCCTAGGTTTTAGAGTTCTATCATTAGAACCAGGCCCAAGGGTTCTGATAGCTCCAAGTTATAGGATTCTCCCTCAATCCCCAGGTTTGAGAGTTCTACCCTTGGACTCAGGTTTTAGGGGTTCTTCCACTTTACTCCCAGGCCCAAGGGTTCTTGATAGCTCCAAGTAATAGGATTCTCCCTCAATCCCCAGGTTTTAGAGTTCTACCCTTGGACCTAGATTTTAGGGGTTCTACCACTTTACTCGCAGGCCCAAGGGTTCTGATAGCTCAAAGTTATAGGATTCTCCCTCAAGCCCTCGGTTTTAGAGTTCTACCCTTGGACTTAGGTTTTAGGGATTCTACCACTTTACCTACAGGCCTAAGGGTTCTGATAGCTCCAAGTTATAGGATTCTCACTTAATCCCTAGGTTTTAGAGTTCTATCATTAGAACCAGGCCCAAGGGTTCTGATAGCTCCAAGTTATAGGATTCTCCCTCAATCCCCAGGTTTGAGAGTTCTACCCTTGTACTCAGGTTTTAGGGGTTCTTCCACTTTACTCCCAGGCCCAAGGGTTCTTGATAGCTCCAAGTAATAGGATTCTCCCTCAAGCCCCAGGTTTAAGAGTTCTACCCTTGGACTTAGGTTTTAAAGTTCTACCCTTGGACCCAGGTTTTAGGGGTTCTACCACTTTGCTCCCAGGCCCAAGGGTTCTGATAGCTATAAGTTATAGGATTCTCGTTCAAGCACCATGTTTTAGAGTTCTACCCTTGGACCCAGGTTTTAGGGGTTCTACCACTTTACTCCCAGGCCCAAGGGTTCTGATAGCTCCAAGTTATAGGATTCTCCCTCACCCCCAGGTTTTAGAGTTCAACCCTTGGAATAGGTTTTAGGGGTTCTACCACTTTACTCCCAGGCCCAAGGGTTCTAAAGGCTCCAAGTTATAGGATTCTCCCTCAAGCCCCAGGTGTTAGAGTTCTACCCTTGGACCCAGGTTTTAGGGGTTCTACCACCTTACTCCAAGGCCCAAGGGTTCTGATAGCTTCAAGTTATAGGATTCTCCATCAAGCCCAAGGTTTTAGAGTTTTACCCTTGGACCCAGGTTTTAGGGGTTTTACCACTTTACTCCCAGGCAAAAGGGTTCTAATAGCTCAAAGTTATAGGATTCTCACGCAAGCACCAGGTTTTAGAGTTCTACCCTTGGACCCAGGTTTTAGGGGTTCTACCACTTTACTCCCAGGCCAAAGGGTTCTGATAGCTCAAAGTTATAGGATTCTCCCTCAATCCCCAGGTTTTAGAGTTCTACCCTTAGGACCCAGGTTTTAGGGGTTCTACCACTTTACTCCCAGGCCCAAGGGTTCTGATAGCTTCAAGTTATAGGATTCTCCCTCAAGCCCCAGGTTTTAAGAGTTCTACCCTTGGACCCAGGTTTTAGGGCTTCTACCACTTTACTCCCAGCCCAAGGGTTCTGATAGCTTCAAGTTATAGGATTCTCCCTCAAGCCCCAGGTTTCAGAGTTCTACCCTTGGACCCAGGTTTTAGGGCTTCTACCACTTTACTCCCAGGCCCAAGGGTTCTGATAGCTCAAATTTATAGGATTCTCCCTCAAGCCCTAGGTTTTAGAGTTCGACCCTTGGACCCAGGTTTTAGGGGTTCTACCACTTTACTCGCAGGCAAAATGGTTCTGATAGCTCCAAGTTATAGGATTCTCCCTCAAGCCCTCAGTTTTAGAGTTCTACCATTGGAGCCAGGTTTTAGGGGTTCTACCACTTTGTTCCCAGGCCTAAGGGTTCTGATAGCTCCAAGTTATAGGATTCTCCCTTAATCCCCAGGTTTTAGAGTTCTACCCTTATACCCAGACCAAGGGTTCTGATAGCTCTAAGTTATAGGATTCTCCCTCAATCCCCAGGTTTTAGAGTTCTACCCTTGGAGTCAAGTTTTAGGGGTTCTACCACTTTTCTCCGAGGCCGAAGGGTTCTGATAGTTCCAAGTTATAGGATTCTCTCTCAAGCCCCAGGTTTTAGAGTTCTACCCTTAGACCCAGGTTTTAGGGGTTCTAACACTTTACTCCCAGGCCTAAGGGTTCTGATAGCTCCAAGTTATAGGATTCTCCCTCAAGCTCCAGGTTTTAGAGTTCTACCCTTAGACCTAGGTTTTAGGGGTTCTGCCACTTAACTCTCAGGCCCAATGGTTCTGATAGCTCCAAGATATAGGATTCTCCCTCAATCCCCAGGTTTTAGAGTTCTACCCTTGGACCTAGATTTTAGGGGTTCTACCACTTTACTCGCAGGCCCAAGGGTTCTGATAGCTCAAAGTTATAGGATTCTCCCTCAAGCCCTCGGTTTTAGAGTTCTACCCTTGGACTTAGGTTTTAGGGATTCTACCACTTTACCTACAGGCCTAAGGGTTCTGATAGCTCCAAGTTATAGAATTCTCACTTAATCCCTAGGTTTTAGAGTTCTATCATTAGAACCAGGCCCAAGGGTTCTGATAGCTCCAAGTTATAGGATTCTCCCTCAATCCCCAGGTTTGAGAGTTCTACCCTTGGACTCAGGTTTTAGGGGTTCTTCCACTTTACTCCCAGGCCCAAGGGTTCTTGATAGCTCCAAGTAATAGGATTCTCCCTCAAGCCCCAGGTTTAAGAGTTCTACCCTTGGACTTAGGTTTTAAAGTTCTACCCTTGGACCCAGGTTTTAGGGGTTCTACCACTTTGCTCCCAGGCCCAAGGGTTCTGATAGCTATAAGTTATAGGATTCTCCTTCAAGCACCATGTTTTAGAGTTCTACCCTTGGACCCAGGTTTTAGGGGTTCTACCACTTTACTCCCAGGCCCAAGGGTTCTGATAGCTCCAAGTTATAGGATTCTCCCTCACCCCCAGGTTTTAGAGTTCAACCCTTGGAATAGGTTTTAGGGGTTCTACCACTTTACTCCCAGGACCAAGGGTTCTAAAGGCTCCAAGTTATAGGATTCTCCCTCAAGCCCCAGGTGTTAGAGTTCTACCCTTGGACCCAGGTTTTAGGGGTTCTACCACCTTACTCCAAGGCCCAAGGGTTCTGATAGCTTCAAGTTATAGGATTCTCCATCAAGCCCAAGGTTTTAGAGTTTTACCCTTGGACCCAGGTTTTAGGGGTTTTACCACTTTACTCCCAGGCAAAAGGGTTCTAATAGCTCAAAGTTATAGGATTCTCACGCAAGCACCAGGTTTTAGAGTTCTACCCTTGGACCCAGGTTTTAGGGGTTCTACCACTTTACTCCCAGGCCAAAGGGTTCTGATAGCTCAAAGTTATAGGATTCTCCCTCAATCCCCAGGTTTTAGAGTTCTACCCTTAGGACCCAGGTTTTAGGGGTTCTACCACTTTACTCCCAGGCCCAAGGGTTCTGATAGCTTCAAGTTATAGGATTCTCCCTCAAGCCCCAGGTTTTAAGAGTTCTACCCTTGGACCCAGGTTTTAGGGCTTCTACCACTTTACTCCCAGCCCAAGGGTTCTGATAGCTTCAAGTTATAGGATTCTCCCTCAAGCCCCAGGTTTCAGAGTTCTACCCTTGGACCCAGGTTTTAGGGCTTCTACCACTTTACTCCCAGGCCCAAGGGTTCTGATAGCTCAAATTTATAGGATTCTCCCTCAAGCCCTAGGTTTTAGAGTTCGACCCTTGGACCCAGGTTTTAGGGGTTCTACCACTTTACTCGCAGGCAAAATGGTTCTGATAGCTCCAAGTTATAGGATTCTCCCTCAAGCCCTCAGTTTTAGAGTTCTACCATTGGAGCCAGGTTTTAGGGGTTCTACCACTTTGTTCCCAGGCCTAAGGGTTCTGATAGCTCCAAGTTATAGGATTCTCCCTTAATCCCCAGGTTTTAGAGTTCTACCCTTATACCCAGACCAAGGGTTCTGATAGCTCTAAGTTATAGGATTCTCCCTCAATCCCCAGGTTTTAGAGTTCTACCCTTGGAGTCAAGTTTTAGGGGTTATACCACTTTACTCCCAGGCCCAAGGGTTCCTATAGTTCCAAGTAATAGGATTCTCCCTCAAGCCCGGGGTTTTAGAGTTCTACCCTTGGACCCAGGTTTTAGATTTCTACTCTTGGACCCAGATTTAAGGGGTTCAACTACTTGACTCCCAGGCCTAAGGGTTCTGACTGCTTCAAGTTATAGGATTCTCCTTCAAGGACCTGGTTTTCGAGTTCTAACCTTGGATCCAGGTTTAAGGGGTTCTACTAATTTACTCTCAGGCCCAAGGGTTCTGATAGGTCCAAGTTATAGGATTCTCCCTCAAGCCTGAGGTTTTAGAGTTCAACCCTTGGAACCAGGTTTTAGGGGTTCTACCACTTTACTCCCAGGCCCAAGGGTTCTGATAGCTCCAAGTTATAGGATTCTCTCTTAAGCCCCAGGTTTTAGAGTTCTACCCTTGGACCAAGGTTTTAGGGTTCTACCACTTTACTCCCAGGCCTAAGGGTTCTGATAGCTCCAAGTTATAGGATTCTCCCTCAATCCCCAGGTTTTAGAGTTTTACCCTTGGACCTAGGTTTTAGGGGTTCTACCACTTTACTCCCAGGCCCAAGGGTTCTGATAGCTCCAAGTTATATGATTCTCGCTCAATCCTTAGGTTTTAGAGTTCTACCCTTGAACACAGGTTTTAGGGGTTCTAACACTTTACTCCAAGGCCCAAGGGTTCTGATAGCTTCCAGGCCTAAGGGTTCTGATAGCTCCAAGTTATATGATTCTCCCTTAATCCCCAGGTTTTAGACTTCTACCCTTGGACCCAGGCCCAAAGGTTCTGATAGCTCGAAGTTATAGGATTCTCCCTCAATCCCCAGGTTTTAGAGTTCTACCCTTGGACTCAGGTTTTAGGGGTTCTACCACTTTACTCCCAGGCCCAAGGGTTCTAAAGGCTCCAAGTAATAGGATTCTCCCTCAAGCCCCAGGTTTTAGAGTTCTACCCTTGGACCCAGGTTTTAGGGGTTCTACCACTTTACTCCCAGGCCCAAGGGTTATGATAGCTCCAAGTTATAGGATTCTCCCTCAAGCACCAGGTTTTAGAGTTCTACCCTTGGACCCAGGTTTTAGGGCTTCTACCACTTTACTCCCAGCCCCAAGTGTTCTGATAGCTCCAAGTTATAGAATTCTCCCTCAAGCCCCAGGTTTTAGAGTTCTACCCTTGGACCCAGGTTTTAGGGCTTCTACTACTTTACTCCCAGGCCCAAGGGTTCTGATAGCTACAAGTTAGAGGATTCTCCATCAAGCCCCAGGTTTTAGAGTTCTACCCTTGGACCCAGGTTTTAGGGGTTCTACCACTTTACTCCCAGGCCCAAGGGTTCTGATAGCTCCAAGTGTTAGGATTCTTCTCAAGTCCCCCGTTTTGGGGTTCTACCCTTTGAACCAGGTTTTAGGGGTTCTACCACTTTACTCCCAGGCCCAAGGGTTCTGATAGCTCCAAGTTATAGGATTCTCCCTCAATCCCCAGGTTTTAGAGTTCTATCATTGGACCCAGGTTTTAGGGCTTCTACCACTTTACTCCCAAGCGCAAGGGTTCTGATAGCTCCAAGTTATAGGATTCTCCCTCAAGCCCTAGGTTTTAGAGTTCTACCCTTGGACCCAGGTTTTAGCGGTTCTACCACTTTACTCCCAGGCCCAAGTGTTCTGATAGCTCCAAGTTATAGGATTCTCGCTCAATCCTTAGGTTTTAGAGTTCTACCCTTGAACCCAGGTTTTAGGGGTTCTAACACTTTACTCCTAGGCCCAAGGGTTCTGATAGCTCCAAGTTATACGATTCTCCCTCAAGCCTAGGTTTTAGAGTTCTACCCTTGGACCTAGGTTTTAGGGGTTCTGCCACTTTACTCTCAGGCCCCATGGTTCTGATAGCTCCAAGTTATAGGATTCTCCCTCAATCCCCAGGATTTAGAGTTCTACCCTTGGACCTAGGTTTTAGGGGTTCTACCACTTTACTCGCAGGCCCAGGGGTTCTGATAGCTCCAAGTTATAGGATGATCCCTCAAGCCCTCGGTTTTAGATTTCTATCCTTGGACTTAGGTTTTCGGGGTTCTACCACTTTACTTCCAGGCCCTAAGGGTTCTGATAGCTCCAAATTATAGGATTCTCCCTTAATCCCCAGGTTTTAGAGTTCTACCCTTGGACCCATGCCCAAAGGTTCTGATAGCTCGAAGTTATAGGATTCTCCCTCAATCCCCAGGTTTTCGAGTTCTACCCTTGGACTCAGGTTTTAGGAGTTCTACCACTTTACTCCCAGGCCCAAGGGTTCTAAAGGCTCCAAGTAATAGGATTCTCCCTCAAGCCACAGGTTTTAGAGTTCTACCCTTGGACCCAGGTTTTAGAGTTCTACCCTTGGACCCAGGTTTTAGGGGTTCTACCACTTTACTCCCAGGCCCAAGGGTTCTGATAGCTCCAAGTTATAGGATTCTCCCTCAAGCACCAGGTTTTAGAGTTCTACCCTTGGACCTAGGTTTTAGGGGTTCTACCACTTTACTCCCAGGCTCAAGGGTTATGATAGCTCCAAGTAATAGGATTCTCCCTCAAGCCCCAGGTTTAAGAGTTCTACCCTTGGACTTAG
Organism: Ceratothoa steindachneri; assembly: GCA_963969495.1. Lineage (NCBI taxonomy): Eukaryota > Metazoa > Arthropoda > Malacostraca > Isopoda > Cymothoidae > Ceratothoa > Ceratothoa steindachneri. Next base: position 79,911,817 of record OZ018333.1, read on the forward strand.
GTTTTAAAGTTCTACCCTTGGACCCAGGTTTTAGGGGTTCTACCACTTTGCTCCCAGGCCCAAGGGTTCTGATAGCTATAAGTTATAGGATTCTCCTTCAAGCACCATGTTTTAGAGTTCTACCCTTGGACCCAGGTTTTAGGGGTTCTACCACTTTACTCCCAGGCCCAAGGGTTCTGATAGCTCCAAGTTATAGGATTCTCCCTCACCCCCAGGTTTTAGAGTTCAACCCTTGGAATAGGTTTTAGGGGTTCTACCACTTTACTCCCAGGCCCAAGGGTTCTAAAGGCTCCAAGTTATAGGATTCTCCCTCAATCCCCAGGTTTTAGAGTTCTACCCTTAGGACCCAGGTTTTAGGGGTTCTACCACTTTACTCCCAGGCCCAAGGGTTCTGATAGCTTCAAGTTATAGGATTCTCCCTCAAGCCCCAGGTTTTAAGAGTTCTACCCTTGGACCCAGGTTTTAGGGCTTCTACCACTTTACTCCCAGCCCAAGGGTTCTGATAGCTTCAAGTTATAGGATTCTCCCTCAAGCCCCAGGTTTCAGAGTTCTACCCTTGGACCCAGGTTTTAGGGCTTCTACCACTTTACTCCCAGGCCCAAGGGTTCTGATAGCTCAAATTTATAGGATTCTCCCTCAAGCCCTAGGTTTTAGAGTTCGACCCTTGGACCCAGGTTTTAGGGGTTCTACCACTTTACTCGCAGGCAAAATGGTTCTGATAGCTCCAAGTTATAGGATTCTCCCTCAAGCCCTCAGTTTTAGAGTTCTACCATTGGAGCCAGGTTTTAGGGGTTCTACCACTTTGTTCCCAGGCCTAAGGGTTCTGATAGCTCCAAGTTATAGGATTCTCCCTTAATCCCCAGGTTTTAGAGTTCTACCCTTATACCCAGACCAAGGGTTCTGATAGCTCTAAGTTATAGGATTCTCCCTCAATCCCCAGGTTTTAGAGTTCTACCCTTGGAGTCAAGTTTTAGGGGTTATACCACTTTACTCCCAGGCCCAAGGGTTCCTATAGTTCCAAGTAATAGGATTCTCCCTCAAGCCCGGGGTTTTAGAGTTCTACCCTTGGACCCAGGTTTTAGATTTCTACTCTTGGACCCAGATTTAAGGGGTTCAACTACTTGACTCCCAGGCCTAAGGGTTCTGACTGCTTCAAGTTATAGGATTCTCCTTCAAGGACCTGGTTTTCGAGTTCTAACCTTGGATCCAGGTTTTAGGGGTTCTACTAATTTACTCTCAGGCCCAAGGGTTCTGATAGGTCCAAGTTATAGGATTCTCCCTCAAGCCTGAGGTTTTAGAGTTCAACCCTTGGAACCAGGTTTTAGGGGTTCTACCACTTTACTCCCAGGCCCAAGGGTTCTGATAGCTCCAAGTTATAGGATTCTCTCTTAAGCCCCAGGTTTTAGAGTTCTACCCTTGGACCAAGGTTTTAGGGTTCTACCACTTTACTCCCAGGCCTAAGGGTTCTGATAGCTCCAAGTTATAGGATTCTCCCTCAATCCCCAGGTTTTAGAGTTCTACCCTTGGACCTAGGTTTTAGGGGTTCTACCACTTTACTCCCAGGCCCAAGGGTTCTGATAGCTCCAAGTTATATGATTCTCGCTCAATCCTTAGGTTTTAGAGTTCTACCCTTGAACACATGTTTTAGGGGTTCTAACACTTTACTCCAAGGCCCAAGGGTTCTGATAGCTTCCAGGCCTAAGGGTTCTGATAGCTCCAAGTTATATGATTCTCCCTTAATCCCCAGGTTTTAGACTTCTACCCTTGGACCCAGGCCCAAAGGTTCTGATAGCTCGAAGTTATAGGATTCTCCCTCAATCCCCAGGTTTTAGAGTTCTACCCTTGGACTCAGGTTTTAGGGGTTCTACCACTTTACTCCCAGGCCCAAGGGTTCTAAAGGCTCCAAGTAATAGGATTCTCCCTCAAGCCCCAGGTTTTAGAGTTCTACCCTTGGACCCAGGTTTTAGGGGTTCTACCACTTTACTCCCAGGCCCAAGGGTTCTGATAGCTCCAAGTTATAGGATTCTCCCTCAAGCACCAGGTTTTAGAGTTCTACCCTTGGACCCAGGTTTTAGGGCTTCTACCACTTTACTCCCAGCCCCAAGTGTTCCGATAGCTCCAAGTTATAGAATTCTCCCTCAAGCCCCAGGTTTTAGAGTTCTACCCTTGGACCCAGGTTTTAGGGCTTCTACTACTTTACTCCCAGGCCCAAGGGTTCTGATAGCTACAAGTTAGAGGATTCTCCATCAAGCCCCAGGTTTTAGAGTTCTACCCTTGGACCCAGGTTTTAGGGGTTCTACCACTTTACTCCCAGGCCCAAGGGTTCTGATAGCTCCAAGTGTTAGGATTCTTCTCAAGTCCCCCGTTTTGGGGTTCTACCCTTTGAACCAGGTTTTAGGGGTTCTACCACTTTACTCCCAGGCCCAAGGGTTCTGATAGCTCCAAGTTATAGGATTCTCCCTCAATCCCCAGGTTTTAGAGTTCTATCATTGGACCCAGGTTTTAGGGCTTCTACCACTTTACTCCCAAGCGCAAGGGTTCTGATAGCTCCAAGTTATAGGATTCTCCCTCAAGCCCTAGGTTTTAGAGTTCTACCCTTGGACCCAGGTTTTAGCGGTTCTACCACTTTACTCCCAGGCCCAAGTGTTCTGATAGCTCCAAGTTATAGGATTCTCGCTCAATCCTTAGGTTTTAGAGTTCTACCCTTGAACCCAGGTTTTAGGGGTTCTAACACTTTACTCCTAGGCCCAAGGGTTCTGATAGCTCCAAGTTATACGATTCTCCCTCAAGCCTAGGTTTTAGAGTTCTACCCTTGGACCTAGGTTTTAGGGGTTCTGCCACTTTACTCTCAGGCCCCATGGTTCTGATAGCTCCAAGTTATAGGATTCTCCCTCAATCCCCAGGTTTTAGAGTTCTACCCTTGGACCTAGGTTTTAGGGGTTCTACCACTTTACTCGCAGGCCCAGGGGTTCTGATAGCTCCAAGTTATAGGATGATCCCTCAAGCCCTCGGTTTTAGATTTCTATCCTTGGACTTAGGTTTTCGGGGTTCTACCACTTTACTTCCAGGCCCTAAGGGTTCTGATAGCTCCAAATTATAAGATTCTCCCTTAATCCCCAGGTTTTAGAGTTCTACCCTTGGACCCATGCCCAAAGGTTCTGATAGCTCGAAGTTATAGGATTCTCCCTCAATCCCCAGGTTTTCGAGTTCTACCCTTGGACTCAGGTTTTAGGAGTTCTACCACTTTACTCCCAGGCCCAAGGGTTCTAAAGGCTCCAAGTAATAGGATTCTCCCTCAAGCCACAGGTTTTAGAGTTCTACCCTTGGACCCAGGTTTTAGAGTTCTACCCTTGGACCCAGGTTTTAGGGGTTCTACCACTTTACTCCCAGGCCCAAGGGTTCTGATAGCTCCAAGTTATAGGATTCTCCCTTAAGCACCAGGTTTTAGAGTTCTACCCTTGGACCTAGGTTTTAGGGGTTCTACCACTTTACTCCCAGGCTCAAGGGTTATGATAGCTCCAAGTTATATGATTCTCCCTCAAGCCCCAGGTTTTAGAGTTCAACCCGTGGAACCAGGTTTTAGGGGTTCTACCACTTTACTCCCAGGCCCAAGGGTTCTGATAGCTCCAAGTTATAGGATTCTCCCTCAAGCCTGAGGTTTTAGAGTTCACTCCTTGGAACCAGGTTTTAGGGGTTCTACCACTTTACTTCCAGGCCGAAGGGTTCTGATAGCTCCAAGTTATATGATTCTCCCTCAAGCCCCAGGTTTTAGTGTTCTACCCTTGGACCCAGGTTTTAGGGGTTCTACCCCTTTACTCCTAGGCACAAGGGTTCTGATAGCTCAAAGTTATAGGATTCTCCCTCAACCCCCAGGTTTTAAAATTCTACCCTTGGATCCAGGTTTTAGGGGTTTTACCACTTTACTCACAGCCCCAAGGGTTCTGATAGCTCCAAGTTATAGGATTCTTCCTCAATCCCCAGGTTTTAGTGTTCCACATTTGGACCCAGGTTTTAGGGGTTCTACCACTTTACTCCCAGGCCCAAGGGTTCTGATAGCTCCAAGTTATATGATTCTCCCTCAAGCCCCAGGTTTTAGAGTTCTACCCTTGGACCCAGGTTTTAGGGGTTCTAACACTTTACTCCCAGGCCTAAGAGGTCTGATAGCTCCAAGTTATAGGATTCTCCCTCAAGCTCCAGGTTTTAGAGTTCTACCCTTGGACCTAGGTTTTAGGGGTTCTGCCACTTAACTCTCAGGCCCAATGGTTCTGATAGCTCCAAGTTATAGGATTCTCCCTCAATCCCCAGGTTTTAGAGTTCTACCCTTGGACCTAGATTTTAGGGGTTCTACCACTTTACTCGCAGGCCCAAGGGTTCTGATAGCTCCAAGTTATAGGATTCTCACTTAATCCCTAGGTTTTAGAGTTCTATCCTTAGAACCAGGCCCAAGGGTTCTGATAGCTCCAAGTTATAGGATTCTCCCTCAATCCCCAGGTTTGAGAGTTCTACCCTTGGACTCAGGTTTTAGGGGTTCTACCACTTTACTCCCAGGCCCAAGGGTTCTTGATAGCTCCAAGTAATAGGATTCTCCCTCAAGCCCCAGGTTTAAGTGTTCTACCCTTGGACCCAGGTTTTAAAGTTCTACCCTTGGACCCAGGTTTTAGGGGTTCTACCACTTTGCTCCCAGGCCTAAGGATTCTGATAGCTATAAGTTATAGGATTCTCCCTCAAGCACCATGTTTTAGAGTTCTACCCTTGGACCTAGGTTTTAGGGGTTCTACCACTTTACTCCCAGGCCCAAGGGTTCTGATAGCTCCAAGTTATAGGATTCTCCCTCACCCCCAGGTTTTAGAGTTCAACCCTTGGAATAGGTTCTTAGGGGTTCTACCACTTTACTCCCAGGCCCAAGGGTTCTAAAGGCTCCAAGTTATAGGATTCTCCCTCAAGCCCCAGGTGTTAGAGTTCTACCCTTGGACCCAGGTTTTAGGGGTTCTACCACCTTACTCCAAGGCCCAAGGGTTCTGATAGCTCCAAGTTATAGGATTCTCCCTCAAGTTCCAGGTTTTAGAGTTCTACCCTTGGACTTAGGTTTTAGGGGTTCTGCCACTTAACTCTCAGGCCCAATGGTTCTGATAGCTCCAAGTTATAGGATTCTCCCTCAAGCCCTAGGTTTTAGAGTTCGACCCTTGGACCCAGGTTTTAGGGGTTCTACCACTTTACTCGCAGGCAAAAGGGTTCTGATAGCTCCAAGTTATAGGATTCTCCCTCAAGCCCTCAGTTTTAGAGTTCTACCATTGGTGCCAGGTTTTAGGGGTTCTACCACTTTGTTCCCAGGCCTAAGGGTTCTGATAGCTCCAAGTTATAGGATTCTCCCTTAATCCCCAGGTTTTAGAGTTCTACCCTTATACCCAGACCAAGGGTTCTGATAGCTCTAAGTTATAGGATTCTCCCTCAATCCCCAGGTTTTAGAGTTCTACCCTTGGACTCAAGTTTTAGGGGTTATACTACTTTACTCCCAGGCCCAAGGGTTCCTATAGTTCCAAGTAATAGGATTCTCCCTCAAGCCCGGGGATTTAGAGTTCTACCCTTGGACCCAGGTTTTAGGGTTCTACTCTTGGACCCAGATTTAAGGGGTTCAACTACTTGACTCCCAGGCCTAAGGATTCTGATTGCTTCAAGTTATAGGATTCTCCTTCCAGCACCTGGTTTTCGAGTTCTAACCTTGGATCCAGGTTTTAGGGGTTCTACTAATTTACTCCCAGGCCCAAGGGTTCTGATAGCTCCAAGTTATAGGATTCTCCCTCAAGCCCCAGGTTTTAGAGTTCAACCCTTGGAACCAGGTTTTAGGGGTTCTACCACTTTACTCCCAGGCCCAAGGGTTCTGATAGCTCCAAGTTATAGGATTCTCTCTTAAGCCCCAGGTTTTAGAGTTCTACCCTTGGACCAAGGTTTTAGGGTTCTACCACTTTACTCCCAGGCCTAAGGGTTCTGATAGCTCCAAGTTATAGGATTCTCCCTCAATCCCCAGGTTTTAGAGTTCTACCCTTGGACCTAGGTTTTAGGGGTTCTACCACTTTACTCCCAGGCCCAAGGGTTCTGATAGCTCCAAGTTATATGATTCTCGCTCAATCCTTAGGTTTTAGAGTTCTACCCTTGAACACAGGTTTTAGGGGTTCTAACACTTTACTCCAAGGCCCAAGGGTTCTGATAGCTTCCAGGCCTAAGGGTTCTGATAGCTCCAAGTTATATGATTCTCCCTTAATCCCCAGGTTTTAGACTTCTACCCTTGGACCCAGGCCCAAAGGTTCTGATAGCTCGAAGTTATAGGATTCTCCCTCAATCCCCAGGTTTTAGAGTTCTACCCTTGGACTCAGGTTTTAGGGGTTCTACCACTTTACTCCCAGGCCCAAGGGTTCTAAAGGCTCCAAGTAATAGGATTCTCCCTCAAGCCCCAGGTTTTAGAGTTCTACCCTTGGACCCAGGTTTTAGGGGTTCTACCACTTTACTCCCAGGCCCAAGGGTTCTGATAGCTCCAAGTTATAGGATTCTCCCTCAAGCACCAGGTTTTAGAGTTCTACCCTTGGACCCAGGTTTTAGGGCTTCTACCACTTTACTCCCAGCCCCAAGTGTTCTGATAGCTCCAAGTTATAGAATTCTCCCTCAAGCCCCAGGTTTTAGAGTTCTACCCTTGGACCCAGGTTTTAGAGTTCTACCCTTGGACCCAGGTTTTAGGGGTTCTAACACTTTACTCCTAGGCCCAAGGGTTCTGATAGCTCCAAGTTATACGATTCTCCCTCAAGCCTAGGTTTTAGAGTTCTACCCTTGGACCTAGGTTTTAGGGGTTCTGCCACTTTACTCTCAGGCCCCATGGTTCTGATAGCTCCAAGTTATAGGATTCTCCCTCAATCCCCAGGTTTTAGAGTTCTACCCTTGGACCTAGGTTTTAGGGGTTCTACCACTTTACTCGCAGGCCCAGGGGTTCTGATAGCTCCAAGTTATAGGATGATCCCTCAAGCCCTCGGTTTTAGATTTCTATCCTTGGACTTAGGTTTTCGGGGTTCTACCACTTTACTTCCAGGCCCTAAGGGTTCTGATAGCTCCAAATTATAGGATTCTCCCTTAATCCCCAGGTTTTAGAGTTCTACCCTTGGACCCATGCCCAAAGGTTCTGATAGCTCGAAGTTATAGGATTCTCCCTCAATCCCCAGGTTTTCGAGTTCTACCCTTGGACTCAGGTTTTAGGAGTTCTACCACTTTACTCCCAGGCCCAAGGGTTCTAAAGGCTCCAAGTAATAGGATTCTCCCTCAAGCCACAGGTTTTAGAGTTCTACCCTTGGACCCAGGTTTTAGAGTTCTACCCTTGGACCCAGGTTTTAGGGGTTCTACCACTTTACTCCCAGGCCCAAGGGTTCTGATAGCTCCAAGTTATAGGATTCTCCCTCAAGCACCAGGTTTTAGAGTTCTACCCTTGGACCTAGGTTTTAGGGGTTCTACCACTTTTTTCCCAGGCTCAAGGGTTATGATAGCTCCAAGTTATATGATTCTCCCTCAAGCCCCAGGTTTTAGAGTTCAACCCGTGGAACCAGGTTTTAGGGGTTCTACCACTTTACTCCCAGGCCCAAGGGTTCTGATAGCTCCAAGTTATAGGATTCTCCCTCAAGCCTGAGGTTTTAGAGTTCACTCCTTGTAACCAGGTTTTAGGGGTTCTACCACTTTACTCCCAGGCCGAAGGGTTCTGATAGCTCCAAGTTATATGATTCTCCCTCAAGCCCCAGGTTTTAGTGTTCTACCCTTGGACCCAGGTTTTAGGGGTTCTACCCCTTTACTCCTAGGCACAAGGGTTCTGATAGCTCAAAGTTATAGGATTCTCCCTCAACCCCCAGGTTTTAAAATTCTACCCTTGGATCCAGGTTTTAGGGGTTTTACCACTTTACTCACAGCCCCAAGGGTTCTGATAGCTCCAAGTTATAGGATTCTTCCTCAATCCCCAGGTTTTAGTGTTCCACATTTGGACCCAGGTTTTAGGGGTTCTACCACTTTACTCCCAGGCCCAAGGGTTCTGATAGCTCCAAGTTATATGATTCTCCCTCAAGCCCCAGGTTTTAGAGTTCTACCCTTGGACCCAGGTTTTAGGGGTTCTAACACTTTACTCCCAGGCCTAAGAGGTCTGATAGCTCCAAGTTATAGGATTCTCCCTCAAGCTCCAGGTTTTAGAGTTCTACCCTTGGACCTAGGTTTTAGGGGTTCTGCCACTTAACTCTCAGGCCCAATGGTTCTGATAGCTCCAAGTTATAGGATTCTCCCTCAATCCCCAGGTTTTAGAGTTCTACCCTTGGACCTAGATTTTAGGGGTTCTACCACTTTACTCGCAGGCCCAAGGGTTCTGATAGCTCCAAGTTATAGGATTCTCACTTAATCCCTAGGTTTTAGAGTTCTATCCTTAGAACCAGGCCCAAGGGTCCTGATAGCTCCAAGTTATAGGATTCTCCCTCAATCCCCAGGTTTGAGAGTTCTACCCTTGGACTCAGGTTTTAGGGGTTCTACCACTTTACTCCCAGGCCCAAGGGTTCTTGATAGCTCCAAGTAATAGGATTCTCCCTCAAGCCCCAGGTTTAAGTGTTCTACCCTTGGACCCAGGTTTTAAAGTTCTACCCTTGGACCCAGGTTTTAGGGGTTCTACCACTTTGCTCCCAGGCCTAAGGATTCTGATAGCTATAAGTTATAGGATTCTCCCTCAAGCACCATGTTTTAGAGTTCTACCCTTGGACCTAGGTTTTAGGGGTTCTACCACTTTACTCCCAGGCCCAAGGGTTCTGATAGCTCCAAGTTATAGGATTCTCCCTCACCCCCAGGTTTTAGAGTTCAACCCTTGGAATAGGTTCTTAGGGGTTCTACCACTTTACTCCCAGGCCCAAGGGTTCTAAAGGCTCCAAGTTATAGGATTCTCCCTCAAGCCCCAGGTGTTAGAGTTCTACCCTTGGACCCAGGTTTTAGGGGTTCTACCACCTTACTCCAAGGCCCAAGGGTTCTGATAGCTCCAAGTTATAGGATTCTCCCTCAAGTTCCAGGTTTTAGAGTTCTACCCTTGGACTTAGGTTTTAGGGGTTCTGCCACTTAACTCTCAGGCCCAATGGTTCTGATAGCTCCAAGTTATAGGATTCTCCCTCAAGCCCTAGGTTTTAGAGTTCGACCCTTGGACCCAGGTTTTAGGGGTTCTACCACTTTACTCGCAGGCAAAAGGGTTCTGATAGCTCCAAGTTATAGGATTCTCCCTCAAGCCCTCAGTTTTAGAGTTCTACCATTGGTGCCAGGTTTTAGGGGTTCTACCACTTTGTTCCCAGGCCTAAGGGTTCTGATAGCTCCAAGTTATAGGATTCTCCCTTAATCCCCAGGTTTTAGAGTTCTACCCTTATACCCAGACCAAGGGTTCTGATAGCTCTAAGTTATAGGATTCTCCCTCAATCCCCAGGTTTTAGAGTTCTACCCTTGGACTCAAGTTTTAGGGGTTATACCACTTTACTCCCAGGCCCAAGGGTTCCTATAGTTCCAAGTAATAGGATTCTCCCTCAAGCCCGGGGATTTAGAGTTCTACCCTTGGACCCAGGTTTTAGGGTTCTACTCTTGGACCCAGATTTAAGGGGTTCAACTACTTGACTCCCAGGCCTAAGGATTCTGATTGCTTCAAGTTATAGGATTCTCCTTCCAGCACCTGGTTTTCGAGTTCTAACCTTGGATCCAGGTTTTAGGGGTTCTACTAATTTACTCCCAGGCCCAAGGGTTCTGATAGCTCCAAGTTATAGGATTCTCCCTCAAGCCCCAGGTTTTAGAGTTCAACCCTTGGAACCAGGTTTTAGGGGTTCTACCACTTTACTCCCAGGCCCAAGGGTTCTGATAGCTCCAAGTTATAGGATTCTCCCTCAAGCCCCAGGTGTTAGAGTTCTACCCTTGTACCCAGGTTTTAGGGGTTCTACCACTTTACTCCCAGGCCCGAGGGGTTCTGATTGCCCCAAGTTATAGGATTCTCCCTCAAGCCCCAGGTTTTAGAGTTCTACCCTTGGACATAGGTTTTAGGGGTTCTACCACTTTACTCCCAGGCACAAGGGTTCTTATAGCTCAAAGTGTTAGGATTCTCCCTCAAGCCTCAGGTTTGAGAAGTCTACCCTTGGATCCAGGTTTTAGGGGTTTTACCACTTTACTCACAGCCCCAAGTGTTCTGATAGCTCCAAGTTATAGGATTCTCCCTCAATCGCCAGGTTTTAGAGTTCTACCCTTGAAACCAGATTTTAGGGGTTCTACCACTTTACTCCCAGGCCCCATGGTTCTGATAACTCCAAGTTATATGATTCTCCCTCAAGCCCCAGGTTTTAGAGTTCTACCCTTAGACCCAGGTTTTAGGGGTTCTACCACTTTACTCCCAGGCCCAAGGGTTCTGATAGCTCCAAGTTATAGGATTCTCCCTCAAGAAACAGGTTTTAGAGTTCTACCCTTGGACCCAGGTTTTAGGGGTTCTTCTACTTTACTCCCAGGCTCAAGGGTTCTGATAGCTCCAAGTTACAGGATTCTCCCTCAAGCCCCAGGATTTAGTGTTCAACCCTTGGAACCAGGTTTTAGGGGTTCTACCACTTTACTCCCAGGCCCAAGGGTTCTGATAGCTCCAAGTTATAGGATTCTCCCTCAAGCCTGAGGTTTTAGAGTTCAACCCTTGGAACCAGGTTTTAGGGGTTCTACCACTTTACTCCCAGGCCGAAGGGTTCTGATAGCTCCAAGTTATATGATTCTCCCTCAATCCCCAGGTTTTAGAGTTCTACCCTTGGACCTAGGTTTTAGCGGTTCTACCACTTTACTCACAGGCCCAGGGGTTCTGATAGCTCCAAGTTATAGGATTCTCCCTCAATCCCCAGGTTTTAGGGTTCTACCCTTGAACCCAGGTTTAAGGGGTTCTACCACTTTACTCCCAGGCCCAAGGGTTCTGATAGCTCCAAGTTATAGGATTCTCCCTCTAACCCCAGGTTTTAGAGTTCTACCCTTGGAACCAGGTTTTAGGGGTTCTACCACTTTACTCCCAGGCCGAAGGGTTCTGATAGCTCCAAGTTATAGGATTCTACCTCAAGCCCCAGGTTTTAGAGTTCTAACCTTGGACCCAGGTTTTAGGGGTTCTAACACTTTCCTCCCAGGCCTAAGGGTTCGTATAGCTCCAAGTTATAGGATTCTCCCTCAAGCTCCAGGTTTTAGAGTTCTACCCTTAGACCTAGGTTTTAGGGGTTCTGCCACTTAACTCTCAGGCCCAATGGTCCTGATAGCTCCAAGTTATAGGATTCTCCCTCAATCTCCAGGTTTTAGAGTTCTACCCTTGGACCTAGATTTTAGGGGTTCTACCACTTTACTCGCAGGATCAAGGGTTTGATAGCTCAAAGTTATAGGATTCTCCCTCAAGCCCTCGGTTTTAGAGTTCTACCCTTGGACTTAGGATTTAGGGGTTCTACCACTTTACCTACAGGCCTAAGGGTTCTGATAGCTCCAAGTTATAGGATTCTCACTTAATCCCTAGGTTTTAGAGTTCTATCCTTAGAACCAGGCCCAAGGGTTCTGATAGCTCCAAGTTATAGGATTCTCCCTCAATCCCCAGGTTTGAGAGTTCTACCCTTGGAATCAGGTTTTAGGGGTTCTACCACTTTACTCCCAGGCCCAAGGGTTCTTGATAGCTCCAAGTAATAGGATTCTCCCTCAAGCCCCAGGTTTAAGTGTTCTACCCTTGGACCCAGGTTTTAAAGTTCTACCCTTGGACCCAGGTTTTAGGGGTTCTACCACTTTGCTCCCAGGCCTAAGGGTTCTGATAGCTATAAGTTATAGGATTCTCCCTCAAGCACCATGTTTTAGAGTTCTACCCTTGGACCTAGGTTTTAGGGGTTCTACCACTTTACTCCCAGGCCCAAGGGTTCTGATAGCTCCAAGTTATAGGATTCTCCCTCACCCCCAGGTTTTAGAGTTCAACCCTTGGAATAGGTTCTTAGGGGTTCTACCACTTTACTCCCAGGCCCAAGGGTTCTAAAGGCTCCAAGTTATAGGATTCTCCCTCAAGCCCCAGGTGTTAGAGTTCTACCCTTGGACCCAGGTTTTAGGGGTTCTACCACCTTACTCCAAGGCCCAAGGGTTCTGATAGCTCCAAGTTATAGGATTCTCCCTCAAGTTCCAGGTTTTAGAGTTCTACCCTTGGACTTAGGTTTTAGGGGTTCTGCCACTTAACTCTCAGGCCCAATGGTTCTGATAGCTCCAAGTTATAGGATTCTCCCTCAAGCCCTAGGTTTTAGAGTTCGACCCTTGGACCCAGGATTTAGGGGTTCTACCACTTTACTCGCAGGCAAAAGGGTTCTGATAGCTCCAAGTTATAGGATTCTCCCTCAAGCCCTCAGTTTTAGAGTTCTACCATTGGTGCCAGGTTTTAGGGGTTCTACCACTTTGTTCCCAGGCCTAAGGGTTCTGATAGCTCCAAGTTATAGGATTCTCCCTTAATCCCCAGGTTTTAGAGTTCTACCCTTATACCCAGACCAAGGGTTCTGATAGCTCTAAGTTATAGGATTCTCCCTCAATCCCCAGGTTTTAGAGTTCTACCCTTGGACTCAAGTTTTAGGGGTTATACAACTTTACTCCCAGGCCCAAGGGTTCCTATAGTTCCAAGTAATAGGATTCTCACTCAAGCCCGGGGTTTTAGAGTTCTACCCTTGGACCCAGATTTTAGGGTTCTACTCTTGGACCCAGATTTAAGGGGTTCAACTACTTGACTCCCAGGCCTAAGGATTCTGATTGCTTCAAGTTATAGGATTCTCCTTCAAGCACCTGGTTTTCGAGTTCTAACCTTGGATCCAGGTTTTAAGGGTTCTACTAATTTACTCCCAGGCCCAAGGGTTCTGATAGCTCCAAGTTATAGGATTCTCCCTCAAGCCCCAGGTTTTAGATTTCAACCCTTGGAACCAGGTTTTAGGGGTTCTACCACTTTACTCCCAGGCCGAAGGGTTCTGATAGCTCCAAGTTATAGGATTCTCCCTCAAGCCCCAGGTGTTAGAGTTCTACCCTTGTACCCAGGTTTTAGGGGTTCTACCACTTTACTCCCAGGCCCGAGGGGTTCTGATTGCCCCAAGTTATAGGATTCTCCCTCAAGCCCCAGGTTTTAGAGTTCTACCCTTGGACATAGGTTTTAGGGGTTCTACCACTTTACCCCCAGGCACAAGGGTTCTTATAGCTCAAAGTTATAGGATTCTCCCTCAAGCCTCAGGTTTGAGAAGTCTACCCTTGGATCCAGGTTTTAGGGGTTTTACCACTTTACTCACAGCCCCAAGGGTTCTGATAGCTCCAAGTTATAGGATTCTCCCTCAATCGCCAGGTTTTAGAGTTCTACCCTTGAAACCAGATTTTAGGGGTTCTACCACTTTACTCCCAGGCCCCATGGTTCTGATAACTCCAAGTTATATGATTCTCCCTCAAGCCCCAGGTTTTAGAGTTCTACCCTTAGACCCAGGTTTTAGGGGTTCTACCACTTTACTCCCAGGCCCAAGGGTTCTGATAGCTCCAAGTTATAGGATTCTCCCTCAAGAAACAGGTTTTAGAGTTCTACCCTTGGACCCAGGTTTTAGGGGTTCTACCACTTTACTCCCAGGCTCAAGGGTTCTGATAGCTCCAAGTTGCAGGATTCTCCCTCAAGCCCCAGGATTTAGTGTTCAACCCTTGGAACCAGGTTTTAGGGGTTCTACCACTTTACTCCCAGGCCCAAGGGTTCTGATAGCTCCAAGTTATAGGATTCTCCCTCAAGCCTGAGGTTTTAGAGTTCAACCCTTGGAACCAGGTTTTAGGGGTTCTACCACTTTACTCCCAGGCCGAAGGGTTCTGATAGCTCCAAGTTATATGATTCTCCCTCAATCCCCAGGTTTTAGAGTTCTACCCTTGGACCTAGGTTTTAGCGGTTCTACCACTTTACTCACAGGCCCAGGGGTTCTGATAGCTCCAAGTTATAGGATTCTCCCTCAATCCCCAGGTTTTAGGGTTCTACCCTTGAACCCAGGTTTAAGGGGTTCTACCACTTTACTCCCAGGCCCAAGGGTTCTGATAGCTCCAAGTTATAGGATTCTCCCTCTAACCCCAGGTTTTAGAGTTCTACCCTTGGAACCAGGTTTTAGGGGTTCTACCACTTTACTCCCAGGCCGAAGGGTTCTGATAGCTCCAAGTTATAGGATTCTACCTCAAGCCCCAGGTTTTAGAGTTCTAACCTTGGACCCAGGTTTTAGGGGTTCTAACACTTTACTCCCAGGCCTAAGGGTTCGTATAGCTCCAAGTTATAGGATTCTCCCTCAAGCTCCAGGTTTTAGAGTTCTACCCTTAGACCTAGGTTTTAGGGGTTCTGCCACTTAACTCTCAGGCCCAATGGTTCTGATAGCTCCAAGTTATAGGATTCTCCCTCAATCTCCAGGTTTTAGAGTTCTACCCTTGGACCTAGATTTTAGGGGTTCTACCACTTTACTCGCAGGCCCAAGGGTTCTGATAGCTCAAAGTTATAGGATTCTCCCTCAAGCCCTCGGTTTTAGAGTTCTACCCTTGGCCTTAGGATTTAGGGGTTCTACCACTTTACCTACAGGCCTAAGGGTTCTGATAGCTCCAAGTTATAGGATTCTCACTTAATCCCTAGGTTTTAGAGTTCTATCCTTAGAACCAGGCCCAAGGGTTCTGATAGCTCCAAGTTATAGGATTCTCCCTCAATCCCCAGGTTTGAGAGTTCTACCCTTGGACTCAGGTTTTAGGGGTTCTACCACTTTACTCCCAGGCCCAAGGGTTGTTGATAGCTCCAAGTAATAGGATTCTCCCTCAAGCCCCAGGTTTAAGAGTTCTACCCTTGGACCCAGGTTTTAAAGTTCTACCCTTGGACCCAGGTTTTAGGGGTTCTACCACTTTGCTCCCAGGCCCAAGGGTTCTGATAGCTATAAGTTATAGGATTCTCCCTCAAGCACCATGTTTTAGAGTTCTACCCTTGGACCCAGGTTTCAGGGGTTCTACCACTTTACTCCCAGGCCCAAGGGTTCTGATAGCTCCAAGTTATAGGATTCTCCCTCACCCCCAGGTTTTAGAGTTCAACCCTTGGAATAGGGTTTAGGGGTTCTACCACTTTACTCCCAGGCCCAAGGGTTCTAAACGCTCTAAGTTATAGGATTCTCCCTCAAGCCCCAGGTGTTAGAGTTCTACCCTTGGACCCAGGTTTTAGGGGTTCTACCACCTTACTCCAAGGCTTAAGGGTTCTGATAGCTTCAGCTTATAGGATTCTCCCTCAAGCCCCAGGTTTTAGAGTTTTACCCTTGGACCCAGGTTTTAGGGGTTTTACCACTTTACTCCCAGGCAAAAGGGCTCTAATAGCTCAAAGTTATAGGATTCTCCCTCAAGCACCAGGTTTTAGAGTTCTACCCTTGGACCCAGGTTTTAGAAGTTCTACCACTTTACTCCCAGGCCAAAGGGTTCTGATAGCTCAAAGTTATAGGATTCTCCCTCAATCCCCAGGTTTTAGAGTTCTACCCTTAGGACCCAGGTTTTAGGGGTTCTACCACTTTACTCCCAGGCCCAAGGGTTCTGATAGCTTCAAGTTATAGGATTCTCCCTCAAGCCCCAGGTTTTAAGAGTTCTACCCTTGGACCCAGGTTTTAGGGCTTCTACCACTTTACTCCCAGGCCCAAGGGTTCTGATAGCTCAAATTTATAGGATTCTCCCTCAAGCCCTAGGTTTTAGAGTTCTACCCTTGGAACCAGGTTTTAGGGGTTCTACCACTTTACTCCCAGGCCTAAGGGTTCTAAAGTCTCCAAGTTATAGGATTCTCCCTCAAGCCCCAGGTGTTAGAGTTCTACCCTTGGACCCAGGTTTTAGGAGTTCTACCACTTTACTCCCAGCCCAAGGGTTCTGATAGCTTCAAGTTATAGGATTCTCCCTCAAGCCCCAGGTTTCAGAGTTCTACCCTTGGACCCAGGTTTTAGGGCTTCTACCACTTTACTCCCAGGCCCAAGGGTTCTGATAGCTCAAATTTATAGGATTCTCCCTCAAGCCCTAGGTTTTAGAGTTCGACCCTTGGACCCAGGTTTTAGGGGTTCTACCGCTTTACTCGCAGGCAAAAGGGTTCTGATAGCTCCAAGTTATAGGATTCTCCCTCAAGCCCTCAGTTTTAGAGTTCTACCATTGGAGCCAGGTTTTAGGGGTTCTACCACTTTGTTCCCAGGCCTAAGGGTTCTGATAGCTCCAAGTTATAGGATTCTCCCTTAATCCCCAGGTTTTAGAGTTCTACCCTTATACCCAGACCAAGGGTTCTGATAGCTCTAAGTTATAGGATTCTCCCTCAATCCCCAGGTTTTAGAGTTCTACCCTTGGACTCAAGTTTTAGGGGTTATACCACTTTACTCCCAGGCCCAAGGGTTCCTATAGTTCCAAGTAATAGGATTCTCCCTCAAGCCCGGGGTTTTAGAGTTCTACCCTTGGACCCAGGTTTTAGAGTTCTACTCTTGGACCCAGATTTGAGGGGTTTAACTACTTGACTCCCAGGCCTAAGGGTTCTGATTGCTTCAAGTTATAGGATTCTCCTTCAAGCACCTGGTTTTCGAGTTATAACCGTGGATCCAGGTTTTAGGGGTTCTACCACTTTACTCCCAGGCCCAAGGGTTCTGATAGCTCCAAGTTATAGGATTCTCCCTCAATCCCCAAGTTTTAGAGTTCTACCCTTGGACTCAGGTTTTAGGGGTTCTAACACTTTACTCCCAGGCCCAAGGGTTCTGATAGCTCCAAGTTATAGGATTCTCCCTCAAGCCCCGGGATTTAGAGTTCTCTCTTGGACACAGGTTTTAGGGCTTCTGCCACTTTACTCACAGGCCCAAGGGTTCTGATAGCTCCAATTTATTGGATTCTCCCTAAACCCCAAGGTTTCAGAGTTCTACCCTTGGACCCAGGTTTTAGGGGTTTTCTAACACTTTACTCCCAGGCATAAGGGTTCTGATAGCTCCAAATTATAGGATTCTCCCTCAATTTCCAGGTTTTAGAGTTCTACCCTTGGACCCAGGTTTTAGGGGTTCTACCACTTTAATCCCAGGCCTAAGGGTTCTGATAGCTCCAAGTTATAGGATTCTCCCTCAAGCCCCAGGTTTTAGAGTTCTACCCTTAGGACCCAGGTTTTAGGGGTTCTACCACTTTACTCCCAGGCCCAAGGGTTCTGATAGCTTCAAGTTATAGGATTCTCCCTCAAGCCCCAGGTTTTAAGAGTTCGACCCTTGGACCCAGGTTTTAGGGGTTCTACCGCTTTACTCGCAGGCAAAAGGGTTCTGATAGCTCCAAGTTATAGGATTCTCCCTCAAGCCCCAGGTGTTAGAGTTCTACCCTTATACCCAGGTTTTAGGGGTTCTACCACTTTACTCCCAGGCCCGAGGGGTTCTGATTGCCCCAAGTTATAGGATTCTCCCTCAAGCCCCAGGTTTTAGAGTTCTACCCTTGGACATAGGTTTTAGGGGTTCTACCACTTTACTCCCAGGCACAAGGGTTCTGATAGCTTCAAGTTATAGGATTCTCCCTCAAGCCTCAGGTTTGAGAATTCTACCCTTGGATCCAGGTTTTAGGGGTTTTACCACTTTACTCACAGCCTCAAGGGTTCTGATAGCTCCAAGTTATAGGATTATCCCTCAATCGCCAGGTTTTAGAGTTCTACCCTTGAACCCAGGTTTTAGGGGTTTTACCACTTTACTCCCAGGCCCCATGGTTCTGATAACTCCAAGTTATATGATTTTCCCTCAAGCCCCAGGTTTTAGAGTTCTACCCTTGGACCCAGGTTTTATGGGTTCTACCACTTTACTCCCAGGCCCAAGGGTTCTGATAGCTCCAAGTTATAGGATTCTCCCTCAATCCCCAGGTTTTAGAGTTCTACCCTCGAACCCAGGTTTTAGGGGTTCCACCACTTTACTCCCAGGCGCAAGGGTTCTGATAGCTCAAACTTATATGATTCTCCCTCAAGCCCCAGGTTTTAGAGTTCTACCCTTGGACCCAGGTTTTAGGGGTTCTACCACTTTACTGCCAGGCCCTAGGGTTCTGATAGCTCCAAGTTATAGGATTCTCTCTCAAGCCCCAGGTTTTAGAGTTCTACCCTTGGACCCAGGTTTTAGGGGTTCTACCACTTTAATCCCAGGCCTAAGGGTTCTGATAGCTCCAAGTTATAGGATTCTCCCTCAATCCCCAGGTTTTAGAGTTCTACCCTTGGACCTAGGTTTTAGGGGTTCTACCACTTTACTCCCAAGCTCAAGGGTTCTGATAGCTCCAAGTTATAGGATTCTCGCTCAATCCTTAGGTTTTAGAGTTCTACCCTTGAACACAGGTTTTAGGGGTTCTACCACTTTACTCTCAGGCCCCATGGTTCTGATAGCTCCAAGTTATAGGATTCTCCCTCAATCCCCAGGTTTTAGAGTTCTACCCTTGGTCCTAGGTTTTAGGGGTTCTACCACTTTACTCGCAGGCCCAAGTGTTCTGATAGCTCCAAGTTATAGGATGATCCCTCAAGCCCTCGGTTTTAGATTTCTATCCTTGGACTTAGGTTTTAGGGGTTCTACCACTTTACTTCCAGGCCTAAGGGTTCTGATAGCTCAAAGTTATAGGATTCTCCCTTAATCCCCAGGTTTTAGACTTCTACCCTTGGACCCAGGCCCAAAGGTTCTGATAGCTCGAAGTTATAGGATTCTCCCTCAATCCCCAGGTTTTAGAGTTCTACCCTTGGACTCAGGTTTTAGGGGTTCTACCACTTTACTCCCAGGCACAAGGGTTCTGAAGGCTCCAAGTAATAGGATTCTCCCTCAAGCCCCAGGTTTTAGAGTTCTACCCTTGGACCCAGGTTTTAGGGGTTCTACCACTTTACTCCCAGGCCCAAGGGTTCTGATAGCTCCAAGTTATAGGATTCTCCCTCAAGCACCAGGTTTTAGAGTTCTACCCTTGGACCCAGGATTAAGGGGTTCTACCACTTTAATCCCAGGCTCAAGGGTTCTGATAGCTCCAAGTTATAGGATTCTCCCTCAAGCCCCAGGTTTTAGTGTTCAACCCTTGGAATTAGGTTTTAGGGGTTCTACCACTTTACTCCCAGGCCCAAGGGTTCTGATAGCTCCAAGTTATAGGATTCTCTCTCAAGCCCCAGGTTTTAGAGTTCTACCCTTGGACCCAGGTTTTAGGGGTTCTAACACTTTACTCCCAGGCCTAAGGGTTCTGATAGCTCCAAGTTATAGGATTCTCCCTCAAGCCCCAGGTTTTAGAGTTCTACTCTTAGGCCCATGTTTTAGGGGTTCTACCACTTTACTCCCAGGCGCAAGGGTTCTGATAGCTCTAAGTTATAGGATTCTCCCTCAATCTCAAGGTTTTAGAGTTCTACCCTTGGACACAGGTTTTAGCGGTTCTACCACTTTACTCCCAGGCCCAAGTGTTCTGATAGCTCCAAGTTATAGGATTCTTGCTCAATCCTTAGGTTTTAGAGTTCTACCCTTAGGACCCAGGTTTTAGGGGTTCTAACACTTTACTCCTAGGCCCAAGGGTTTGATAGCTCCAAGTTATACGATTCTCCCTCAAGCCCCAGGTTTTAGAGTTCAACCCTTGGAACCAGGTTTTAGGGGTTCTACCACCTTACTCCAAGACCTAAGGGTTCTGATAGCTTCAAGTTATAGGATTCTTCATCAAGCCCCAGGTTTTAGAGTTTTACCCTTGGACCCAGGTTTTAGGGGTTTTACCACTTTAATCCCAGGCAAAAGGGTTCTAATAGCTCAAAGTTATAGGATTCTCCCTCAAGCACCAGGTTTAAGAGTTCTACCCTTGGACCCAGGTTTTAGAAGTTCTACCACTTTATTCCCAGGCCCAAGGGTTCTGATAGCTTCAAGTTATAGGATTCTCCCTCAAGCCCCAGGTTTTAAGAGTTCTACCCTTGCACCCAGGTTTTAGGGCTTCTACCACTTTACTCCCAGGCCCAAGGGTTCTGATAGCTCAAATTTATAGGATTCTCCCTTAAGCCCTAGGTTTTAGAGTTCTACCCTTGGAACCAGGTTTTAGGGGTTTTACCACTTTACTCCCAGGCCTAAGGGTTCTAAAGGCTCCAAGTTATAGGATTCTCCCTCAAGCCCCAGGTGTTAGAGTTCTACCCTTGGACCCAGGTTTTAGGAGTTCTACCACTTTACTCCCAGCCCAAGGGTTCTGATAGCTTCAAGTTATAGGATTCTCCCTCAATCCCCAGGTTTCAGAGTTCTACCCTTGGACCCAGGTTTTAGGGCTTCTACCACTTTACTCCCAGGCCCAAGGGTTCTGATAGCTCAAATTTATAGGATTCTCCCTCAAGCCCTAGGTTTTAGAGTTCGACCCTTAGACCCAGGTTTTAGGGGTTCTACCACTTTACTCGCAGGCAAAAGGGTTCTGATAGCTCCAAGTTATAGGATTCTCCCTCAAGCCCTCAGTTTTAGAGTTCTACCATTGGAGCCAGGTTTTAGGGGTTCTACCACTTTGTTCCCAGGCCTAAGGGTTCTGATAGCTCCAAGTTATAGGATTCTCCCTTAATCCCCAGGTTTTAGAGTTCTACCCTTATACCCAGACCAAGGGTTCTGATAGCTCTAAGTTATAGGATTCTCCCTCAATCCCCAGGTTTTAGAGTTCTACCCTTGGACTCAAATTTAGGGGTTATACCACTTTACTCCCAGGCCCAAGGGTTCCTATAGTTCCAAGTAATAGGATTCTCCCTCAAGCCCGGGGTTTTAGAGTTCTACCCTTGGACCCAGGTTTTAGAGTTCTACTCTTGGACCCAGATTTAAGAGGTTCAACTACTTGACTCACAGGCCTAAGGGTTCTGATTGCTTCAAGTTATAGGATTCTCCTTCAAGCACCTGGTTTTCGAGTTATAACCTTGGATCCAGGTTTTAGGGGTTCTACTAATTTACTCCCAGGCCCAAGGGTTCTGATAGCTCCAAGTTATAGGATTCTCCCTCAAGCCCCAGTTGTTAGAGTTCTACCCTTGTACCCAGGTTTTAGGGGTTCTACCACTTTACTCCCAGGCCCGAGGGGTTCTGATTGCCCGAAGTTATAGGATTCTCCCTCAAACCTAAGGTTTTAGAGTTCTACCCTTGGACATAGGTTTTAGGGGTTCTACCACTTTACTCCCAGGCACAAGGGTTCTGATAGCTCCAAGTTATAGGATTCTCCCTCAAGCCTCAGGTTTGAGAATTCTACCCTTGGATCCAGGTTTTAGGGGTTTTACCACTTTACTCACAGCCTCAAGGGTTCTGATAGCTCCAAGTTATAGGATTCTCCCTCAAGCCCCAGGTTTTAGTGTTCAACCCTTGGAATTAGGTTTTAGGGGTTCTACCACTTTACTCCCAGGCCAAAGGGTTCTTATAGCTCCAAGTTATAGGATTCTCTCTCAAGCCCCAGGTTTTAGAGTTCTACCCTTGGACCCAGGTTTTAGGGGTTCTAACACTTTACTCCCAGGCCTAAGGGTTCTGATAGCTCCAAGTTATAGGATTCTCCCTCAAGCCCCAGGTTTTAGAGTTCTACTCTTAGGCCCATGTTTTAGGGGTTCTACCACTTTACTCCCAGGCGCAAGGGTTCTGATAGCTCTAAGTTATAGGATTCTCCCTCAATCTCAAGGTTTTAGAGTTCTACCCTTGGACACAGGTTTTAGCGGTTCTACCACTTTACTCCCAGGCCCAAGTGTTCTGATAGCTCCAAGTTATAGGATTCTTGCTCAATCCTTAGGTTTTAGAGTTCTACCCTTAGGACCCAGGTTTTAGGGGTTCTAACACTTTACTCCTAGGCCCAAGGGTTTGATAGCTCCAAGTTATACGATTCTCCCTCAAGCCCCAGGTTTTAGAGTTCAACCCTTGGAACCAGGTTTTAGGGGTTCTACCACCTTACTCCAAGGCCTAAGGGTTCTGATAGCTTCAAGTTATAGGATTCTCCATCAAGCCCCAGGTTTTAGAGTTTTACCCTTGGACCCAGGTTTTAGGGGTTTTACCACTTTAATCCCAGGCAAAAGGGTTCTAATAGCTCAAAGTTATAGGATTCTCCCTCAAGCACCAGGTTTAAGAGTTCTACCCTTGGACCCAGGTTTTAGAAGTTCTACCACTTTATTCCCAGGCCCAAGGGTTCTGATAGCTTCAAGTTATAGGATTCTCCCTCAAGCCCCAGGTTTTAAGAGTTCTACCCTTGGACCCAGGTTTTAGGGCTTCTACCACTTTACTCCCAGGCCCAAGGGTTCTGATAGCTCAAATTTATAGGATTCTCCCTCAAGCCCTAGGTTTTAGAGTTCTACCCTTGGAACCAGGTTTTAGGGGTTTTACCACTTTACTCCCAGGCCTAAGGGTTCTAAAGGCTCCAAGTTATAGGATTCTCCCTCAAGCCCCAGGTGTTAGAGTTCTACCCTTGGACCCAGGTTTTAGGAGTTCTACCACTTTACTCCCAGCCCAAGGGTTCTGATAGCTTCAAGTTATAGGATTCTCCCTCAAGCCCCAGGTTTCAGAGTTCTACCCTTGGACCCAGGTTTTAGGGCTTCTACCACTTTACTCCCAGGCCCAAGGGTTCTGATAGCTCAAATTTATAGGATTCTCCCTCAAGCCCTAGGTTTTAGAGTTCGACCCTTGGACCCAGGTTTTAGGGGTTCTACCACTTTACTCGCAGGCAAAAGGCTTCTGATAGCTCCAAGTTATAGGATTCTCCCTCAAGCCCTCAGTTTTAGAGTTCTACCATTGGAGCCAGGTTTTAGGGGTTCTACCACTTTGTTCCCAGGCCTAAGGGTTCTGATAGCTCCAAGTTATAGGATTCTCCCTTAATCCCCAGGTTTTAGAGTTCTACCCTTATACCCAGACCAAGGGTTCTGATAGCTCTAAGTTATAGGATTCTCCCTCAATCCCCAGGTTTTAGAGTTCTACCCTTGGACTCAAGTTTTAGGGGTTATACCACTTTACTCCCAGGCCCAAGGGTTCCTATAGTTCCAAGTAATAGGATTCTCCCTCAAGCCCGGGGTTTTAGAGTTCTACCCTTGGACCCAGGTTTTAGAGTTCTACTCTTGGACCCAGATTTAAGGGGTTCAACTACTTGACTCCCAGGCCTAAGGGTTCTGATTGCTTCAAGTTATAGGATTCTCCTTCAAGCACCTGGTTTTCGAGTTATAACCTTGGATCCAGGTTTTAGGGGTTCTACTAATTTACTCCCAGGCCCAAGGGTTCTGATAGCTCCAAGTTATAGGATTCTCCCTCAAGCCCCAGGTTTTAGAGTTCAACCCTTGGAACCAGGTTTTAGGGGTTCTACCACTTTACTCCCAGGCCGAAGGGTTCTGATAGCTCCAAGTTATAGGATTCTCCCTCAAGCCCCAGTTGTTAGAGTTCTACCCTTGTACCCAGGTTTTAGGGGTTCTACCACTTTACTCCCAGGCCCGAGGGGTTCTGATTGCCCGAAGTTATAGGATTCTCCCTCAAACCCCAGGTTTTAGAGTTCTACCCTTTGACATAGGTTTTAGGGGTTCTACCACTTTACTCCCAGGCACAAGGGTTCTGATAGCTGCAAGTTATAGGATTCTCCCTCAAGCCTCAGGTTTGAGAATTCTACCCTTGGATCCAGGTTTTAGGGGTTTTACCACTTTACTCACAGCCTCAAGGGTTCTGATAGCTCCAAGTTATAGGATTCTCCCTCAATCGCCAGGTTTTAGAGTTCTACCCTTGAACCCAGGTTTTAGGGGTTCTACCACTTTACTCCCAGGCCCCATGGTTCTGATAACTCCAAGTTATATGATTCTCCCTCAAGCCCCAGGTTTTAGAGTTCTACCCTTGGACCCAGGTTTTAGGGGTTCTACCACTTTACTCCCAGGCCCAAGGGTTCTGATAGCTCCAAGTTATAGGATTCTCCCTCAATCCCCAGGTTTTAGAGTTCTACCCTTGAACCCAGGTTTTAGGGGTTCCACCACTTTACTCCCAGGCGCAAGGGTTCTGATAGCTCAAACTTATAGGATTCTCCCTCAAGCCCCAGGTTTTAGAGTTCTACCCTTGGACCCAGGTTTTAGGGTTTCTACCACTTTACTGCCAGGCCCTAGGGTTCTGATAGCTCCAAGTTATAGGATTCTCTCTCAAGCCCCAGGTTTTAGAGTTCTACCCTTGGACCCAGGTTTTAGGGGTTCTACCACTTTAATCCCAGGCCTAAGGGTTCTGATAGCTCCAAGTTATAGGATTCTCCCTCAATCCCCAGGTTTTAGAGTTCTACCCTTGGACCTAGGTTTTAGGGGTTCTACCACTTTACTCCCAGGATCAAGGGTTCTGATAGCTCCAAGTTATAGGATTCTCGCTCTATCCTTAGGTTTTAGAGTTCTACCCTTGAACACAGGTTTTAGGGGTTCTACCATTTTACTCCAAGGCCCAAGGGTTCTGATAGCTCCAAGTTATACGTTTCTCCCTCAAGCCTAGGTTTTAGAGTTCTACCCTTGGACCTAGGTTTTAGGGGTTCTGCCACTTTACTCTCAGGCCCCATGGTTCTGATAGCTCCAAGTTATAGGATTTTCCCTCAATCCCCAGGTTTTAGAGTTCTACCCTTGGTCCTAGGTTTTAGGGGTTCTACCACTTTACTCGCAGGCCCAAGTGTTCTGATAGCTCCAAGTTATAGGATGATCCCTCAAGCCCTCGGTTTTAGATTTCTATCCTTGGACTTAGGTTTTAGGGGTTCTACCACTTTACTTCCAGGCCTAAGGGTTCTGATAGCTCCAAGTTATAGGATTCTCCCTTAATCCCCAGGTTTTAGACTTCTACCCTTGGACCCAGGCCCAAAGGTTCTGATAGCTCGAAGTTATAGGATTCTCCCTCAATCCCCAGGTTTTAGAGTTCTACCCTTGGACTCAGGTTTTAGGGGTTCTACCACTTTACTCCCAGGCACAAGGGTTCTAAAGGCTCCAAGTAATAGGATTCTCCCTCAAGCCCTAGGTTGTAGAGTTCTACCGTTGGACCCAGGTTTTAGGGGTTCTACCACTTTACTCCCAGGCCCAAGGGTTCTGATAGCTCCAAGTTATAGGATTCTCCCTCAAGCACCAGGTTTTAGAGTTCTACCCTTAGACCCAGGTTTTAGGGGTTCTACCACTTTACTCCCAGGCTCAAGGGTTCTGATAGCTCCAAGTTATAGGATTCTCCCTCAAGCCCCAGGTTTTAGTGTTCAACCCTTGGAACCAGGTTTTAGGGGTTCTACCACTTTACTCCCAGGCCCTAGGGTTCTGATAGCTCCAAGTTATAGGATTCTCCCTCAAGCCCTCGGTTTTAGAGTTCAACCCTTGGAACCAGGTTTTAGGGGTTCTACCACTTTACTCCCAGGCCGAAGGGTTCTGATAGCTCCAAGTTATATGATTCTCCCTCAATCCCCAGGTTTTAGAGTTCTACCCTTGGACCTAGGTTTTAGCGGTTCTACCACTTTACTCACAGGCCCAGGGGTTCTGATAGCTCCAAGTTATAGGATTCTCCCTCAATCCCTAGGTTTTAGAGTTCTACCCTTGAACCCAGGTTTAAGGGGTTCTACCACTTTACTCCCAGGCCCAAGGGTTCTGATAGCTCCAAGTTATAGGATTCTCCCTCTAACCCCAGGTTTTAGAGTTCTACCCTTGGATCCAGGTTTCAGGGGTTCTACCACTTTTCTCCGAGGCCCAAGGGTTCTGATAGCTCCAAGTTATAGGATTCTCTGTCAAGCCCCAGGTTTTAGAGTTCTACCCTTAGACCCGGGTTTTAGGGGTTCTAACACTTTACTCCCAGGCCTAAGGGTTCTGATAGCTCCAAGTTATAGGATTCTCCCTCAAGCCCCAGATTTTAGAGTTCTACTCTTAGGCCCAGGTTTTAGGGGTTCTACCACTTTACTCCCAGGCGCAAGGGTTCTGATAGCTCTAAGTTATAGGATTCTCCCTCAATCCCAAGGTTTTAGAGTTCTACCCTTGGACACAGGTTTTAGCGGTTCTACCACTTTACTCCCATGCCCAAGTGTTCTGATAGCTCCAAGTTATAGGATTCTCGCTCAATCCTTAGGTTTTAGAGTTCTACCCTTGAACCCAGGTTTTAGGGGTTCTAACACTTTACTCCTAGGCCCAAGGGTTCTGATAGCTCCAAGTTATACGATTCTCCCTCAAGCCTAGGTTTTAAAGTTCTACCCTTGGAACCAGGTTTTAGGGGTTCTACCACCTTACTCCAAGTCCCTAGGGTTCTGATAGCTTCAAGTTATAGGATTCTCCATCAAGCCCCAGGTTTTAGAGTTTTACCCTTGGACCCAGGTTTTAGGGGTTTTACCACTTTACTCCCAGGCAAAAGGGTTCTAATAGCTCAAAGTTATAGGATTCTCCCTCAAGCACCAGGTTTTAGAGTTCTACCCTTGGACCCAGGTTTTAGAAGTTCTACCACTTTACTCCCAGGCCAAAGGGTTCTGATAGCTCAAAGTTATAGGATTCTCCCTCAATCCCCAGGTTTTAGAGTTCTACCCTTAGGACCCAGGTTTTTTGGGGTTCTACCACTTTACTCCCAGGCCCAAGGGTTCTGATAGCTTCAAGTTATAGGATTCTCCCTCAAGCCCCAGGTTTTAAGAGTTCTACCCATGGACCCAGGTTTTAGGGCTTCTACCACTTTACTCCCAGGCCCAAGGGTTCTGATAGCTCAAATTTATAGGATTCTTCCTCAAGCCCTAGGTTTTAGAGTTCTACCCTTGGATCCAGGTTTCAGGGGTTCTACCACTTTTCTCCGAGGCCCAAGGGTTCTGATAGCTCCAAGTTATAGGATTCTCTCTCAAGCCCCAGGTGTTAGAGTTCTACCCTTAGACCCAGGTTTTAGGAGTTCTACCACTTTACTCCCAGCCCAAGGGTTCTGATAGCTTCAAGTTATAGGATTCTCCCTCAAGCCCCAGGTTTCAGAGTTCTACCCTTGGACCCAGGTTTTAGGGCTTCTACCACTTTACTCCCAGGCCCAAGGGTTCTGATAGCTCAAATTTATAGGATTCTCCCTCAAGCCCTAGGTTTTAGAGTTCGACCCTTGGACCCAGGTTTTAGGGGTTCTACCACTTTACTCGCAGGCAAAAGGGTGCTGATAGCTCCAAGTTATAGGATTCTCCCTCAAGCCCTCAGTTTTAGAGTTCTACCATTGGAGCCAGTTTTAGGGGTTCTACCACTTTGTTCCCAGGCCTAAGGGTTCTGATAGCTCCAAGTTATAGGATTCTCCCTTAATCCCCAGGTTTTAGAGTTCTACCCTTATACCCAGACCAAGGGTTCTGATAGCTCTAAGTTATAGGATTCTCCCTCAATCCCCAGGTTTTAGAGTTCTACCCTTGGACTCAAGTTTTAGGGGTTATACCACTTTACTCCCAGGCCCAAGGGTTCCTATAGTTCCAAGTAATAGGATTCTCCCTCAAGCCCGGGGTTTTAGAGTTCTACCCTTGGACCCAGGTTTTAGAGTTCTACTCTTGGACCCAGATTTAAGGGGTTCAACTACTTGACTCCCAGGCCTAAGGGTTCTGATTGCTTCAAGTTATAGGATTCTCCTTCAAGCACCTGGTTTTCGAGTTATAACCTTGGATCCAGGTTTTAGGGGTTCTACTAATTTACTCCCAGGCTCAAGGGTTCTGATAGCTCCAAGTTATAGGATTCTCCCTCAAGCCCCAGGTTTTAGAGTTCTACCCGTGGACCCAGGTTTTAGGGGTTCTACGACTTTACTCCCTGGCCCAAGGGTTCTGATAGCTCCAAGTTAAAGGATTCTCCCTCAATCCCTAGGTTTTAGAGTTCTACCCTCGGACCCAGGTTTTAGGGGTTCTACCACTTTACTCCCAGGCGCAAGGGTTCTGATAGCTGAAACATATAGGATTCTCCCTCAAGCCCCAGATTTTAGAGTTCTACCCTTGGACCCAGGTTTTAGGGGTTCTACCACTTTACTCCCAGGCGCAAGGGTTCTGATAGCTCCAAGTTATAGGATTCTCCCTCAATCTCCTGGTTTTAGAGTTCTACACTTGGACCCAGGTTTTAGGGGTTTTAACACTTTATTCCCAGGCCCAAGGGTCCTGATAGCTCAAAGTTACAGGATTCTCCCTCAAGCCCCAGGTTTCAGAGTTCTACCCTTGGATCCAGGTTTAAGGGGTTCTACCACTTTACTCCCAGGCCCAAAAGTTCTGATAGCTCAAAGTTATAGGATTCTCCCTAAAAGCCCCAGGTTTTAGAGTTCTACTCTTGGACCCAGGTTTTAGCGGTTCTACCACTTTACTCCCAGTCCTAAGGGTTCTGATAGCTCCAAGTTATAGGATTCTCGCTCAATCCCCAAGTTTCAGAGTTCTACCCTTGAACCCAGGTTTTAGGGGTTCTACCACTTTACTCCAAGGCCCAAGGGTTCTGATAGCTCCAAATTATACGATTCCCCCTCAAGCCCCAGGTTTTAGAGTTCTACCCTTGGACCCAGGTTTTAGCGGTTCTACCACTTTACTCCCAGGCCCAAGGGTTCTGATAGCTCAAATTTATAGGATTCTCCCTCAAGCCCTAGGTTTTAGAGTTCTCACTTTGACCCAGGTTTTAGGGGTTCTACCACTTTTCTCCCAGGCGCAAGGGTTCTGATAGCTCAAAGTTATAGGATTCTCCCTCAAGCCCCAGGTTTTAGAGTTCTACCCTTGGACCCAGGTTTTAGGGGTTCTACTACTTTACTCCCAGGCCTAAGGGTTCTAAAGGCTCCATGTTATAGAATTCTCGCTCAATCCTCAGGTTTTAGAGTTCTAACCTTGAACCCAGGTTTTAGGGGTTCTACCACTTTACTCCAAGGCTGAAGGGTTCTGATAGCTCCAAGTTATACGATTCTCCCTCAAGCCCCAGGTTTTAGAGTTCTACCCTTGGACCCAGGTTTTAGGGCTTCTACCACTTTACTCCCAGGCTCAAGGCTTCTGATAGCTCAAATTTATAGGATTCTCCCTCAAGCCCTAGGTTTTAGAGTTCTACCCTTGGACCCAGGTTTTAGGGGTTCTACCACTTTACTCCCAGGCGCAAGGGTTCTGATAGCTCAAACATATAGGATTTTCCCTCAAGCTCTAGGTTTTAGAGTTCTACCATGGGAACCAGGTTTTAGGGGTTCTACCACTTTACTCCTAGGCGCAAGGGTTCTGATAGCTCAAAGTTATAGGATTCTCCCTCAATCTCCCGGTTTGAGAGTTCTACACTTGGACCCAGGTTTTAGGGGTTTTACCACTTTACTCCCAGGCCCAAAGGTTCTGATAGCTCAAGGTCACAGGATTCTCCCTCAAGCCCCAGGTTTCAGAGTTCTACCCTTGGATCCAGGTTTTAGGGGTTCTACGACTTTACTCTTAGGCCTAAGGGTTCTGATAGCTCAAAGTTATAGGATTCTCCCTAAAAGCCCCAGGTTTAGAGTTCTACCCTCGGACCCAGGTTTTAGCGGTTCTACCACTTTACTCCCAGTCCCGAGGGTTCTGATAGCTCCATGTCATAGGATTCTCCCTCAATCCCCAGGTTTTAGAGTTCTAGCCTTGACGCCAGGTTTTAGGGGTTCTCCTACTTTACTCCAAGGCCCAAGGGTTCTAATAGCTCCAAGTTATACGATTCTCCGTCAAGCCCCAGGTTTTAGAGTTCTACCCTTGGACCCAGGTTTTAGGGGTTCTACCACTTTACTCCCAGGCCCAAGGGTTCTGATAGCTCCAAGTTATAGGATTCTTCCTCGAGCCCCAGGTTTTAGAGTTCTACCCTTGGACCTAGGTTTTAGCGGTTCTGCCACTTTACTCTCAGGCCCAAGGGTTCTGATAGCTCCAAGTTATAGGATTCTCCCTCAATCTCCAGGTTTTAGAGTTCTACCCTTGGACTTAGGTTTTAGGGGTTATACCACTTTACTCGCAGGCCCAAGGGTTCTGATAGCTCCAAGTTATAGGATTCTCCCTCAAGCCCTTGGTTTTAGAGTTCTACCCTTGGCCCCAGGTTTTAGGGGTTCTACCACTTTACTCCCAGGCCCAAGGTTTCTGATAGCTCCAAGTTATAGGATTCTCCCTCAATCCCCAAGTTTTAGAGTTCTACCCTAGGACCCAGGTTTTAGGGGTTCTACCACTTTACTCCCAGGCGCAAGGATTCTGATAGCTCAAACATATAGGATTCTCCCTCAAGCCCCAGATTTGAGAGTTCTACCCTTGAACCCAGGTTTTAGGGGTTCTACCACTTTACTCCTAAAGGCAAGGGTTCTGATAGCTCCAAGTTATAGGATTCTCCCTCAATCTCCCGGTTTGAGAGTTCTACACTTGGACCCAGGTTTTAGGGGTTTTAACACTTTACTCCCAGGCCCAAGGGTCCTGATAGCTCAAAGTTACAGGATTCTCCCTCAAGCCCCAGGTTTCAGAGTTCTACCCTTGGATCCAGGTTTTAGGGGTTCTACCACTTTACTCCCAGGCCCAAAAGTTCTGATAGCTCAAAGTTATAGGATTCTCTCTCAAGCCCCAGGTTTTAGAGTTCTACCCTTGGACCCAGGTTTTAGGGGTTCTAACACTTTACTCCCAGGCCTAAGGGTTCTGATTGCCCCAAGTTATAGGATTCTCCCTCAAGCCCCAGGTTTTAGAGTTCTACCCTTGGACATAGGTTTTAGGGGTTCTACCACTTTACTCCCAGGCACAAGGGTTCTGATAGCTCCAAGTTATAGGATTCTCCCTCAAGCCTCAGGTTTGAGAATTCTACCCTTGGATCCAGGTTTTAGGGGTTTTACCACTTTACTCACAGCCTCAAGGGTTCTGATAGCTCCAAGTTATAGGATTCTCCCTCAATCGCCAGGTTTTAGAGTTCTACCCTTGAACCCAGGTTTTAGGGGTTCTACCACTTTACTCCCAGGCCCCATGGTTCTGATAACTCCAAGTTATATGATTCTCCCTCAAGCCCCAGGTTTTAGAGTTCTACCCTTGGACCCAGGTTTTAGGGGTTCTACCACTTTACTCCCTGGCCCAAGGGTTCTGATAGCTCCAAGTTAAAGGATTCTCCCTCAATCCCCAGGTTTTAGAGGTACCCCCTTGGACCCAGGTTTTAGGGGTTCTACCACTTTACTCCCAGGCGCAAGGGTTCTGATAGCTCAAACATATAGGATTCTCCCTCAAGCCCCAGATTTTAGAGTTCTACCCTTGGACCCAGGTTTTAGGGGTTCTACCACTTTACTCCCAGGCGCAAGGGTTCTGATAGCTCCAAGTTATAGGATTCTCCCTCAATCTCCTGGTTTTAGAGTTCTACACTTGGACCCAGCTTTTAGGGGTTTTAACACTTTATTCCCGGGCCCAAGGGTCCTGATAGCTCAAAGTTACAGGATTCTCCCTCAAGCCCCAGGTTTCAGAGTTCTACCCTTGGATCCAGGTTTTAGGGGTTCTACCACTTTACTCCCAGGCCCAAAAGTTCTGATAGCTCAAAGTTATAGGATTCTCCCTAAAAGCCCCAGGTTTTAGAGTTCTACTCTTGGACCCAGGTTTTAGCGGTTCTACCACTTTACTCCCAGTCCTAAGGGTTCTGATAGCTCCAAGTTATAGGATTCTCGCTCAATCCCCAAGTTTTAGAGTTCTACCCTTGAACCCAGGTTTTAGGGGTTCTACCACTTTACTCCAAGGCCCAAGGGTTCTGATAGCTCCAAATTATACGATTCCCCCTCAAGCCCCAGGTTTTAGAGTTCTACCCTTGGACCCAGGTTTTAGGGGTTCTACCACTTTACTCCCAGGCCCAAAAGTTCTGATAGCTCAAAGTTATAGGATTCTCTCTCAAGCCCCAGGTTTTAGAGTTCTACCCTTGGACCCAGGTTTTAGGGGTTCTAACACTTTACTCCCAGGCCTAAGGGTTCTGATTGCCCCAAGTTATAGGATTCTCCCTCAAGCCCCAGGTTTTAGAGTTCTACCCTTGGACATAGGTTTTAGGGGTTCTACCACTTTACTCCCAGGCACAAGGGTTCTGATAGCTCCAAGTTATAGGATTCTCCCTCAAGCCTCAGGTTTGAGAATTCTACCCTTGGATCCAGGTTTTAGGGGTTTTACCACTTTACTCACAGCCTCAAGGGTTCTGATAGCTCCAAGTTATAGGATTCTCCCTCAATCGCCAGGTTTTAGAGTTCTACCCTTGAACCCAGGTTTTAGGGGTTCTACCACTTTACTCCCAGGCCCCATGGTTCTGATAACTCCAAGTTATATGATTCTCCCTCAAGCCCCAGGTTTTAGAGTTCTACCCTTGGACCCAGGTTTTAGGGGTTCTACCACTTTACTCCCTGGCCCAAGGGTTCTGATAGCTCCAAGTTAAAGGATTCTCCCTCAATCCCCAGGTTTTAGAGGTACCCCCTTGGACCCAGGTTTTAGGGGTTCTACCACTTTACTCCCAGGCGCAAGGGTTCTGATAGCTCAAACATATAGGATTCTCCCTCAAGCCCCAGATTTTAGAGTTCTACCCTTGGACCCAGGTTTTAGGGGTTCTACCACTTTACTCCCAGGCGCAAGGGTTCTGATAGCTCCAAGTTATAGGATTCTCCCTCAATCTCCTGGTTTTAGAGTTCTACACTTGGACCCAGGTTTTAGGGGTTCTACCACTTTACTCCCAGGCCCAAAAGTTCTGATAGCTCCAAGTTATAGGATTCTCGCTCAATCCCCAAGTTTTAGAGTTCTACCCTTGAACCCAGGTTTTAGGGGTTCTACCACTTTACTCCAAGGCCCAAGGGTTCTGATAGCTCCAAATTATACGATTCCCCCTCAAGCCCCAGGTTTTAGAGTTCTACTCTTGGACCCAGGTTTTAGCGGTTCTACCACTTTACTCCCAGGCCCAAGGGTTCTGATAGCTCAAATTTATAGGATTCTCCCTCAAGCCCTAGGTTTTAGAGTTCTCACTTGGACCCAGGTTTTAGGGGTTCTACCACTTTACTCCCAGGCGCAAGGGTTCTGATAGCTCAAAGTTATAGGATTCTCCCTCAAGCCCCAGGTTTTAGAGTTCTACCCTTGGACCCAGGTTTTAGGGGTTCTACCACTTTACTCCCAGGCGCAAGGGTTCTGATAGCTCATAGTTATAGGATTCTCCCTCAATCTCCTGGTTTTAGAGTTCTACACTTGGACCCAGGTTTTAGGGGTTTTAACACTTTACTCCCAGGCCCAAGGGTCCTGATAGCTCAAAGTTACAGGATTCTCCCTCAAGCCCCAGGTTTCAGAGTTCTACCCTTGGATCCAGGTTTTAGGGGTTCTACCACTTTACTCCCAGGCCCAAAAGTTCTGATAGCTCAAAGTTATAGGATTCTCTCTCAAGCCCCAGGTTTTAGAGTTCTACCCTTGGACCCAGGTTTTAGGGGTTCTAACACATTACTCCCAGGCCTAAGGGTTCTGATTGCCCCAAGTTATAGGATTCTCCCTCAAGTTCCAGGTTTTAGAGTTCTACCCTTGGACATAGGTTTTAGGGGTTCTACCACTTTACTCCCAGGCACAAGGGTTCTGATAGCTCCAAGTTATAGGATTCTCCCTCAAGCCTCAGGTTTGAGAATTCTACCCTTGGATCCAGGTTTTAGGGGTTTTACCACTTTACTCACAGCCTCAAGGGTTCTGATAGCTCCAAGTTATAGGATTCTCCCTCAATCGCCAGGTTTTAGAGATCTACCCTTGAACCCAGGTTTTAGGGGTTCTACCACTTTACTCCCAGGCCCCATGGTTCTGATAACTCCAAGTTATATGATTCTCCCTCAAGCCCCAGGTTTTAGAGTTCTACCCTTGGACCCAGGTTTTAGGGGTTCTACCACTTTACTCCCTGGCCCAAGGGTTCTGATAGCTCCAAGTTAAAGGATTCTCCCTCAATCCCCAGGTTTTAGAGGTACCCCCTTGGACCCAGGTTTTAGGGGTTCTACCACTTTACTCCCAGGCGCAAGGGTTCTGATAGCTCCAAGTTATAGGATTCTCCCTCAATCTCCTGGTTTTAGAGTTCTACACTTGGACCCAGGTTTTAGGGGTTTTAACACTTTATTCCCAGGCCCAAGGGTCCTGATAGCTCAAAGTTACAGGATTCTCCCTCAAGCCCCAGGTTTCAGAGTTCTACCCTTGGATCCAGGTTTTAGGGGTTCTACCACTTTACTCCCAGGCCCAAAAGTTCTGATAGCTCAAAGTTATAGGATTCTCCCTAAAAGCCCCAGGTTTTAGAGTTCTACTCTTGGACCCAGGTTTTAGCGGTTCTACCACTTTACTCCCAGTCCTAAGGGTTCTGATAGCTCCAAGTTATAGGATTCTCGCTCAATCCCCAAGTTTTAGAGTTCTACCCTTGAACCCAGGTTTTAGGGGTTCTACCACTTTACTCCAAGGCCCAAGGGTTCTGATAGCTCCAAATTATACGATTCCCCCTCAAGCCCCAGGTTTTAGAGTTCTACCCTTGGACCCAGGTTTTAGCGGTTCTACCACTTTACTCCCAGGCCCAAGGGTTCTGATAGCTCAAATTTATAGGATTCTCCCTCAAGCCCTAGGTTTTAGAGTTCTCACTTTGACCCAGGTTTTAGGGGTTCTACCACTTTTCTCCCAGGCGCAAGGGTTCTGATAGCTCAAAGTTATAGGATTCTCCCTCAAGCCCCAGGTTTTAGAGTTCTACCCTTGGACCCAGGTTTTAGGGGTTCTACTACTTTACTCCCAGGCCTAAGGGTTCTAAAGGCTCCATGTTATAGAATTCTCGCTCAATCCTCAGGTTTTAGAGTTCTAACCTTGAACCCAGGTTTTAGGGGTTCTACCACTTTACTCCAAGGCTGAAGGGTTCTGATAGCTCCAAGTTATACGATTCTCCCTCAAGCCCCAGGTTTTAGAGTTCTACCCTTGGACCCAGGTTTTAGGGCTTCTACCACTTTACTCCCAGGCTCAAGGCTTCTGATAGCTCAAATTTATAGGATTCTCCCTTAAGCCCTAGGTTTTAGAGTTCTACCCTTGGACCCAGGTTTTAGGGGTTCTACCACTTTACTCCCAGGCGCAAGGGTTCTGATAGCTCAAACATATAGGATTTTCCCTCAAGCTCTAGGTTTTAGAGTTCTACCATGGGAACCAGGTTTTAGGGGTTCTACCACTTTACTCCTAGGCGCAAGGGTTCTGATAGCTCAAAGTTATAGGATTCTCCCTCAATCTCCCGGTTTGAGAGTTCTACACTTGGACCCAGGTTTTAGGGGTTTTACCACTTTACTCCCAGGCCCAAGGGTTCTGATAGCTCAAGGTCACAGGATTCTCCCTCAAGCCCCAGGTTTCAGAGTTCTACCCTTGGATCCAGGTTTTAGGGGTTCTACGACTTTACTCTTAGGCCTAAGGGTTCTGATAGCTCAAAGTTATAGGATTCTCCCTAAAAGCCCCAGGTTTAGAGTTCTACCCTCGGACCCAGGTTTTAGCGGTTCTACCACTTTACTCCCAGTCCCGAGGGTTCTGATAGCTCCATGTCATAGGATTCTCCCTCAATCCCCAGGTTTTAGAGTTCTAGCCTTGACGCCAGGTTTTAGGGGTTCTCCTACTTTACTCCAAGGCCCAAGGGTTCTAATAGCTCCAAGTTATACGATTCTCCGTCAAGCCCCAGGTTTTAGAGTTCTACCCTTGGACCCAGGTTTTAGGGGTTCTACCACTTCACTCCCAGGCCCAAGGGTTCTGAGAGCTCCAAGTTATAGGATTCTCCCTCGAGCCCCAGGTTTTAGAGTTCTACCCTTGGACCTAGGTTTTAGCGGTTCTGCCACTTTACTCTCAGGCCCAAGGGTTCTGATAGCTCCAAGTTATAGGATTCTCCCTCAATCTCCAGGTTTTAGAGTTCTACCCTTGGACTTAGGTTTTAGGGGTTATACCACTTTACTCGCAGGCCCAAGGGTTCTGATAGCTCCAAGTTATAGGATTCTCCCTCAAGCCCTTGGTTTTAGAGTTCTACCCTTGGCCCCAGGTTTTAGGGGTTCTACCACTTTACTCCCAGGCCCAAGGGTTCTGATAGCTCCAAGTTATAGGATTCTCCCTCAATCCCCAAGTTTTAGAGTTCTACCCTAGGACCCAGGTTTTAGGGGTTCTACCACTTTACTCCCAGGCGCAAGGATTCTGATAGCTCAAACATATAGGATTCTCCCTCAAGCCCCAGATTTGAGAGTTCTACCCTTGAACCCAGGTTTTAGGGGTTCTACCACTTTACTCCTAGGCGCAAGGGTTCTGATAGCTCCAAGTTATAGGATTCTCCCTCAATCTCCCGGTTTGAGAGTTCTACACTTGGACCCAGGTTTTAGGGGTTTTACCACTTTACTCCCAGGCCCAAGGGTTCTGATAGCTCAAGGTTACAGGATTCTCCCTCAAGCCCCAGGTTTCAGA
Organism: Ceratothoa steindachneri; assembly: GCA_963969495.1. Lineage (NCBI taxonomy): Eukaryota > Metazoa > Arthropoda > Malacostraca > Isopoda > Cymothoidae > Ceratothoa > Ceratothoa steindachneri. The sequence continues at coordinate 79,948,129 of OZ018333.1, forward strand.
GTTCTACCCTTGGATCCAGGTTTTAGGGGTTCTATCACTTTACTCCCAGGCCCAAGGGTTCTGATAGCTCCAAGTTATAGGATTCTCCCTCAAGCCCCAGGTTTTAGAGATCAACCCTTGGAACCAGGTTTTAGGGGTTCTACCACTTTACTCCCAGGCCCAAGGGTTCTGGTAGCTCCAAGTTATAGGATTCTCCTTCAATCCCCAGGTTTTAGAGTTCTACCCTTGGACCCAGGTTTTAGGGGTTCTACCACTTTACTCCCAGGCGCAAGGGTTCTGATAGCTCAAACATATAGGATTCTCCCTCAAGCCCCAGATTTTAGAGTTCTACCCTTGGACCCAGGTTTTAGGGGTTCTACCACTTTACTCCCAGGCGCAAGGGTTCTGATAGCTCCAAGTTATAGGATTCTCCCTCAATCTCCTGGTTTTAGAGTTCTACACTTGGACCCAGGTTTTAGGGGTTTTAACACTTTACTCCCAGGCCCAAGGGTCCTGATAGCTCAAAGTTACAGGATTCTCCCTCAAGCCCCAGGTTTCAGAGTTCTACCCTTGGATCCAGGTTTTAGGGGTTCTACCACTTTACTCCCAGGCCCAAAAGTTCTGATAGCTCAAAGTTATAGGATTCTCTCTCAAGCCCCAGGTTTTAGAGTTCTACCCTTGGACCCAGGTTTTAGGGGTTCTAACACTTTACTCCCAGGCCTAAGGGTTCTGATTGCCCCAAGTTATAGGATTCTCCCTCAAGCCCCAGGTTTTAGAGTTCTACCCTTGGACATAGGTTTTAGGGGTTCTACCACTTTACTCCCAGGCACAAGGGTTCTGATAGCTCCAAGTTATAGGATTCTCCCTCAAGCCTCAGGTTTGAGAATTCTACCCTTGGATCCAGGTTTTAGGGGTTTTACCACTTTACTCACAGCCTCAAGGGTTCTGATAGCTCCAAGTTATAGGATTCTCCCTCAATCGCCAGGTTTTAGAGTTCTACCCTTGAACCCAGGTTTTAGGGGTTTCACCACTTTACTCCCAGGCCCCATGGTTCTGATAACTCCAAGTTATATGATTCTCCCTCAAGCCCCAGGTTTTAGAGTTCTACCCTTGGACCCAGGTTTTAGGGGTTCTACCACTTTACTCCCTGGCCCAAGGGTTCTGATAGCTCCAAGTTAAAGGATTCTCCCTCAATCCCCAGGTTTTAGAGGTACCCCCTTGGACCCAGGTTTTAGGGGTTCTACCACTTTACTCACAGGCGCAAGGGTTCTGATAGCTCAAACATATAGGATTCACCCTCAAGCCCCAGATTTTAGAGTTCTACCCTTGGACCCAGGTTTTAGGGGTTCTACCACTTTACTCCCAGGCGCAAGGGTTCTGATAGCTCCAAGTTATAGGATTCTCCCTCAATCTCCTGGTTTTAGAGTTCTACAGTGGACCCAGGTTTTAGGGGTTTTACACTTTATTCCCAGGCCCAAGGGTCCTGATAGCTCAAAGTTACAGGATTCTCCCTCAAGCCCCAGGTTTCAGAGTTCTACCCTTGGTTCCAGGTTTTAGGGGTTCTACTACTTTACTCCCAGGCCCAAAAGTTCTGATAGCTCAAAGTTATAGGATTCTCCCTAAAAGCCCCAGGTTTTAGAGTTCTACTCTTGGACCCAGGTTTTAGCGGTTCTACCACTTTACTCCCAGTCCTAAGGGTTCTGATAGCTCCAAGTTATAGGATTCTCGCTCAATCCCCAAGTTTTAGAGTTCTACCCTTGAACCCAGGTTTTAGGGGTTCTACCACTTTACTCCAAGGCCCAAGGGTTCTGATAGCTCCAAATTATACGATTCCCCCTCAAGCCCCAGGTTTTAGAGTTCTACCCTTGGACCCAGGTTTTAGGGGTTCTACCACTTTACTCCCAGGCCCAAAAGTTCTGATAGCTCAAAGTTATAGGATTCTCTCTCAAGCCCCAGGTTTTAGAGTTCTACCCTTGGACCCAGGTTTTAGGGGTTCTAACACTTTACTCCCAGGCCTAAGGGTTCTGATTGCCCCAAGTTATAGGATTCTCCCTCAAGCCCCAGGTTTTAGAGTTCTACCCTTGGACATAGGTTTTAGGGGTTCTACCACTTTACTCCCAGGCACAAGGGTTCTGATAGCTCCAAGTTATAGGATTCTCCCTCAAGCCTCAGGTTTGAGAATTCTACCCTTGGATCCAGGTTTTAGGGGTTTTACCACTTTACTCACAGCCTCAAGGGTTCTGATAGCTCCAAGTTATAGGATTCTCCCTCAATCGCCAGGTTTTAGAGTTCTACCCTTGAACCCAGGTTTTAGGGTTTCTACCACTTTACTCCCAGGCCCCATGGTTCTGATAACTCCAAGTTATATGATTCTCCCTCAAGCCCCAGGTTTTAGAGTTCTACCCTTGGACCCAGGTTTTAGGGGTTCTACCACTTTACTCCCTGGCCCAAGGGTTCTGATAGCTCCAAGTTAAAGGATTCTCCCTCAATCCCCAGGTTTTAGAGGTACCCCCTTGGACCCAGGTTTTAGGGGTTCTACCACTTTACTCCCAGGCGCAAGGGTTCTGATAGCTCAAACATATAGGATTCTCCCTCAAGCCCCAGATTTTAGAGTTCTACCCTTGGACCCAGGTTTTAGGGGTTCTACCACTTTACTCCCAGGCGCAAGGGTTCTGATAGCTCCAAGTTATAGGATTCTCCCTCAATCTCCTGGTTTTAGAGTTCTACACTTGGACCCAGGTTTTAGGGGTTCTACCACTTTACTCCCAGGCCCAAAAGTTCTGATAGCTCCAAGTTATAGGATTCTCGCTCAATCCCCAAGTTTTAGAGTTCTACCCTTGAACCCAGGTTTTAGGGGTTCTACCACTTTACTCCAAGGCCCAAGGGTTCTGATAGCTCCAAATTATACGATTCCCCCTCAAGCCCCAGGTTTTAGAGTTCTACCCTTGGACCCAGGTTTTAGCGGTTCTACCACTTTACTCCCAGGCCCAAGGGTTCTGATAGCTCAAATTTATAGGATTCTCCCTCAAGCCCTAGGTTTTAGAGTTCTCACTTGGACCCAGGTTTTAGGGGTTCTACCACTTTACTCCCAGGCGCAAGGGTTCTGATAGCTCAAAGTTATAGGATTCTCCCTCAAGCCCCAGGTTTTAGAGTTCTACCCTTGGACCCAGGTTTTAGGGGTTCTACCACTTTACTCCCAGGCGCAAGGGTTCTGATAGCTCATAGTTATAGGATTCTCCCTCAATCTCCTGGTTTTAGAGTTCTACACTTGGACCCAGGTTTTAGGGGTTTTAACACTTTACTCCCAGGCCCAAGGGTCCTGATAGCTCAAAGTTACAGGATTCTCCCTCAAGCCCCAGGTTTCAGAGTTCTACCCTTGGATCCAGGTTTTAGGGGTTCTACCACTTTACTCCCAGGCCCAAAAGTTCTGATAGCTCAAAGTTATAGGATTCTCTCTCAAGCCCCAGGTTTTAGAGTTCTACCCTTGGACCCAGGTTTTAGGGGTTCTAACACTTTACTCCCAGGCCTAAGGGTTCTGATTGCCCCAAGTTATAGGATTCTCCCTCAAGTTCCAGGTTTTAGAGTTCTACCCTTGGACATAGGTTTTAGGGGTTCTACCACTTTACTCCCAGGCACAAGGGTTCTGATAGCTCCAAGTTATAGGATTCTCCCTCAAGCCTCAGGTTTGAGAATTCTACCCTTGGATCCAGGTTTTAGGGGTTTTACCACTTTACTCACAGCCTCAAGGGTTCTGATAGCTCCAAGTTATAGGATTCTCCCTCAATCGCCAGGTTTTAGAGTTCTACCCTTGAACCCAGGTTTTAGGGGTTCTACCACTTTACTCCCAGGCCCCATGGTTCTGATAACTCCAAGTTATATGATTCTCCCTCAAGCCCCAGGTTTTAGAGTTCTACCCTTGGACCCAGGTTTTAGGGGTTCTACCACTTTACTCCCTGGCCCAAGGGTTCTGATAGCTCCAAGTTAAAGGATTCTCCCTCAATCCCCAGGTTTTAGAGGTACCCCCTTGGACCCAGGTTTTAGGGGTTCTACCACTTTACTCCCAGGCGCAAGGGTTCTGATAGCTCAAACATATAGGATTCTCCCTCAAGCCCCAGATTTTAGAGTTCTACCCTTGGACCCAGGTTTTAGGGGTTCTACCACTTTACTCCCAGGCGCAAGGGTTCTGATAGCTCCAAGTTATAGGATTCTCCCTCAATCTCCTGGTTTTAGAGTTCTACACTTGGACCCAGGTTTTAGGGGTTTTAACACTTTATTCCCAGGCCCAAGGGTCCTGATAGCTCAAAGTTACAGGATTCTCCCTCAAGCCCCAGGTTTCAGAGTTCTACCCTTGGATCCAGGTTTTAGGGGTTCTACCACTTTACTCCCAGGCCCAAAAGTTCTGATAGCTCAAAGTTATAGGATTCTCCCTAAAAGCCCCAGGTTTTAGAGTTCTACTCTTGGACCCAGGTTTTAGCGGTTCTACCACTTTACTCCCAGTCCTAAGGGTTCTGATAGCTCCAAGTTATAGGATTCTCGCTCAATCCCCAAGTTTTAGAGTTCTACCCTTGAACCCAGGTTTTAGGGGTTCTACCACTTTACTCCAAGGCCCAAGGGTTCTGATAGCTCCAAATTATACGATTCCCCCTCAAGCCCCAGGTTTTAGAGTTCTACCCTTGGACCCAGGTTTTAGCGGTTCTACCACTTTACTCCCAGGCCCAAGGGTTCTGATAGCTCAAATTTATAGGATTCTCCCTCAAGCCCTAGGTTTTAGAGTTCTCACTTGGACCCAGGTTTTAGGGGTTCTACCACTTTACTCCCAGGCGCAAGGGTTCTGATAGCTCAAAGTTATAGGATTCTCCCTCAAGCCCCAGGTTTTAGAGTTCTACCCTTGGACCCAGGTTTTAGGGGTTCTACTACTTTACTCCCAGGCCTAAGGGTTCTAAAGGCTCCATGTTATAGAATTCTCGTTCAATCCTCAGGTTTTAGAGTTCTAACCTTGAACCCAGGTTTTAGGGGTTCTACCACTTTACTCCAAGGCTGAAGGGTTCTGATAGCTCCAAGTTATACGATTCTCCCTCAAGCCCCAGGTTTTAGAGTTCTACCCTTGGACCCAGGTTTTAGGGCTTCTACCACTTTACTCCCAGGCTCAAGGCTTCTGATAGCTCAAATTTATAGGATTCTCCCTCAAGCCCTAGGTTTTAGAGTTCTACCCTTGGACCCAGGTTTTAGGGGTTCTACCACTTTACTCCCAGGCGCAAGGGTTCTGATAGCTCAAACATATAGGATTTTCCCTCAAGCTCTAGGTTTTAGAGTTCTACCATGGGAACCAGGTTTTAGGGGTTCTACCACTTTACTCCTAGGCGCAAGGGTTCTGATAGCTCAAAGTTATAGGATTCTCCCTCAATCTCCCGGTTTGAGAGTTCTACACTTGGACCCAGGTTTTAGGGGTTTTACCACTTTACTCCCAGGCCCAAGGGTTCTGATAGCTCAAGGTTACAGGATTCTCCCTCAAGCCCCAGGTTTCAGAGTTCTACCCTTGGATCCAGGTTTTAGGGGTTCTACGACTTTACTCTTAGGCCTAAGGGTTCTGATAGCTCAAAGTTATAGGATTCTCCCTAAAAGCCCCAGGTTTAGAGTTCTACCCTCGGACCCAGGTTTTAGCGGTTCTACCACTTTACTCCCAGTCCCAAGGGTTCTGATAGCTTCATGTCATAAGATTCTCCCTCAATCCCCAGGTTTTAGAGTTCTAGCCTTGACGCCAGGTTTTAGGGGTTCTCCTACTTTACTCCAAGGCCCAAGGGTTCTAATAGCTCCAAGTTATACGATTCTCCGTCAAGCCCCAGGTTTTAGAGTTCTACCCTTGGACCCAGGTTTTAGGGGTTCTACCACTTTACTCCCAGGCCCAAGGGTTCTGATAGCTCCAAGTTATAGGATTCTCCCTCAAGCCCCAGGTTTTAGAGTTCTACCCTTGGACCTAGGTTTTAGCGGTTCTGCCACTTTACTCTCAGGCCCAAGGGTTCTGATAGCTCCAAGTTATAGGATTCTCCCTAAATCTCCAGGTTCTAGAGTTCTACCCTTGGACTCAGGTTTTAGGGGTTATACCACTTTACTCGCAGGCCCAAGGTTTCTGATAGCTCCAAGTTATAGGATTCTCCCTCAAGCCCTTGGTTTTAGAGTTCTACCCTTGGCCCCAGGTTTTAGGGGTTCTACCACTTTACTCCCAGGCGCAAGGATTCTGATAGCTCAAACATATAGGATTCTCCCTCAAGCCCCAGATTTGAGAGTTCTACCCTTGAACCCAGGTTTTAGGGGTTCTACCACTTTACTCCTAGGCGCAAGGGTTCTGATAGCTCCAAGTTATAGGATTCTCCCTCAATCTCCCGGTTTGAGAGTTCTACACTTGGACCCAGGTTTTAGGGGTTTTACCACTTTACTCCCAGGCCCAAGGGTTCTGATAGCTCAAGGTTACAGGATTCTCCCTTAAGCCCCAGGTTTCAGAGTTCTACCCTTGGATCCAGGTTTTAGGGGTTCTATCACTTTACTCCCAGGCCCAAGGGTTCTGATAGCTCCAAGTTATAGGATTCTCCCTCAAGCCCCAGGTTTTAGAGATCAACCCTTGGAACCAGGTTTTAGGGGTTCTACCACTTTACTCCCAGGCCCAAGGGTTCTGGTAGCTCCAAGTTATAGGATTCTCCTTCAATCCCCAGGTTTTAGAGTTCTACCCTTGGACCCAGGTTTTAGGGGTTCTACAACTTTACTCCCAGGCGCAAGGGTTCTGATAGCTCAAACATATAGGATTCTCCGTCAAGCCCCAGATTTTAGAGTTCTACCCTTGGACCCAGGTTTTAGGGGTTCTACCACTTTACTCCCAGGCGCAAGGGTTCTGATAGCTCCAAGTTATAGGATTCTCCCTCAATCTCCTGGTTTTAGAGTTCTACACTTGGACCCAGGTTTTAGGGGTTTCAACACTTTACTCCCAGGCCCAAGGGTCCTGATAGCTCAAAGTTACAGGATTCTCCCTCAAGCCCCAGGTTTCAGAGTTCTACCCTTGGATCCAGGTTTTAGGGGTTCTACCACTTTACTCCCAGGCCCAAAAGTTCTGATAGCTCAAAGTTATAGGATTCTCCCTAAAAGCCCCAGGTTTTAGAGTTCTACTCTTGGACCCAGGTTTTAGCGGTTCTACCACTTTACTCCCAGTCCTAAGGGTTCTGATAGCTCCAAGTTATAGGATTCTCGCTCAATCCCCAGGTTTTAGAGTTCTACCCTTGAACCCAGGTTTTAGGGGTTCTACCACTTTACTCCAAGGCCCAAGGGTTCTGATAGCTCCAGGTTATACGATTCTCCCTCAAGCCCCAGGTTTTAGAGTTCTACCCTTGGCCCCAGGTTTTAGCGGTTCTACCACTTTACTCCCAGGCCCAAGGGTTCTGATAGCTCCATGTTATAGGATTCTCGCTCAATCCCCAGGTTTTAGAGTTCTAACCTTGAACCCAGGTTTTAGGGGTTCTACCACTTTACTCCAAGGCCCAAGGGTTCTGATAGCTCCAAGTTATACGATTCTCCCTCAAGCCCCAGGTTTTAGAGTTCTACCCTTGGACCCAGGTTTTAGGGCTTCTACCACTTTACTCCCAGGCTCAAGGCTTCTGATAGCTCAAATTTATAGGATTCTTCCTCAAGCCCTAGGTTTTAGAGTTCTACCCTTAGACCCAGGTTTTAGGGGTTCTACCACTTTACTCCCAGGCGCAAGGGTTCTGATAGCTCCAAGTTATAGGATTCTCCCTCAATCCCCCGGTTTTAGAGTTCTACCATGGGAACCAGGTTTTAGGGGTTCACCACTTTACTCCTAGGCCCAAGGGTTCTGATAGCTCCATGTTATAGGATTCTCGCAAAAAGCCTCAGGTTTTAGAGTTCTACCCTTGGACCTAGGTTTTAGGGGTTCTACCACTTTACTCCAAGGCCCAAGGGTTCTGATAGCTCCAAGTTATACGATTCTCCCTCAAGCTTAAGGTTTTCGAGTTCTACCCTTGGACCCAGGTTTTAGGGGTTCTACCACTTTATTCCCAGTCCCAAGGGTTCTGATAGCTCCAAGTTATATGATTCTCCCTCAAGCCTCAGGTTTTATAGTTCTACCCTTGGACCTAGGTTTTAGGGGTTCTGCCACTTTACTCTCAGGCCCAAGTGTTTTAATAGCTCTAAGTTATAGGATCCTCCCTCAATCCCCAGGTTTTAAAGTTCTACCCTTGGACCAAGGTTTTAGGGGTTCTCCCACTTTACTCGCAGGCCCAAGGGTTCTGATAGCTCCAAGTTATAGGATTCTCCCTCAAGCCCTCGGTTTTAGAGTTCTACTCTTGGACTTAGGTTTTAGGGGTTCTACCACTTTACTTTCAGGCCTAAGGGTTCTAATAGCTCCAAGTTATATGATTCTCCCTTAATCCCCTGGTTTTACAGTTCTACCCTTGGACCCAGGCCTAAGGGTTCTGATAGCTCGAAGATATAGAGTTCTCCCTCAATCCCCAGGTTTTAGAGTTCTACCCTTGGACTTAGGTTTTAGGGGTTCTACCACTTTACTCCCAGGCCCAAGGGTTCTGATAGCTCAAAGTTATAGGATTCTCCCTCAAGCCCCAGGTTTTAGAGTTCTACCCTTGGACCCAGGTTTTAGGGCTTCTACCACTTTACTCGCAGGCCCAAGGGTTCTGATAGCTCCAAGTTATAGGATTCTCCCTCAACGTCTCGGTTTAAGAGTTCTACCCTTGGACTTAGGTTTTTGGGGTTTTACCACTTTACTTCCAGGCCTAAGGGTTCTGATAGCTCCAAGTTATAGGATTCTCCCTCAATCCCCAGGATTTAGAGTTCGACCCTTCGACCCAGGTTTTAGTGGATCTACCACTTTACTCCCAGGCGCAAGGGTTCTGATAGCTCAAACATATAGGATTCTCCCTCAAGCCCCAGATTTGAGAGTTCTACCCTTGGACCCAGGTTTTAGGGGTTCTACCACTTTACTCCTAGGCGCAAGGGTTCTGATACCTCAAAGTTATAGGATTCTCCCTCAATCTCTCGGTTTGAGAGTTCTACACTTGGACCCAGGTTTTAGGGGTTTTACCACTTTACTCCCAGGCCCAAGGGTTCTGATAGCTCAAGATTACAGGATTCTCCCTCAAGCCCCAGGTTTCAGAGTTCTACCCTTGGATCCATGTTTTAGGGGTTTTACGACTTTACTCTTAGGCCTAAGGGTTCTGATAGCTCAAAGTTATAGGATTCTCCCTAAAAGCCCCAGGTTTTAGAGTTCTACCCTTGGACCCAGGTTTTAGCGGTTCTACCACTTTAATCCCAGTCCCAAGGGTTCTGATAGCTCCATGTCATAGGATTCTCCCTCAATCCCCAGGTTTTAGAGTTCTAGCCTTGACGCCAGGTTTTAGGGGTTCTACCACTTTACTCCAAGGCCCAAGGGTTCTAATAGCTCCAAGTTATACGATTCTCCGTCAAGCCCCAGGTTTTAGAGTTCTACCCTTGGACACAGGTTTTAGGGGTTCTACCACTTTACTCCCAGGCCCAAGGGTTCTGATAGCTCCAAGTTATAGGATTCTCCATCAAGCCCCAGGTTTTAGAGTTCTACCCTTGGACCTAGGTTTTAGCGGTTCTGCCACTTTACTCTCAGGCCCAAGGGTTCTGATAGCTCCAAGTTATAGGATTCTCCCTCAATCTCCAGGTTTTAGAGTTCTACCCTTGGACCTAGGTTTTAGGGGTTCTACCACTTTACTCGCAGGCCCAAGGGTTCTGATAGCTCCAAGTTATAGGATTCTCCCTCAAGCCCTTGGTTTTAGAGTTCTACCCTTAGACTTAGGTTTTAGGGGTTCTACCACCTTACCTCCAGGCCTAAGGGTTCTGATAGCTCCAAGTTATACGATTCTCCCTTAATCCCCAGGTTTTAGAGTTCTACCCTTGGACCCAGGCCCAAGGGTTCTGATAGCTCCAAGTTATAGGATTCTCCCTCAATCCCCATGTTTTAGAGTTATACCCTTGGACTCAGGTTTTAGGGGTTCTACCACTTTACTCCAAGGCCCAAGGGTTCTAATAGCTCCAAGTAATAGGATTCTCCCTCAAGCCTCAGGTTTGAAAGTTCTACCCTTGGACCCAGGTTTTAGAGTTCTACCCTTGGAATTAGGTTTTAGGGGTTCTACCACTTTACTCCCAGGCCCAAGGGTTCTGATAGCTCCAAGTTATAGGATTCTCCCTTAAGCACCAGGTTGTAGAGTTCTACCCTTGGACCCCGGTTTTAGGGGTTTTACCACTTTACTCCCAGGCCCAAGGGTTCTGATAGCTCAAAGTTACAGGATTCTCCCTCAAGCCCCAGGTTTCAGAGTTCTACCCTTGGATCCAGGTTTTAGGGGTTCTACCACTTTACTCCCAGGCCCAAAATTTCTGATAGCTCAAAGTTATAGGATTCTCCCTAAAAGCCCCAGGTTTTAGAGTTCTACTCTTGGACCCAGGTTTTAGCAGTTCTACCACTTTACTCCTAGTCCTAAGGGTTCTGATAGCTCCAAGTTATAGGATTCTCCCTCAAGCACCAGGTTTTAGAGTTCTACCATTGGACCCAGGTTTTAGCGGTTCTACCACTTTACTCCCAGGCCCAAGGGTTCTGATAGCTCCATGTTATAGGATTCTCGCTCAATCCCCAGGTTTTAGAGTTCTACCCTTGAACCCAGGTTTTAGGGGTTCTACCACTTTACTCCAAGGCCCAAGGGTTCTGATAGCTCCAAGTTATAGGATTCTCCCTCAAGCCCTCGGTTTTAGAGTTCTACCCTTGGACTTAGGTTTAGGGGTTCTACCACTTTACTTCCAGGCCTAAGGGTTCTGATAGCTCCAAGTTATAGGATTCTCCTTCAATCCCCCGGTTTTAGAGTTCTACCCTTGGCCTCAGGTTTTAGGGGTTCTACCACTTTCCTTCCCGCCCAAGGGTTCTGATAGCTTCAAGTTATAGGATTCATACATCAAACCCCAGGTTTCCTAGTTTTACCCTTGGACTCAGGAATTAGGGGTTCTACCACTTTACTGCCAGGCCCAAGGGTTCTGATAGCTCAAAGTTATAGGATTCTCCCTTAAGCCCCAGGATTTAGAGTTCTACCCTTGGACACAGGTTTTAGGGCTTCTGCCACTTTACTCACAGGCCCAAGGGTTCTGATAGCTCCAAGTTATAGGATTCTCCCTCAAGCCCCAGGTTTCAAAGTTTTAACCTTGGACCTAGGTTTTAGGGGTTTTCTACCACTTTACTCCCAGGCCTAAGGGTTCTGATAGCTCCGAGGTATAGGATTCACCCTCAAGCCCCAGGTTTTAGAGTTCTACCCCGGGCCCCTTTTTTTAAAAGTTCTACCACTTTACTCTCAGGCGCAAGGGTTCTGATAGCTCAAAGTTATAGGATTCTTCCTCAATCCCCAGATTTTAGAGTTCTACCCTTGGACCCAGGTTTTAGTGCTTCTACCACTTTACTCCCAGTCCCAAAGGGTTCTGATAGCTCTAAGTTATAGGATTTTCCTTTAAGCCCCAGGTTTTAGAGTTCTACCCTTGGACCCAGGTTTTAGGGCTTCTACTACTTTACTCTCAGGCGCAAGGGTTCTGATAGCTCCAAGTTATAGGATTCTCCCTCAATCTACAGGTTTTAAAGTTCTACCCTTGGACCCAGGTTTTAGGGGTTCTACTTCTTTACTTTAAGGCCCAAGGATTCTGATAGCTCCAAGTTATAGGATTCTCCCTCAAACCCTAGGTTTTAGAGTTCTACCCATGGACCCAGGTTTTAGGGGTTCTACCACTTTACTCCCAGGCCCAAGGGTTCTGATAGCTCCAAGTTATAGGATTCTCCCTCAAGCCCCAGGTTTTAGAGTTCAACCCTTGGAACCAGGTTTTAGGGGTTCTGCCACTTTACTCCCAGGCCTAAGGGTTCTAAAGGCTCCAAGTTATAGAATTCTCCCTCAAGCCCCAGGTGTTAGAGCTCTACTTTTGTCCCAGGTTTCAGGGGTTCTACCACTTTACACTCAGGCACAAGGGTTCTGATAGCTAAAAGTTATAGGATTCTCCCTCAAGCCCCAGGTTTTAGAATTCTACCCTTGGATCCAGGTTTTAGGGGTTCTACCACTTTACTCCCAGGCCGAAGAGTTCTGATAGCTCCAAGTTATAGGATTCTCCCTCAATCCCCAAGTTTTAGAGTTCTACCCTTGGACTCAGGTTTTAGGGGTTCTAACACTTTACTCCCAGGCCCAAGGGTTCTGATAGCTCCAAGTTATAGGATTCTCCCTCAAGCCCCAGGATTTAGAGTTCTCTCTTGGACACAGGTTTTAGGGCTTCTGCCACTTTACTCACAGGCCCAAGGGTTCTGATAGCTCCAATTTATTGGATTCTCCCTAAAGCCCAAGGTTTCAGAGTTCTACCCTTGGACCCAGGTTTTAGGGGTTTTCTACCACTTTACTCCCAGGCCTAAAAGTTCTGATAGCTCCAGGTTATAGGATTCTCCCTCAATTTCCAGGTTTTAGAGTTCTACCCTTGGACCCAGTTTTTAGAAGTTCTACCACTTTACTCCCAGGCGCAAGGGTTCTGATATCTCAAAGTTATAGGATTCTCCCTCAAGCCCCAGGTTTTAGAGTTCTACCCTTGGACCCAGGTTTTAGGGGTTCTACTACTTTACTCCCTGGCCCAAGGGTTCTGATAGCTCCAAGTTATAGGATTCTCCCTCAAGCCCCAGGTTTCAGAGTTCTACCCTTGGAACCAGGTTTTAGGGGTTCTACCTCTTTACTTCCAGGCCAAAGGGTTCTGATAGCTCCAAGTAAAAGGATTCTCCCTCAAGCCCCAGGTTTTAGAGTTCTACCCTTAGACCCAGGTTTTAGGGCTTCTACCACTTTACTCTCAGGCGCAAGGGTTCTGATAGCTCCAAGTTATAGGATTCTCCCTCAATCTACAGGTTTTAGAGTTCTACCCTTGGACCCAGCTTTTAAGGCTTCCACCACTTTACTCTCAGGCCCAAGGGTTCTTATAGCTCCAAGTTATAGGATTCTCCCTCAAGCCCCAGGTTTTAAAGTTCTACCCTTGGACCCAGATTTTAGGGGTTCTACCACTTTACTCCCAAACCCAAAGGTTCTGATAGCTCCAAGTTATAGGATTCTCCCTCAAGCCCCAGGTTTTAGAGTTCTACCCTTGGACCTAGGTTTTAGGGGTTCTACCACTTTACTCCCAGGCCCAAGGGTTCTGATAGCACTAAGTTATAGGATTCTCCCTCAAGCACCAGGTTTTAGAGTTCTACCCTTGATCCAGGTTTTAGGGGTTCTACCACTTTTCTCCCAGGCGCAAGGGTTCTGATAGCTCAAAGTTACAGGATTCTCCCTCAAGCCCCAGGTTTCAGAGTTCTACCCTTGGATCCAGGTTCTAGGGGTTCTACCACTTTACTCCCAGGCCTAAGGGTTCTGATAGCTCAAAGTTGTAGGATTCTCCCTCAAGCCCCAGGTTTTAGAGTTCTACCCTTGGACCCAGGTTTTAGGGGTTCTACCACTTTACTACTAGGCCCAAGGGTTCTGATGGCTCCAAGTTATAGGATTCTTCATCAAGCCCCAGGTTTAAAGTTCTACCCTTAGACCCAGGTTTTAGAGTTCTACCCTTACACCCAGGTTTTAGGGGTTCTACCACTTTACTCCTAGGCGCAAGGTTTCTGATAGCTCAAAGTTACAGGATTCTCCCTCAAGCCCCAAGTTTTAGAGATCTACCCTTGGACCCAGGTTTTAGGGGTTCTACCACTTTACTCCCAGTCCTAAGGGTTCTGATAGCTCCAAGTTATAGGATTCTCCCTCAAGCCCCAGGTTTTAGAGTTCTGCTCTATGACCCAGGTTTTAGGGGTTCTACAACTTTACTCCCAGGCCTAAGGGTTCTGATAGCTCCAAGTTATAGGATTCTCCCTTAATCCCCAGGTTTTAGAGTTTACCCTTAGGCCCAGGCCTAAGGGTTCTGATAGCTCCAAGTTGAAGGATTCTCCCTCAATCCCCAGGTTTTGGAGTTCTACCCTTGGACTCAGGTTTTAGGGGTTCTACCACTTTACTCCCAGGCCCCAACGGTTCTGATAGCTCCAAGTTTTAGGATTCTTCCTCAATCCCCAGGTTTTTGAGTTCTACCCATGGACCTAGGTTTTAGAGTTCTACCCTTGGACCAAGGTTTTAGGGGTTCTACCACTTTACTCCCAGGCCCAAGGGTTCTGATCGCTCCAAGTTATAGGATTCTCCCTCAATACCCAGGTTTTAGAGTTCTACCCTTAAATCGAGGTTTTAGGGGTTCTACCACTTTACTCCCAGGCCTAAGGGTTCTGATAGCTCCAAGTTATAGGATTCTCCCTCAATCTCCTGGTTTTAGAGTTCTACACTTGGACCCAGGTTTTAGGGGTTTTAACACTTTACTCCCAGGCCCAAGGGTCCTGATAGCTCAAAGTTACAGGATTCTCCCTCAAGCCCCAGGTTTCAGAGTTCTACCCTTGGATCCAGGTTTTAGGGGTTCTACCACTTTACTCCCAGGCCCAAAAGTTCTGATAGCTCAAAGTTATAGGATTCTCTCTCAAGCCCCAGGTTTTAGAGTTCTACCCTTGGACCCAGGTTTTAGGGGTTCTAACACTTTACTCCCAGGCCTAAGGGTTCTGATTGCCCCAAGTTATAGGATTCTCCCTCAAGCCCGAGGTTTTAGAGTTCTACCCTTGGACATAGGTTTTAGGGGTTCTACCACTTTACTCCCAGGCACAAGGGTTCTGATAGCTCCAAGTTATAGGATTCTCCCTCAAGCCTCAGGTTTGAGAATTCTACCCTTGGATCCAGGTTTTAGGGGTTTTACCACTTTACTCACAGCCTCAAGGGTTCTGATAGCTCCAAGTTATAGGATTCTCCCTCAATCGCCAGGTTTTAGAGTTCTACCCTTGAACCCAGGTTTTAGGGGTTCTACCACTTTACTCCCAGGCCCCATGGTTCTGATAACTCCAAGTTATATGATTCTCCCTCAAGCCCCAGGTTTTAGAGTTCTACCCTTGGACCCAGGTTTTAGGGGTTCTACCACTTTACTCCCTGGCCCAAGGGTTCTGATAGCTCCAAGTTAAAGGATTCTCTCTCAATCCCCAGGTTTTAGAGGTACCCCCTTGGACCCAGGTTTTAGGGGTTCTACCACTTTACTCCCAGGCGCAAGGGTTCTGATAGCTCAAACATATAGGATTCTCCCTCAAGCCCCAGATTTTAGAGTTCTACCCTTGGACCCAGGTTTTAGGGGTTCTACCACTTTACTCCCAGGCGCAAGGGTTCTGATAGCTCCAAGTTATAGGATTCTCCCTCAATCTCCTGGTTTTAGAGTTCTATACTTGGACCCAGGTTTTAGGGGTTTTAACACTTTATTCCCAGGCCCAAGGGTCCTGATAGCTCAAAGTTACAGGATTCTCCCTCAAGCCCCAGGTTTCAGAGTTCTACCCTTGGATCCAGGTTTTAGGGGTTCTACCACTTTACTCCCAGGCCCAAAAGTTCTGATAGCTCAAAGTTATAGGATTCTCCCTAAAAGCCCCAGGTTTTAGAGTTCTACTCTTGGACCCAGGTTTTAGCGGTTCTACCACTTTACTCCCAGTCCTAAGGGTTCTGATAGCTCCAAGTTATAGGATTCTCGCTCAATCCCCAAGTTTTAGAGTTCTACCCTTGAACCCAGGTTTTAGGGCTTCTACCACTTTACTCCAAGGCCCAAGGGTTCTGATAGCTCCAAATTATACGATTCCCCCTCAAGCCCCAGGTTTTAGAGTTCTACCCTTGGACCCAGGTTTTAGCGGTTCTACCACTTTACTCCCAGGCCCAAGGGTTCTGATAGCTCAAATTTATAGGATTCTCCCTCAAGCCCTAGGTTTTAGAGTTCTCACTTGGACCCAGGTTTTAGGGGTTCTACCACTTTACTCCCAGGCGCAAGGGTTCTGATAGCTCAAAGTTATAGGATTCTCCCTCAAGCCCCAGGTTTTAGAGTTCTACCCTTGGACCCAGGTTTTAGGGGTTCTACTACTTTACTCCCAGGCCTAAGGGTTCTAAAGGCTCCATGTTATAGAATTCTCGTTCAATCCTCAGGTTTTAGAGTTCTAACCTTGAACCCAGGTTTTAGGGGTTCTACCACTTTACTCCAAGGCTGAAGGGTTCTGATAGCTCCAAGTTATACGATTCTCCCTCAAGCCCCAGGTTTTAGAGTTCTACCCTTGGACCCAGGTTTTAGGGCTTCTACCACTTTACTCCCAGGCTCAAGGCTTCTGATAGCTCAAATTTATAGGATTCTCCCTCAAGCCCTAGGTTTTAGAGTTCTACCCTTGGACCCAGGTTTTAGGGGTTCTACCACTTTACTCCCAGGCGCAAGGGTTCTGATAGCTCAAACATATAGGATTTTCCCTCAAGCTCTAGGTTTTAGAGTTCTACCATGGGAACCAGGTTTTAGGGGTTCTACCACTTTACTCCTAGGCGCAAGGGTTCTGATAGCTCAAAGTTATAGGATTCTCCCTCAATCTCCCGGTTTGAGAGTTCTACACTTGGACCCAGGTTTTAGGGGTTTTACCACTTTACTCCCAGGCCCAAGGGTTCTGATAGCTCAAGGTTACAGGATTCTCCCTCAAGCCCCAGGTTTCAGAGTTCTACCCTTGGATCCAGGTTTTAGGGGTTCTACGACTTTACTCTTAGGCCTAAGGGTTCTGATAGCTCAAAGTTATAGGATTCTCCCTAAAAGCCCCAGGTTTAGAGTTCTACCCTCGGACCCAGGTTTTAGCGGTTCTACCACTTTACTCCCAGTCCCAAGGGTTCTGATAGCTCCATGTCATAGGATTCTCCCTCAATCCCCAGGTTTTAGAGTTCTAGCCTTGACGCCAGGTTTTAGGGGTTCTCCTACTTTACTCCAAGGCCCAAGGGTTCTAATAGCTCCAAGTTATACGATTCTCCGTCAAGCCCCAGGTTTTAGAGTTCTACCCTTGGACCCAGGTTTTAGGGGTTCTACCACTTTACTCCCAGGCCCAAGGGTTCTGATAGCTCCAAGTTATAGGATTCTCCCTCAAGCCCCAGGTTTTAGAGTTCTACCCTTGGACCTAGGTTTTAGCGGTTCTGCCACTTTACTCTCAGGCCCAAGGGTTCTGATAGCTCCAAGTTATAGGATTCTCCCTCAATCTCCAGGTTTTAGAGTTCTACCCTTGGACTCAGGTTTTAGGGGTTATACCACTTTACTCGCAGGCCCAAGGTTTCTGATAGCTCCAAGTTATAGGATTCTCCCTCAAGCCCTTGGTTTTAGAGTTCTACCCTTGGCCCCAGGTTTTAGGGGTTCTACCACTTTACTCCCAGGCCCAAGGGTTCTGATAGCTCCAAGTTATAGGATTCTCCCTCAATCCCCAAGTTTTAGAGTTCTACTTTTGTCCCAGGTTTCAGGGGTTCTACCACTTTACACTCAGGCACAAGGGTTCTGATAGCTAAAAGTTATAGGATTCTCCCTCAAGCCCCAGGTTTTAGAGATCAACCCTTGGAACCAGGTTTTAGGGGTTCTATCACTTTACTCCCAGGCCCAAGGGTTCTGATAGCTCCAAGTTATAGGATTCTCCCTCAAGCCCCAGGTTTTAGAGATCAACCCTTGGAACCAGGTTTTAGGGGTTCTACCACTTTACTCCCAGGCCCAAGGGTTCTGGTAGCTCCAAGTTATAGGATTCTCCTTCAATCCCCAGGTTTTAGAGTTCTACCCTTGGACCCAGGTTTTAGGGGTTCTACCACTTTACTCCCAGGCGCAAGGGTTCTGATAGCTCAAACATATAGGATTCTCCGTCAAGCCCCAGATTTTAGAGTTCTACCCTTGGACCCAGGTTTTAGGGGTTCTACCACTTTACTCCCAGGCGCAAGGGTTCTGATAGCTCCAAGTTATAGGATTCTCCCTCAATCTCCTGGTTTTAGAGTTCTACACTTGGACCCAGGTTTTAGGGGTTTCAACACTTTACTCCCAGGCCCAAGGGTCCTGATAGCTCAAAGTTACAGGATTCTCCCTCAAGCCCCAGGTTTCAGAGTTCTACCCTTGGATCCAGGTTTTAGGGGGTCTACGACTTTACTCCCAGGCCCAAAAGTTCTGATAGCTCAAAGTTATAGGATTCTCCCTAAAAGCCCCAGGTTTTAGAGTTCAACCCTTGGAACCAGGTTTTAGGGGTTCTGCCACTTTACTCCCAGGCCTAAGGGTTCTAAAGGCTCCAAGTTATAGAATTCTCCCTCAAGCCCCAGGTGTTAGAGCTCTACTTTTGTCCCAGGTTTCAGGGGTTCTACCACTTTACACTCAGGCACAAGGGTTCTGATAGCTAAAAGTTATAGGATTCTCCCTCAAGCCCCAGGTTTTAGAATTCTACCCTTGGATCCAGGTTTTAGGGGTTCTACCACTTTACTCCCAGGCCGAAGAGTTCTGATAGCTCCAAGTTATAGGATTCTCCCTCAATCCCCAAGTTTTAGAGTTCTACCCTTGGACTCAGGTTTTAGGGGTTCTAACACTTTACTCCCAGGCCCAAGGGTTCTGATAGCTCCAAGTTATAGGATTCTCCCTCAAGCCCCAGGATTTAGAGTTCTCTCTTGGACACAGGTTTTAGGGCTTCTGCCACTTTACTCACAGGCCCAAGGGTTCTGATAGCTCCAATTTATTGGATTCTCCCTAAAGCCCAAGGTTTCAGAGTTCTACCCTTGGACCCAGGTTTTAGGGGTTTTCTACCACTTTACTCCCAGGCCTAAGGGTTCTAATAGCTCCAGGTTATAGGATTCTCCCTCAATTTCCAGGTTTTAGAGTTCTACCCTTGGACCCAGTTTTTAGAAGTTCTACCACTTTACTCCCAGGCGCAAGGGTTCTGATATCTCAAAGTTATAGGATTCTCCCTCAAGCCCCAGGTTTTAGAGTTCTACCCTTGGACCCAGGTTTTAGGGGTTCTACTACTTTACTCCCTGGCCCAAGGGTTCTGATAGCTCCAAGTTATAGGATTCTCCCTCAAGCCCCAGGTTTCAGAGTTCTACCCTTGGAACCAGGTTTTAGGGGTTCTACCTCTTTACTTCCAGGCCAAAGGGTTCTGATAGCTCCAAGTAAAAGGATTCTCCCTCAAGCCCCAGGTTTTAGAGTTCTACCCTTAGACCCAGGTTTTAGGGCTTCTACCACTTTACTCTCAGGCGCAAGGGTTCTGATAGCTCCATGTTATAGGATTCTCCCTCAATCTACAGGTTTTAGAGTTCTACCCTTGGACCCAGCTTTTAAGGCTTCCACCACTTTACTCTCAGGCCCAAGGGTTCTTATAGCTCCAAGTTATAGGATTCTCCCTCAAGCCCCAGGTTTTAAAGTTCTACCCTTGGACCCAGATTTTAGGGGTTCTACCACTTTACTCCCAAACCCAAAGGTTCTGATAGCTCCAAGTTATAGGATTCTCCCTCAAGCCCCAGGTTTTAGAGTTCTACCCTTGGACCTAGGTTTTAGGGGTTCTACCACTTTACTCCCAGGCCCAAGGGTTCTGATAGCACTAAGTTATAGGATTCTCCCTCAAGCACCAGGTTTTAGAGTTCTACCCTTGATCCAGGTTTTAGGGGTTCTACCACTTTTCTCCCAGGCGCAAGGGTTCTGATAGCTCAAAGTTACAGGAATCTCCCTCAACCCCCAGGTTTCAGAGTTCTACCCTTGGATCCAGGTTCTAGGGGTTCTACCACTTTACTCCCAGGCCTAAGGGTTCTGATAGCTCAAAGTTATAGGATTCTCCCTCAAGCCCCAGGTTTTAGAGTTCTACCCTTGGACCCAGGTTTTAGGGGTTCTACCACTTTACTACTAGGCCCAAGGGTTCTGATGGCTCCAAGTTATAGGATTCTCCATCAAGCCCCAGGTTTAAAGTTCTACCCTTAGACCCAGGTTTTAGAGTTCTACCCTTACACCCAGGTTTTAGGGGTTCTACCACTTTACTCCTAGGCGCAAGGTTTCTGATAGCTCAAAGTTACAGGATTCTCCCTCAAGCCCCAAGTTTTAGAGATCTACCCTTGGACCCAGGTTTTAGGGGTTCTACCACTTTACTCCCAGTCCTAAGGGTTCTGATAGCTCCAAGTTATAGGATTCTCCCTCAAGCCCCAGGTTTTAGAGTTCTGCTCTTTGACCCAGGTTTTAGGGGTTCTACCACTTTACTCCCAGGCCTAAGGGTTCTGATAGCTCCAAGTTATAGGATTCTCCCTTAATCCCCAGGTTTTAGAGTTTACCCTTAGGCCCAGGCCTAAGGGTTCTGATAGCTCCAAGTTGAAGGATTCTCCCTCAATCCCCAGGTTTTGGAGTTCTACCCTTGGACTCAGGTTTTAGGGGTTCTACCACTTTACTCCCAGGCCCCAACGGTTCTGATAGCTCCAAGTTTTAGGATTCTTCCTCAATCCCCAGGTTTTTGAGTTCTACCCATGGACCTAGGTTTTAGAGTTCTACCCTTGGACCAAGGTTTTAGGGGTTCTACCACTTTACTCCCAGGCCCAAGGGTTCTGATCGCTCCAAGTTATAGGATTCTCCCTCAATCCCCAGGTTTTAGAGTTCTACCCTTAAATCGAGGTTTTAGGGGTTCTACCACTTTACTCCCAGGCCTAAGGGTTCTGATAGCTCCAAGTTATAGGATTCTCCCTCAATCTCCTGGTTTTAGAGTTCTACACTTGGACCCAGGTTTTAGGGGTTTTAACACTTTACTCCCAGGCCCAAGGGTCCTGATAGCTCAAAGTTACAGGATTCTCCCTCAAGCCCCAGGTTTCAGAGTTCTACCCTTGGATCCAGGTTTTAGGGGTTCTACCACTTTACCTCCAGGCCCAAAAGTTCTGATAGCTCAAAGTTATAGGATTCTCTCTCAAGCCCCAGGTTTTAGAGTTCTACCCTTGGACCCAGGTTTTAGGGGTTCTAACACTTTACTCCCAGGCCTAAGGGTTCTGATTGCCCCAAGTTATAGGATTCTCCCTCAAGCCCCAGGTTTTAGAGTTCTACCCTTGGACATAGGTTTTAGGGGTTCTACCACTTTACTCCCAGGCACAAGGGTTCTGATAGCTCCAAGTTATAGGATTCTCCCTCAAGCCTCAGGTTTGAGAATTCTACCCTTGGATCCAGGTTTTAGGGGTTTTACCACTTTACTCACAGCCTCAAGGGTTCTGATAGCTCCAAGTTATAGGATTCTCCCTCAATCGCCAGGTTTTAGAGTTCTACCCTTGAACCCAGGTTTTAGGGGTTCTACCACTTTACTCCCAGGCACCATGGTTCTGATAACTCCAAGTTATATGATTCTCCCTCAAGCCCCAGGTTTTAGAGTTCTACCCTTGGACCCAGGTTTTAGGGGTTCTACCACTTTACTCCCTGGCCCAAGGGTTCTGATAGCTCCAAGTTAAAGGATTCTCCCTCAATCCCCAGGTTTTAGAGGTACCCCCTTTGGACCTAGGTTTTAGGGGTTCTACCACTTTACTCCCAGGCGCAAGGGTTCTGATAGCTCAAACATATAGGATTCTCCCTCAAGCCCCAGATTTTAGAGTTCTACCCTTGGACCCAGGTTTTAGGGGTTCTACCACTTTACTCCCAGGCGCAAGGGTTCTGATAGCTCCAAGTTATAGGATTCTCCCTCAATCTCCTGGTTTTAGAGTTCTATACTTGGACCCAGGTTTTAGGGGTTTTAACACTTTATTCCCAGGCCCAAGGGTCCTGATAGCTCAAAGTTACAGGATTCTCCCTCAAGCCCCAGGTTTCAGAGTTCTACCCTTGGATCCAGGTTTTAGGGGTTCTACCACTTTACTCCCAGGCCCAAAAGTTCTGATAGCTCAAAGTTATAGGATTCTCCCTAAAAGCCCCAGGTTTTAGAGTTCTACTCTTGGACCCAGGTTTTAGCGGTTCTACCACTTTACTCCCAGTCCTAAGGGTTCTGATAGCTCCAAGTTATAGGATTCTCGCTCAATCCCCAAGTTTTAGAGTTCTACCATTGAACCCAGGTTTTAGGGCTTCTACCACTTTACTCCAAGGCCCAAGGGTTCTGATAGCTCCAAATTATACGATTCCCCCTCAAGCCCCAGGTTTTAGAGTTCTACCCTTGGACCCAGGTTTTAGCGGTTCTACCACTTTACTCCCAGGCCCAAGGGTTCTGATAGCTCAAATTTATAGGATTCTCCCTCAAGCCCTAGGTTTTAGAGTTCTCACTTGGACCCAGGTTTTAGGGGTTCTACCACTTTACTCCCAGGCGCAAGGGTTCTGATAGCTCAAAGTTATAGGATTCTCCCTCAAGCCCCAGGTTTTAGAGTTCTACCCTTGGACCCAGGTTTTAGGGGTTCTACTACTTTACTCCCAGGCCTAAGGGTTCTAAAGGCTCCATGTTATAGAATTCTCGTTCAATCCTCAGGTTTTAGAGTTCTAACCTTGAACCCAGGTTTCAGGGGTTCTACCACTTTACTCCAAGGCTGAAGGGTTCTGATAGCTCCAAGTTATACGATTCTCCCTCAAGCCCCAGGTTTCAGAGTTCTACCCTTGGATACAGGTTTTAGGGGTTCTACCACTTTACCTCCAGGCCCAAAAGTTCTGATAGCTCAAAGTTATAGGATTCTCTCTCAAGCCCCAGGTTTTAGAGTTCTACCCTTGGACCCAGGTTTTAGGGGTTCTAACACTTTACTCCCAGGCCTAAGGGTTCTGATTGCCCCAAGTTATAGGATTCTCCCTCAAGCCCCAGGTTTTAGAGTTCTACCCTTGGATCCAGGTTTTAGGGGGTCTACCACTTTACTCCCAGGCCCAAAAGTTCTGATAGCTCAAAGTTATAGGATTCTCCCTAAAAGCCCCAGGTTTTAGAGTTCAACCCTTGGAACCAGGTTTTAGGGGTTCTGCCACTTTACTCCCAGGCCTAAGGGTTCTAAAGGCTCCAAGTTATAGAATTCTCCCTCAAGCCCCAGGTGTTAGAGCTCTACTTTTGTCCCAGGTTTCAGGGGTTCTACCACTTTACACTCAGGCACAAGGGTTCTGATAGCTAAAAGTTATAGGATTCTCCCTCAAGCCCCAGGTTTTAGAATTCTACCCTTGGATCCAGGTTTAAGGGGTTCTACCACTTTACTCCCAGGCCGAAGAGTTCTGATAGCTCCAAGTTATAGGATTCTCCCTCAATCCCCAAGTTTTAGAGTTCTACCCTTGGACTCAGGTTTTAGGGGTTCTAACACTTTACTCCCAGGCCCAAGGGTTCTGATAGCTCCAAGTTATAGGATTCTCCCTCAAGCCCCAGGATTTAGAGTTCTCTCTTGGACACAGGTTTTAGGGCTTCTGCCACTTTACTCACAGGCCCAAGGGTTCTGATAGCTCTAATTTATTGGATTCTCCCTAAAGCCCAAGGTTTCAGAGTTCTACCCTTGGACCCAGGTTTTAGGGGTTTTCTACCACTTTACTCCCAGGCCTAAGGGTTCTAATAGCTCCAGGTTATAGGATTCTCCCTCAATTTCCAGGTTTTAGAGTTCTACCCTTGGACCCAGTTTTTAGAAGTTCTACCACTTTACTCCCAGGCGCAAGGGTTCTGATATCTCAAAGTTATAGGATTCTCCCTCAAGCCCCAGGTTTTAGAGTTCTACCCTTGGACCCAGGTTTTAGGGGTTCTACTACTTTACTCCCTGGCCCAAGGGTTCTGATAGCTCCAAGTTATAGGATTCTCCCTCAAGCCCCAGGTTTCAGAGTTCTACCCTTGGAACCAGGTTTTAGGGGTTCTACCTCTTTACTTCCAGGCCAAAGGGTTCTGATAGCTCCAAGTAAAAGGATTCTCCCTCAAGCCCCAGGTTTTAGAGTTCTACCCTTAGACCCAGGTTTTAGGGCTTCTACCACTTTACTCTCAGGCGCAAGGGTTCTGATAGCTCCAAGTTATAGGATTCTCCCTCAATCTACAGGTTTTAGAGTTCTACCCTTGGACCCAGCTTTTAAGGCTTCCACCACTTTACTCTCAGGCCCAAGGGTTCTTATAGCTCCAAGTTATAGGATTCTCCCTCAAGCCCCAGGTTTTAAAGTTCTACCCTTGGACCCAGATTTTAGGGGTTCTACCACTTTACTCCCAAACCCAAAGGTTCTGATAGCTCCAAGTTATAGGATTCTCCCTCAAGCCCCAGGTTTTAGAGTTCTACCCTTGGACCTAGGTTTTAGGGGTTCTACCACTTTACTCCCAGGCCCAAGGGTTCTGATAGCACTAAGTTATAGGATTCTCCCTCAAGCACCAGGTTTTAGAGTTCTACCCTTGATCCAGGTTTTAGGGGTTCTACCACTTTTCTCCCAGGCGCAAGGGTTCTGATAGCTCAAAGTTACAGGATTCTCCCTCAAGCCCCAGGTTTCAGAGTTCTACCCTTGGATCCAGGTTCTAGGGGTTCTACCACTTTACTCCCAGGCCTAAGGGTTCTGATAGCTCAAAGTTATAGGATTCTCCCTCAAGCCCCAGGTTTTAGAGTTCTACCCTTGGACCCAGGTTTTAGGGGTTCTACCACTTTACTACTAGGCCCAAGGGTTCTGATGGCTCCAAGTTATAGGATTCTCCATCAAGCCCCAGGTTTAAAGTTCTACCCTTAGACCCAGGTTTTAGAGTTCTACCCTTACACCCAGGTTTTAGGGGTTCTACCACTTTACTCCTAGGCGCAAGGTTTCTGATAGCTCAAAGTTACAGGATTCTCCCTCAAGCCCCAAGTTTTAGAGATCTACCCTTGGACCCAGGTTTTAGGGGTTCTACCACTTTACTCCCAGTCCTAAGGGTTCTGATAGCTCCAAGTTATAGGATTCTCCCTCAAGCCCCAGGTTTTAGAGTTCTGCTCTTTGACCCAGGTTTTAGGGGTTCTACCACTTTACTCCCAGGCCTAAGGGTTCTGATAGCTCCAAGTTATAGGATTCTCCCTTAATCCCCAGGTTTTAGAGTTTACCCTTAGGCCCAGGCCTAAGGGTTCTGATAGCTCCAAGTTGAAGGATTCTCCCTCAATCCATAGGTTTTGGAGTTCTACCCTTGGACTCAGGTTTTAGGGGTTCTACCACTTTACTCCCAGGCCCCAACGGTTCTGATAGCTCCAAGTTTTAGGATTCTTCCTCAATCCCCAGGTTTTTGAGTTCTACCCATGGACCTAGGTTTTAGAGTTCTACCCTTGGACCAAGGTTTTAGGGGTTCTACCACTTTACTCCCAGGCCCAAGGGTTCTGATCGCTCCAAGTTATAGGATTCTCCCTCAATCCCCAGGTTTTAGAGTTCTACCCTTAAATCGAGGTTTTAGGGGTTCTACCACTTTACTCCCAGGCCTAAGGGTTCTGATAGCTCCAAGTTATAGGATTCTCCCTCAATCTCCTGGTTTTAGAGTTCTACACTTGGACCCAGGTTTTAGGGGTTTTAACACTTTACTCCCAGGCCCAAGGGTCCTGATAGCTCAAAGTTACAGGATTCTCCCTCAAGCCCCAGGTTTCAGAGTTCTACCCTTGGATCCAGGTTTTAGGGGTTCTACCACTTTACCTCCAGGCCCAAAAGTTCTGATAGCTCAAAGTTATAGGATTCTCTCTCAAGCCCCAGGTTTTAGAGTTCTACCCTTGGACCCAGGTTTTAGGGGTTCTAACACTTTACTCCCAGGCCTAAGGGTTCTGATTGCCCCAAGTTATAGGATTCTCCCTCAAGCCCCAGGTTTTAGAGTTCTACCCTTGGACATAGGTTTTAGGGGTTCTACCACTTTACTCCCAGGCACAAGGGTTCTGATAGCTCCAAGTTATAGGATTCTCCCTCAAGCCTCAGGTTTGAGAATTCTACCCTTGGATCCAGGTTTTAGGGGTTTTACCACTTTACTCACAGCCTTAAGGGTTCTGATAGCTCCAAGTTATAGGATTCTCCCTCAATCGCCAGGTTTTAGAGTTCTACCCTTGAACCCAGGTTTTAGGGGTTCTACCACTTTACTCCCAGGCCCCATGGTTCTGATAACTCCAAGTTATATGATTCTCCCTCAAGCCCCAGGTTTTAGAGTTCTACCCTTGGACCCAGGTTTTAGGGGTTCTACCACTTTACTCCCTGGCCCAAAGGTTCTGATAGCTCCAAGTTAAAGGATTCTCCCTCAATCCCCAGGTTTTAGAGGTACCCCCTTGGACCCAGGTTTTAGGGGTTCTACCACTTTACTCCCAGGCGCAAGGGTTCTGATAGCTCAAACATATAGGATTCTCCCTCAAGCCCCAGATTTTAGAGTTCTACCCTTGGACCCAGGTTTTAGGGGTTCTACCACTTTACTCCCAGGCGCAAGGGTTCTGATAGCTCCAAGTTATAGGATTCTCCCTCAATCTCCTGGTTTTAGAGTTCTATACTTGGACCCAGGTTTTAGGGGTTTTAACACTTTATTCCCAGGCCCAAGGGTCCTGATAGCTCAAAGTTACAGGATTCTCCCTCAAGCCCCAGGTTTCAGAGTTCTACCCTTGGATCCAGGTTTTAGGGGTTCTACCACTTTACTCCCAGGCCCAAAAGTTCTGATAGCTCAAAGTTATAGGATTCTCCCTAAAAGCCCCAGGTTTTAGAGTTCTACTCTTGGACCCAGGTTTTAGCGGTTCTACCACTTTACTCCCAGTCCTAAGGGTTCTGATAGCTCCAAGTTATAGGATTCTCGCTCAATCCCCAAGTTTTAGAGTTCTACCCTTGAACGAGGTTTTAGGGCTTCTACCACTTTACTCCAAGGCCCAAGGGTTCTGATAGCTCCAAATTATACGATTCCCCCTCAAGCCCCAGGTTTTAGAGTTCTACCCTTGGACCCAGGTTTTAGCGGTTCTACCACTTTACTCCCAGGCCCAAGGGTTCTGATAGCTCAAATTTATAGGATTCTCCCTCAAGCCCTAGGTTTTAGAGTTCTCACTTGGACCCAGGTTTTAGGGGTTCTACCACTTTACTCCCAGGCGCAAGGGTTCTGATAGCTCAAAGTTATAGGATTCTCCCTCAAGCCCCAGGTTTTAGAGTTCTACCCTTGGACCCAGGTTTTAGGGGTTCTACTACTTTACTCCCAGGCCTAAGGGTTCTAAAGGCTCCATGTTATAGAATTCTCGTTCAATCCTCAGGTTTTAGAGTTCTAACCTTGAACCCAGGTTTTAGGGGTTCTACCACTTTACTCCAAGGCTGAAGGGTTCTGATAGCTCCAAGTTATACGATTCTCCCTCAAGCCCCAGGTTTTAGAGTTCTACCCTTGGACCCAGGTTTTAGGGCTTCTACCACTTTACTCCCAGGCTCAAGGCTTCTGATAGCTCAAATTTATAGGATTCTCCCTCAAGCCCTAGGTTTTAGAGTTCTACCCTTGGACCTAGGTTTTAGGGGTTCTACCACTTTACTCCCAGGCGCAAGGGTTCTGATAGCTCAAACATATAGGATTTTCCCTCAAGCTCTAGGTTTTAGAGTTCTACCATGGGAACCAGGTTTTAGGGGTTCTACCACTTTACTCCTAGGCGCAAGGGTTCTGATAGCTCAAAGTTATAGGATTCTCCCTCAATCTCCCGGTTTGAGAGTTCTACACTTGGACCCAGGTTTTAGGGGTTTTACCACTTTACTCCCAGGCCCAAGGGTTCTGATAGCTCAAGGTTACAGGATTCTCCCTCAAGCCCCAGGTTTCAGAGTTCTACCCTTGGATCCAGGTTTTAGGGGTTCTACGACTTTACTCTTAGGCCTAAGGGTTCTGATAGCTCAAAGTTATAGGATTCTCCCTAAAAGCCCCAGGTTTAGAGTTCTACCCTCGGACCCAGGTTTTAGCGGTTCTACCACTTTACTCCCAGTCCCAAGGGTTCTGATAGCTCCATGTCATAGGATTCTCCCTCAATCCCCAGGTTTTAGAGTTCTAGCCTTGACGCCAGGTTTTAGGGGTTCTCCTACTTTACTCCAAGGCCCAAGGGTTCTAATAGCTCCAAGTTATACGATTCTCCGTCAAGCCCCAGGTTTTAGAGTTCTACCCTTGGACCCAGGTTTTAGGGGTTCTACCACTTTACTCCCAGGCCCAAGGGTTCTGATAGCTCCAAGTTATAGGATTCTCCCTCAAGCCCCAGGTTTTAGAGTTCTACCCTTGGACCTAGGTTTTAGCGGTTCTGCCACTTTACTCTCAGGCCCAAGGGTTCTGATAGCTCCAAGTTATAGGATTCTCCCTCAATCTCCAGGTTTTAGAGTTCTACCCTTGGACTCAGGTTTTAGGGGTTATACCACTTTACTCGCAGGCCCAAGGTTTCTGATAGCTCCAAGTTATAGGATTCTCCCTCAAGCCCTTGGTTTTAGAGTTCTACCCTTGGCCCCAGGTTTTAGGGGTTCTACCACTTTACTCCCAGGCCCAAGGGTTCTGATAGCTCCAAGTTATAGGATTCTCCCTCAATCCCCAAGTTTTAGAGTTCTACCCTAGGACCCAGGTTTTAGGGGTTCTACCACTTTACTCCCAGGCGCAAGGATTCTGATAGCTCAAACATATAGGATTCTCCCTCAAGCCCCAGATTTGAGAGTTCTACCCTTGAACCCAGGTTTTAGGGGTTCTACCACTTTACTCCTAAAGGCAAGGGTTCTGATAGCTCCAAGTTATAGGATTCTCCCTCAATCTCCCGGTTTGAGAGTTCTACACTTGGACCCAGGTTTTAGGGGTTTTACCACTTTACTCCCAGGCCCAAGGGTTCTGATAGCTCAAGGTTACAGGATTCTCCCTCAAGCCCCAGGTTTCAGAGTTCTACCCTTGGATCCAGGTTTTAGGGGTTCTATCACTTTACTCCCAGGCCCAAGGGTTCTGATAGCTCCAAGTTATAGGATTCTCCCTCAAGCCCCAGGTTTTAGAGATCAACCCTTGGAACCAGGTTTTAGGGGTTCTACCACTTTACTCCCAGGCCCAAGGGTTCTGGTAGCTCCAAGTTATAGGATTCTCCTTCAATCCCCAGGTTTTAGAGTTCTACCCTTGGACCCAGGTTTTAGGGGTTCTACCACTTTACTCCCAGGCGCAAGGGTTCTGATAGCTCAAACATATAGGATTCTCCGTCAAGCCCCAGATTTTAGAGTTCTACCCTTGGACCCAGGTTTTAGGGGTTCTACCACTTTACTCCCAGGCGCAAGGGTTCTGATAGCTCCAAGTTATAGGATTCTCCCTCAATCTCCTGGTTTTAGAGTTCTACACTTGGACCCAGGTTTTAGGGGTTTCAACACTTTACTCCCAGGCCCAAGGGTCCTGATAGCTCAAAGTTACAGGATTCTCCCTCAAGCCCCAGGTTTCAGAGTTCTACCATTGGATCCAGGTTTTAGGGGTTCTACCACTTTACTCCCAGGCCCAAAAGTTCTGATAGCTCAAAGTTATAGGATTCTCCCTAAAAGCCCCAGGTTTTAGAGTTCTACTCTTGGACCCAGGTTTTAGCGGTTCTACCACTTTACTCCCAGTCCTAAGGGTTCTGATAGCTCCAAGTTATAGGATTCTCGCTCAATCCCCAGGTTTTAGAGTTCTACCCTTGAACCCAGGTTTTAGGGGTTCTACCACTTTACTCCAAGGCCCAAGGGTTCTGATAGCTCAAAGTTATAGGATTCTCCCTCAAGCCCCAGGTTTTAGAGTTCTACCCTTGGACCCAGGTTTTAGGGGTTCTACTACTTTACTCCCAGGCCTAAGGGTTCTAAAGGCTCCATGTTATAGAATTCTCGTTCAATCCTCAGGTTTTAGAGTTCTAACCTTGAACCCAGGTTTTAGGGGTTCTACCACTTTACTCCAAGGCTGAAGGGTTCTGATAGCTCCAAGTTATACGATTCTCCCTCAAGCCCCAGGTTTTAGAGTTCTACCCTTGGACCCAGGTTTTAGGGCTTCTACCACTTTACTCCCAGGCTCAAGGCTTCTGATAGCTCAAATTTATAGGATTCTCCCTCAAGCCCTAGGTTTTAGAGTTCTACCCTTGGACCCAGGTTTTAGGGGTTCTACCACTTTACTCCCAGGCGCAAGGGTTCTGATAGCTCAAACATATAGGATTTTCCCTCAAGCTCTAGGTTTTAGAGTTCTACCATGGGAACCAGGTTTTAGGGGTTCTACCACTTTACTCCTAGGCGCAAGGGTTCTGATAGCTCAAAGTTATAGGATTCTCCCTCAATCTCCCGGTTTGAGAGTTCTACACTTGGACCCAGGTTTTAGGGGTTTTACCACTTTACTCCCAGGCCCAAGGGTTCGGATAGCTCAAGGTTACAGGATTCTCCCTCAAGCCCCAGGTTTCAGAGTTCTACCCTTGGATCCAGGTTTTAGGGGTTCTACGACTTTACTCTTAGGCCTAAGGGTTCTGATAGCTCAAAGTTATAGGATTCTCCCTAAAAGCCCCAGGTTTAGAGTTCTACCCTCGGACCCAGGTTTTAGCGGTTCTACCACTTTACTCCCAGTCCCAAGGGTTCTGATAGCTCCATGTCATAGGATTCTCCCTCAATCCCCAGGTTTTAGAGTTCTAGCCTTGACGCCAGGTTTTAGGGGTTCTCCTACTTTACTCCAAGGCCCAAGGGTTCTAATAGCTCCAAGTTATACGATTCTCCGTCAAGCCCCAGGTTTTAGAGTTCTACCCTTGGACCCAGGTTTTAGGGGTTCTACCACTTTACTCCCAGGCCCAAGGGTTCTGATAGCTCCAAGTTATAGGATTCTCCCTCAAGCCCCAGGTTTTAGAGTTCTACCCTTGGACCTAGGTTTTAGCGGTTCTGCCACTTTACTCTCAGGCCCAAGGGTTCTGATAGCTCCAAGTTATAGGATTCTCCCTCAATCTCCAGGTTTTAGAGTTCTACCCTTGGACTCAGGTTTTAGGGGTTATACCACTTTACTCGCAGGCCCAAGGTTTCTCATAGCTCCAAGTTATAGGATTCTCCCTCAAGCCCTTGGTTTTAGAGTTCTACCCTTGGCCCCAGGTTTTAGGGGTTCTACCACTTTACTCCCAGGCCCAAGGGTTCTGATAGCTCCAAGTTATAGGATTCTCCCTCAATCCCCAAGTTTTAGAGTTCTACCCTAGGACCCAGGTTTTAGGGGTTCTACCACTTTACTCCCAGGCGCAAGGATTCTGATAGCTCAAACATATAGGATTCTCCCTCAAGCCCCAGATTTGAGAGTTCTACCCTTGAACCCAGGTTTTAGGGGTTCTACCACTTTACTCCTAGGCGCAAGGGTTCTGATAGCTCCAAGTTATAGGATTCTCCCTCAATCTCCCGGTTTGAGAGTTCTACACTTGGACCCAGGTTTTAGGGGTTTTACCACTTTACTCCCAGGCCCAAGGGTTCTGATAGCTCAAGGTTACAGGATTCTCCCTCAAGCCCCAGGTTTCAGAGTTCTACCCTTGGATCCAGGTTTTAGGAGTTCTATCACTTTACTCCCAGGCCCAAGGGTTCTGATAGCTCCAAGTTATAGGATTCTCCCTCAAGCCCCAGGTTTTAGAGATCAACCCTTGAAACCAGGTTTTAGGGGTTCTACCACTTTACTCCCAGGCCCAAGGGTTCTGGTAGCTCCAAGTTATAGGATTCTCCTTCAATCCCCAGGTTTTAGAGTTCTACCCTTGGACCCAGGTTTTAGGGGTTCTACCACTTTACTCCCAGGCGCAAGGGTTCTGATAGCTCAAACATATAGGATTCTCCGTCAAGCCCCAGATTTTAGAGTTCTACCCTTGGACCCAGATTTTAGGGGTTCTACCACTTTACTCCCAGGCGCAAGGGTTCTGATAGCTCCAAGTTATAGGATTCTCCCTCAATCTCCTGGTTTTAGAGTTCTACACTTGGACCCAGGTTTTAGGGGTTTCAACACTTTACTCCCAGGCCCAAGGGTCCTGATAGCTCAAAGTTACAGGATTCTCCCTCAAGCCCCAGGTTTCAGAGTTCTACCCTTGGATCCAGGTTTTAGGGGTTCTACCACTTT
Source organism: Ceratothoa steindachneri (assembly GCA_963969495.1). Lineage (NCBI taxonomy): Eukaryota > Metazoa > Arthropoda > Malacostraca > Isopoda > Cymothoidae > Ceratothoa > Ceratothoa steindachneri. The sequence continues at coordinate 79,979,960 of OZ018333.1, forward strand.
ACTCCCAGGCCCAAAAGTTCTGATAGCTCAAAGTTATAGGATTCTCCCTAAAAGCCCCAGGTTTTAGAGTTCTACTCTTGGACCCAGGTTTTAGCGGTTCTACCACTTTACTTCCAGTCCTAAGGGTTCTGATAGCTCCAAGTTATAGGATTCTCGCTCAATCCCCAGGTTTTAGAGTTCTACCCTTGAACCCAGGTTTTAGGGGTTCTACCACTTTACTCCAAGGCCCAAGGGTTCTGATAGCTCCAGGTTATACGATTCTCCCTCAAGCCCCAGGTTTTAGAGTTCTACCCTTGGCCCCAGGTTTTAGCGGTTCTACCACTTTACTCCCAGGCCCAAGGGTTCTGATAGCTCCATGTTATAGGATTCTCGCTCAATCCCCAGGTTTTAGAGTTCTAACCTTGAACCCAGGTTTTAGGGGTTCTACCACTTTACTCCCAGGCTCAAGGCTTCTGATAGCTCAAATTTATAGGATTCTCCCTCAAGCCCTAGGTTTTAGAGTTCTACCCTCGGACCCAGGTTTTAGGGGTTCTACCACTTTACTCCCAGGCGCAAGGGTTCTGATAGCTCCAAGTTATAGGATTCTCCCTCAATCCCCCGGTTTTAGAGTTCTACCATGGGAACCAGGTTTTAGGGGTTCACCACTTTACTCCTAGGCCCAAGGGTTCTGATAGCTCCATGTTATAGGATTCTCGCAAAAATCCTCAGGTTTTAGAGTTCTATCCTTGGACCTAGGTTTTAGGGGTTCTACCACTTTACTCCAAGGCCCAAGGGTTCTGATAGCTCCAAGTTATACGATTCTCCCTCAAGCTTAAGGTTTTCGAGTTCTACCCTTGGACCCAGGTTTTAGGGGTTCTACCACTTTATTCCCAGTCCCAAGGGTTCTGATAGCTCCAAGTTATATGATTCTCCCTCAAGCCTCAGGTTTTATAGTTCTACCCTTGGACCTAGGTTTTAGGGGTTCTGCCACTTTACTCTCAGGCCCAAGTGTTTTAATAGCTCTAAGTTATAGGATCCTCCCTCAATCCCCAGGTTTTAAAGTTCTACCCTTGGACCAAGGTTTTAGGGGTTCTACCACTTTACTTTCAGGCCTAAGGGTTCTAATAGCTCCAAGTTATAGGATTCTCCCTTAATCCCCTGGTTTTTGAGTTCTACCCTTGGACCCAGGCCCAAGGGTTCTGATAGCTCGAAGATATAGAGTTCTCCCTCAATCCCCAGGTTTTAGAGTTCTACCCTTGGACTTAGGTTTTAGGGGTTCTACCACTTTACTCCTAGGCCCAAGGGTTCTGATAGCTCCAAGTAATAGGATTCTCCCTCAATCCCCAGATTTTAGAGTTCTACCCTTGGACCAAGGTTTTAGGGGGTTCTACCACTTTACTCGCAGGCCCAAGGGTTCTGATAGCTCCAAGTTATAGGATTCTCCCTCAACCTCTCGGTTTAAGAGTTCTACCCTTGGACTTAGGTTTTTGGGGTTTTACCACTTTACTTCCAGGCCTAAGGGTTCTGATAGCTCCAAGTTATAGGATTCTCCCTCAATCCCCAGGATTTAGAGTTCGACCCTTCGACCCAGGTTTTAGGGGATCTACTACTTTACTCCCAGGCGCAAGGGTTCTGATAGCTCAAACATATAGGATTCTCCCTCAAGCCCCAGATTTGAGAGTTCTACCCTTGGACCCAGGTTTTAGGGGTTCTACCACTTTACTCCTAGGCGCAAGGGTTCTGATACCTCAAAGTTATAGGATTCTCCCTCAATCTCTCGGTTTGAGAGTTCAACACTTGGACCCAGGTTTTAGGGGTTTTACCACTTTACTCCCAGGCCCAAGGGTTCTGATAGCTCAAGGTTACAGGATTCTCCCTCAAGCCCCAGGTTTCAGAGTTCTACCCTTGGATCCATGTTTTAGGGGTTTTACGACTTTACTCTTAGGCCTAAGGGTTCTGATAGCTCAAAGTTATAGGATTCTCCCTAAAAGCCCCAGGTTTTAGAGTTCTACCCTTGGACCCAGGTTTTAGCGGTTCTACCACTTTAATCCCAGTCCCAAGGGTTCTGATAGCTCCATGTCATAGGATTCTCCCTCAATCCCCAGGTTTTAGAGTTCTAGCCTTGACGCCAGGTTTTAGGGGTTCTACCACTTTACTCCAAGGCCCAAGGGTTCTAATAGCTCCAAGTTATACGATTCTCCGTCAAGCCCCAGGTTTTAGAGTTCTACCCTTGGACACAGGTTTTAGGGGTTCTACCACTTTACTCCCAGGCCCAAGGGTTCTGATAGCTCCAAGTTATAGGATTCTCCATCAAGCCCCAGGTTTCAAAGTATTAACCTTAGACCTAGATTTAGGGGTTTTCTACCACTTTACTCCCAGGCCTAAGGGTTCTGATAGCTCCGAGGTATAGGATTCTCCCTCAATCTCCAGGTTTTAGAGTTCTACCCTTGGACCTAGGTTTTAGGGGTTCTACCACTTTACTCGCAGGCCCAAGGGTTCTGATAGCTCCAAGTTATAGGATTCTCCCTCAAGCCCTTGGTTTTAGAGTTCTACCCTTAGACTTAGGTTTTAGGAGTTCTACCACCTTACCTCCAGGCCTAAGGGTTCTGATAGCTCCAGGTTATACGATTCTCCCTTAATCCCCAGGTTTTAGAGTTCTACCCTTGGACCCAGGCCCAAGGGTTCTGATAGCTCCAAGTTATAGGATTCTCCCTCAATCCCCATGTTTTAGAGTTATACCCTTGGACTCAGGTTTTAGGGGTTCTACCACTTTACTCCAAGGCCCAAGGGTTCTAATAGCTCCAAGTAATAGGATTCTCCCTCAAGCCTCAGGTTTGAAAGTTCTACCCTTGGACCCAGGTTTTAGAGTTCTACCCTTGGAATTAGGTTTTAGGGGTTCTACCACTTTACTCCCAGGCCCAAGGGTTCTGATAGCTCCAAGTTATTGGATTCTCCTTCAATCCTCAGGTTTTAGAGTTCTACCGTTGGACCCAGGTTTTAGGAGTTCTACCCCTTCACTCTCAGGCCCAAGGGTTCTGATAGCTCGAAGTTATAGGATTCTCCCTCAATCCCCAGGTTTTAGAGTTCTACCCTTGGACCCAGGTTTTAGGGGTTCTACCACTTTACTCCCAGGCCCAAAATTTCTGATAGCTCAAAGTTATAGGATTCTCCCTAAAAGCCCCAGGTTTTAGAGTTCTACTCTTGGACCCAGGTTTTAGCAGTTCTACCACTTTACTCCTAGTCCTAAGGGTTCTGATAGCTCCAAGTTATAGGATTCTCCCTCAAGCACCAGGTTTTAGAGTTCTACCCTTGGACCCAGGTTTTAGCGGTTCTACCACTTTACTCCCAGGCCCAAGGGTTCTGATAGCTCCATGTTATAGGATTCTCGCTCAATCCCCAGGTTTTAGAGTTCTACCCTTGAACCCAGGTTTTAGGGGTTCTACCACTTTACTCCAAGGCCCAAGGGTTCTGATAGCTCCAAGTTATAGGATTCTCCCTCAAGCCCTCGGTTTTAGAGTTCTACCCTTGGACTTAGGTTTAGGGGTTCTACCACTTTACTTCCAGGCCTAAGGGTTCTGATAGCTCCAAGTTATAGGATTCTCCTTCAATCCCCCGGTTTTAGAGTTCTACCCTTAACCTCAGGTTTTAGGGGTTCTACCACTTTCCTTCCCGCCCAAGGGTTCTGATAGCTTCAAGTTATAGGATTCATACATCAAACCCCAGGTTTCCTAGTTTTACCCTTGGACTCAGGAATTAGGGGTTCTACCACTTTACTGCCAGGCCCAAGGGTTCTGATAGCTCAAAGTTATAGGATTCTCCCTTAAGCCCCAGGATTTAGAGTTCTACCCTTGGACACAGGTTTTAGGGCTTCTGCCACTTTACTCACAGGCCCAAGGGTTCTGATAGCTCCAAGTTATAGGATTCTCCCTCAAGCCCCAGGTTTCAAAGTTTTAACCTTGGACCTAGGTTTTAGGGGTTTTCTACCACTTTACTCCCAGGCCTAAGGGTTCTGATAGCTCCGAGGTATAGGATTCACCCTCAAGCCCCAGGTTTTAGAGTTCTACCCCGGGCCCCTTTTTTAAAAGTTCTACCACTTTACTCTCAGGCGCAAGGGTTCTGATAGCTCAAAGTTATAGGATTCTTCCTCAATCCCCAGATTTTAGAGTTCTACCCTTGAACCCAGGTTTTAGGGGTTCTACTACTTTACTTTAAGGCCCAAGGATTCTGATAGCTCCAAGTTATAGGATTCTCCCTCAAGCCCTAGGTTTTAGAGTTCTACCCATGGACCCAGGTTTTAGGGGTTCTACCACTTTACTCCCAGGCCCAAGGGTTCTGATAGCTCCAAGTTATAGGATTCTCCCTCAAGCCCCAGGTTTTAGAGTTCAACCCTTGGAACCAGGTTTTAGGGGTTCTGCCACTTTACTCCCAGGCCTAAGGGTTCTAAAGGCTCCAAGTTATAGAATTCTCCCTCAAGCCCCAGGTGTTAGAGCTCTACTTTTGTCCCAGGTTTCAGGGGTTCTACCACTTTACACTCAGGCACAAGGGTTCTGATAGCTAAAAGTTATAGGATTCTCCCTCAAGCCCCAGGTTTTAGAATTCTACCCTTGGATCCAGGTTTTAGGGGTTCTACCACTTTACTCCCAGGCCGAAGGTTTCTGATAGCTCCAAGTTATAGGATTCTCCCTCAATCCCCAAGTTTTAGAGTTCTACCCTTGGACTCAGGTTTTAGGGGTTCTAACACTTTACTCCCAGGCCCAAGGGTTCTGATAGCTCCAAGTTATAGGATTCTCCCTCAAGCCCCAGGATTTAGAGTTCTCTCTTAGACACAGGTTTTAGGGCTTCTGCCACTTTACTCACAGGCCCAAGGGTTCTGATAGCTCAAATTTATTGGATTCTCCCTAAAGCCCAAGGTTTCAGAGTTCTACCCTTGGACCCAGGTTTTAGGGGTTTTCTACCACTTTACTCCCAGGCCTAAGGGTTCTGATAGCTCCAGGTTATAGGATTCTCCCTCAATTTCCAGGTTTTAGAGTTCTACCCTTGGACCCAGTTTTTAGAAGTTCTACCACTTTACTCCCAGGCGCAAGGGTTCTAATATCTCAAAGTTATAGGATTCTCCCTCAAGCCCCAGGTTTTAGAGTTCTACCCTTGGACCCAGGTTTTAGGGGTTCTACTACTTTACTCCCTGGCCCAAGGGTTCTGATAGCTCCAAGTTATAGGATTCTCCCTCAAGCCCCAGGTTTCAGAGTTCTACCCTTGGACCCAGGTTTTAGGGGTTTTACCTCTTTACTTCCAGGCCAAAGGGTTCTGATAGCTCCAAGTAAAAGGATTCTCCCTCAAGCCCCAGGTTTTAGAGTTCTACCCTTAGACCCAGGTTTTAGGGCTTCTACCACTTTACTCTCAGGCGCAAGGGTTCTGATAGCTCCAAGTTATAGGATTCTCCCTCAATCTACAGGTTTTAGAGTTCTACCCTTGGACCCAGCTTTTAAGGCTTCCACCACTTTACTCTCAGGCCCAAGGGTTCTTATAGCTCCAAGTTATAGGATTCTCCCTCAAGCCCCAGGTTTTAGAGTTCTACCCTTGGACCCAGATTTTAGGGGTTCTACCACTTTACTCCCAAACCCAAAGGTTCTGATAGCTCCAGGTTATAGGATTCTCCCTCAAGCCCCAGGTTTTAGAGTTCTACCCTTGGACCCAGGTTTTAGGGGTTCTACCACTTTACTCCCAGGCCCAAGGGTTCTGATAGCACTAAGTTATAGGATTCTCCCTCAAGCACCAGGTTTTAGAGTTCTACCCTTGATCCAGGTTTTAGGGGTTCTACCACTTTTCTCCCAGGCGCAAGGGTTCTGATAGCTCAAAGTTACAGGATTCTCCCTCAAGCCCCAGGTTTCAGAGTTCTACCCTTGGATCCAGGTTCTAGGGGTTCTACCACTTTACTCCCAGGCCTAAGGGTTCTGATAGCTCAAAGTTATAGGATTCTCCCTCAAGCCCCAGGTTTTAGAGTTCTACCCTTGGACCCAGGTTTTAGGGGTTCTACCACTTTACTACTAGGCCCAAGGGTTCTGATGGCTCCAAGTTATAGGATTCTCCATCAAGCCCCAGGTTTAAAGTTCTACCCTTAGACCCAGGTTTTAGAGTTCTACCCTTACACCCAGGTTTTAGGGGTTCTACCACTTTACTCCTAGGCGCAAGGTTTCTGATAGCTCAAAGTTACAGGATTCTCCCTCAAGCCCCAAGTTTTAGAGATCTACCCTTGGACCCAGGTTTTAGGGGTTCTACCACTTTACTCCCAGTCCTAAGGGTTCTGATAGCTCCAAGTTATAGGATTCTCCCTCAAGCCCCAGGTTTTAGAGTTCTGCTCTTTGACCCAGGTTTTAGGGGTTCTACCACTTTACTCCCAGGCCTAAGGGTTCTGATAGCTCCAAGTTATAGGATTCTCCCTTAATCCCCAGGTTTTAGAGTTCTACCCTTAGGCCCAGGCCCCAACGGTTCTGATAGCTCCAAGTTGAAGGATTCTCCCTCAATCCCCAGGTTTTGCAGTTCTACCCATGGACCTAGGTTTTAGAGTTCTACCCTTGAACCAAGGTTTTAGGGGTTCTACCACTTTACTCCCAGGCCCAAGGGTTCTGATCGCTCCAAGTTATAGGATTCTCCCTCAATCCCCAGGTTTTAGAGTTCTACCCTTAAATCGAGGTTTTAGGGGTTCTACCACTTTACTCCCAGGCCTAAGGGTTCTGATAGCTCCAAGTTATATGATTCTCCCTCAAGCCCCAGGTATTAGAGTTCTACTCTTGAACCCAGGTTTTAGGGGTTCTACCACTTTACTCCCAGGCGCAAGGGTTCTGATAGCTCAAAGTTATAGGATTCTTCCTCAATCCCCAGATTTGAGAGTTCTACCCTTGGACCCAGGTTTTAGTGCTTCTACCACTTTACTCCCAGGCCCAAGGGTTCTGATAGCTCCAAGTTATAGGATTTTCCTTTAAGCCCCAGGTTTTAGAGTTCTACCCTTGGACCCAGGTTTTAGGGCTTCTACCACTTTACTCTCAGGCACAAGGGTTCTGATTCCTCCAAGTTATAGGATTCTCGCTCAATCCCCAGGTTTTAGAGTTCTACCCTTGAACCCTGGTTTTAGGGGTTCTACCACTTTACTCCAAGGCCCAAGGGTTCTGATAGCTCCAAGTTATAGGATTCTCCCTCAAGCCCTCGGTTTTAGAGTTCTACTCTTGGACTTAGGTTTAGGGGTTCTACCACTTTACTTCCAGGCCTAAGGGTACTGATAGCTTCAAGTTATAGGATTCTCCTTCAATCCCCAGATTTAGAGTTCTACCCTTGGCCTCAGGTTTTAGGGGTTCTACCACTTTACTCCTAGTCCTAAGGGTTCTGATAGCTCCAAGTTATAGGATTCTCGCTCAATCCCCAGGTTTTAGAGTTCTACCCTTGAACCCAGGTTTTAGGGGTTCTACCACTCTACTCCAAGGCCCAAGGGTTCTGATAGCTCCAAGTTATACGATTCTCCCTCAAGCCCCAGCTTTGAGAGTTCTACCCTTGGACCCAGGTTTTAGCGGTTCTACCACTTTACTCCCAGGCCCAAGGGTTCTGATAGCTCAATGTTATAGGATTCTCGCTCAATCCCCAGGTTTTAGAGTTCTACCCTTGAACCCAGGTTTTAGGGGTTCTACCACTTTACTCCAAGGCCCAAGGGTTCTGATAGCTCCAAGTTATAGGATTCTCCCTCAAGCCCTCGGTTTTAGAGTTCTACCCTTGGACTTAGGTTTAGGGGTTCTACCACTTTACTTCCAGGGCTAAGGGTTCTGATAGCTCCAAGTTATAGGATTCTCCTTCAATCCCCAGGTTTTAGAGTTCTACCCTTGGCCTCAGGTTTTAGGGGTTCTACCACTTTCCTTCCCGCCCAAGGGTTCTGATAGCTTCTAGTTATAAGATTCTCCCTCAATCCCCAAGTTTCAGAGTTGTACCCTTGGACTCAGGATTTAGGGGTTCTACCACTTTACTGCCAGGCCCAAGGGTTCTGATAGCTCAAAGTTATAGGATTCTCCCTTAAGCCCCAGGATTTAGAGTTCTTCCCTTGGACACAGGTTTTAGGGCTTCTGCCACTTTACTCACAGGCCCAAGGGTTCTGATAGCTCCAAGTTATAGGATTCTACCTCAAGCCCCAGGTTTCAAAGTATTAACCTTGGACCTAGGTTTTAGGGGTTTTCTACCACTTTACTCCCAGGCCTAAGGGTTCTGATAGCTCCGAGGTATAGGATTCTCCCTCAAGCCCCAGGTTTTAGAGTTCTACCCCTGGCCCCTTTTTTTAGAAGTTCTACCACTTTACTCTCAGGCGCAAGGGTTCTGATAGCTCAAAGTTATAGGATTCTTCCTCAATCCCCAGATTTTAGAGTTCTACCCTTGGACCCAGGTTTTAGTGCTTCTACCACTTTACTCCCAGGCCCAAGGGTTCTGATAGCTCCAAGTTATAGGATTTTCCTTTAAGCCCCAGGTTTTAGAGTTCTACCCTTGGACCCAGGTTTTAGGGCTTCTACCACTTTACTCTCAGGCGCAAGGGTTCTGATAGCTCCAAGTTATAGGATTCTCCCTCAATCTACAGGTTTTAGAGTTCTACCCTTGGACCCAGGTTTTAGGGGTTCTGCCACTTTACTCCCAGGCCTAAGGGTTCTAAAGGCTCCAAGTTACAGGATTCTCCCTCAAGCCCTAGGTTTTAGACTTTTACCCTTGGACCCAGGTTTTAGGGGTTCTACCACTTTACTTCCAGGCCAAAGGGTTCTGATAGCTCCAAGCTATAGGATTCTCCCTAAAGCCCCAGGTTTTAGAGTTCTACCCTTGGACCCAGGTTTCAGGGGTTCTACCACTTTACACTCAGGCACAAGGGTTCTGATAGCTAAAAGTTATAGGATTCTCCCTCAAGCCCCAGGTTTTAGAATTCTACCCTTGGATCCAGGTTTTAGGGGTTCTACCACTTTACTCCCAGGCCCAAGGGTTCTGATAGCTCCAAGTTATAGGATTCCCCCTCAATCCCCAGATTTTAGAGTTCTACCCTTGGACCCAGGATTTAAGGCTTCCACCACTTTACTCTCAAGCCCAAGGGTTCTTATAGCTCCAAGTTATAGGATTCTCCCTCAAGCCCCAGGTTTTAAAGTTCTACCCTTGGACCCAGATTTTTGGGGTTCTACCACTTTACTCCCAGGTCCAAGGGTTCTGATAGCTCCAAGTTATAGGATTCTCCCTCAAGCCCCAGGTTTTAGAGTTCTACCCTTGGACCCAGGTTTTAGGGGTTCGAACACTTTACTCCCAGGCCCAAGGGTTCTGATAGCTCTAAGTTATAGGATTCTCCCTCAAGCACCAGGTTTTAGAGTTCTTCCCTTGATCCAGGTTTTAGGGGTTCTACCACTTTTCTCCCAGGCCCAAGGGTTCTGATAGCTCAAAGTTACAGGATTCTCCCTCAAGCCCCAGGTTTCAGAGTTCTACCCTTGGATCCAGGTTCTAGGGGTTCTACCACTTTACTCCCAGGCCTAAGGGTTCTGATAGCTCCAAGTTATAGGATTCTCCCTCAAGCCCCAGGTTTTAGAGTTCTACCCTTGGACCCAGGTTTTAGGGGTTCTACCACTTTACTACTAGGCCCAAGTGTTCTGATAGCTCCAAGTTATAAGATTCTCCATCAAGCCCCAGGTTTTAGAGTTCTACCCTTAGACCAAGGTTTTAGAGTTCTACCATTGGACCCAGGTTTTAGGGGTTCTACCACTTTACTCCTAGGCGCATGGTTTCTGATAGCTCAAAGTTACAGGATTCTCCCTCAAGCCCCAGGTTTTAGAGATCTACCCTTGGACCCAGGTTTTAGGGGTTCTACCACTTTACTCCCAGTCCTAAGGGTTCTGATAGCTCCAAGTTATAGGATTCTCCCTTAATCCCCAGGTTTTAGAGTTCTACCCTTAGGCCCAGGCCTAAGGGTTCTGATAGGTCCAAGTTGAAGGATTCTCCCTCAATCCCCAGGTTTTAGAGTTCTACCCTTGGACTCAGGTTTTGGGGGTTCTACCACTTTACTCCCAGGCCCAACGGTTCTGATAGCTCCAAGTTATAGGATTCTTCCTCAATCCCCAGGTTTTAGAGTTCTACCCTTAGACCCAGGTTTTAGAGTTCTACCCTTGGACCAAGGTTTTAGGGGTTCTACTACTTTACTCCCAGGCCCAAGGGTTCTGATCGCTCCAAGTTATAGGATTCTCCCTCAATCCCCAGGTTTTAGAGTTCTACCCTTAAATCGAGGTTTTAGGGGTTCTACCACTTTACTCCCAGGCCTAAGGGTTCTGATAGCTCCAAGTTATAGGATTTTCCCTCAAGCCCCAGGTATTAGAGTTCTACCTTTTGGCCCAGGTTTTAGGGGTTCTACCACTTTACTCCCAGGCACAAGGGTTCTGATAGTTCCAAGTTATAGGATTCTCCCTCACGCCCCAGGTTTTAGAGTTCTACCCATAGACCCAGGTTTTAGGGGTTCTACCACTTTAATCCCAGGCCCAAGGATTCTGATAGCTCCAAGTTATAGGATTCCCCCTCAATCCCCAGATTTTAGAGTTCTACCCTTGGACCCAGGATTTAGGGCTTCCACCACTTTATTCTCAGGCCCAAGGGTTCTTAAAGCTCCAAGTTATAGGATTCTCCCTCAAGCCCCAGGTTTTAAAGTTCTACCCTTGGACCCAGATTTTTGGGGTTCTACCACTTTACTATCAGGTCCAAGGGTTCTGATAGCTCCAAGTTATAGGATTCTCCCTCAAGCCCCAGGTTTTAGAGTTCTACCCTTGGACCCAGGTTTTAGGGGTTCTACCACTTTACTACTAGGCCCAAGTGTTCTGATAGCTCCAAGTTATAAGATTCTCCATCAAGCCCCAGGTTTTAGAGTTCTACCCTTAGACCCAGGTTTTAGAGTTCTACCCTTGGACCCAGGTTTTAGGGGTTCTACCACTTTACTCCTAGGCGCATGGTTTTTGATAGCTCAAAGTTACAGGATTCTCCCTCAAGCCCCAGGTTTTAGAGATCTACCCTTGGACCCAGGTTTTAGGGGTTCTACCACTTTACTCCCAGTCCTAAGGGTTCTGATAGCTCCAAGTTATAGGATTTTCCCTTAATCCCCAGGTTTTAGAGTTCTACCCTTAGGCCCAAGCCTAATGGTTCTGATAGGTCCAAGTTGAAGGATTCTCCCTCAATCCCCAGGTTTTAGAGTTCTACCCTTGGACTCAGGTTTTAGGGGTTCTACCACTTTACTCCCAGGCCCAACGGTTCTGATAGCTCCAAGTTATAGGATTCTTCCTCAATCCCCAGGATTTAGATTTCTACCCTTAGACCCAGGTTTTAGAGTTCTACCCTTGGAGCAAGGTTTTAGGGCTTCTACTACTTTACTCCCAGGCCCAAGGGTTCTGATCGCTCCAAGTTATAGGATTCTCCCTCAATCCCCAGGTTTTAGAGTTCTACCCTTAAATCGAGGTTTTAGGGGTTCTACCACTTTACTCCCAGGCCTAAGGGTTCTGATAGCTCCAAGTTATAGGATTCTCCCTCAAGCCCCAGGTATTAGAGTTCTACCCTTTAGCCCAGGTTTTAGGGGTTCTACCACTTTACTCCCAGGCACAAGGGTTCTGATAGCTCCAAGTTATAGGATTCTCCCTCACGCCCCAGGTTTTAGAGTTCTACCCATAGACCCAGGTTTTAGGGGTTCTACCACTTTACTCCCAGGCCCAAGGATTCTGATAGCTCCAAGTTATAGGATTCTCCCTCAAGCCCCAGGTTTTAGAGTTCAACCCTTGGAACCAGGTTTTAGGGGTTCTGCCACTTTACTCCCAGGCCTAAGGGTTCTAAAGGCTCCAAGTTACAGGATTCTCCCTCAAGCCCTAGGTTTTAGACATTTACCATTGGACTCAGGTTTTAGGGGTTCTACCACTTTACTTCCAGGCCCAAGGGTTCTGATAGCTCCAAGTTATAGGATTCTCCCTAAAGCCCCAGGTTTTAGAGTTCTACCCTTGGACCCAGGATTTAGGGCTTCCACCACTTTACTCTCAGGCCCAAAGGTTCTTATAGCTCCAAGTTATAGGATTCTCCCTCAAGCCCCAGGTTTTAAAGTTCTACCATTGGACCCAGATTTTTGGGGTTCTACCACTTTACTCCCAGGTCCAAGGGTTCTGATAGCTCCAAGTTATAGGATTCTCCCTCAAGCCCCAGGTTTTAGAGTTCTACCCTTGGACCCAGGTTTTAGGGGTTCTAACACTTTACTCCCAGGCCCAAGGGTTCTGATAGCTCTAAGTTATAGGATTCTCCCTCAAGCACCAGGTTTTAGAGTTCTACCCTTGATCCAGGTTTTAGGGGTTCTACCACTTTTCTCCCAGGCCCAAGGGTTCTGATAGCTCAAAGTTACAGGATTCTCCCTCAAGCCCCAGGTTTCAGAGTTCTACCCTTGGATCCAGGTTCTAGGGGTTCTACCACTTTACTCCCAGGCCCAAGGGTTCTGATAGCTCCAAGTTATAGGATTCTCCCTCAAGCCCCAGGTTTTAGAGTTCTACCCTTGGACCCAGGTTTTAGGGGTTCTACCACTTTACTACTAGGCCCAAGTGTTCTGATAGCTCCAAGTAATAAGATTCTCCATCAAGCCCCAGGTTTTAGAGTTCTACCCTTAGACCCAGGTTTTAGAGTTCTACCCTTGGACCTAGGTTCAGGGGTTCTACCACTTCACTCCTAGGCGCATGGTTTCTGTAGCTTAAAGTTACAGGATTCTCCCTCAAGCCCCAGGTTTTAGAGATCTACCCTTGGACCCAGGTTTTAGGGGTTCTACCACTTTACTCCCAGTCCTAAGGGTTCTGATAGCTCCAAGTTATAGGATTCTCCCTCAAGCCCCAGGTTTTAGAGTTCTGCTCTTTGACCCAGGTTTTAGGGGTTCTACCACTTTACTCCCAGGCCTAAGGGTTCTGATAGCTCCAAGTTATAGGATTCTCCCTTAATCCCCAGGTTTTAGAGTTCTACCCTTAGGCCCAGGCCTAAGGGTTCTGATAGCTCCAAGTTGAAGGATTCTCCCTCAATCCCCAGGTTTTAGAGTTCTACCCTTGGACTCAGGTTTTAGGGGTTCTACCACTTTACTTCCAGGCCCAACGGTTCTGATAGCTCCAAGTTATAGGATTCTTCCTCAATCCCCAGGTTTTAGAGTTCTACCCTTAGACCCAGGTTTTAGAGTTCTACCCTTGGACCAAGGTTTTAGGGGTTCTACTACTTTACTCCCAGGCCCAAGGGTTCTGATCGCTCCAAGTTATAGGATTCTCCCTCAATCCCCAGGTTTTAGAGTTCTACCCTTAAATCGAGGTTTTAGGGGTTCTACCACTTTACTCCCAGGCCTAAGGGTTCTGATAGCTCCAAGTTATAGGATTCTCCCTCAAGCCCCAGGTATTAGAGTTCTACCCTTGGACCCAGGTTTTAGGGGTTCTACCACTTTACTCCCAGGCACAAGGGTTCTGATAGCTCCAATTTATAGGATTCTCCCTCACGCCCCAGGTTTTAGAGTTCTACCCATAGACCCAGGTTTTAGGGGTTCTACCACTTTACTCCCAGGCCCAAGGGTTTTGATAATTCCAAGTTATAGGATTCTCCCTCAAGCCCTAGGTTTAAGGAGTTCTACCCTTGGACCTTGGTTTTAGGGGTTCTACCACTTTACTCCCAGGCGCAAGGGTTCTAATAGCTCCAAGTTTTAGGATTCTCCCTCAAGCCCCAGGTTTTAGAGTTCAACCCTTGGACCCAGGTTTTAGGGGTTCTACCACTTTACTCCCAGGCCTAAGGGTTCGGATAGCTCCAAGTTATAGGATTCTCCCTCAAGCCCCAGGTTTTAGAGTTCAACCCTTGGAACCAGGTTTTAGGGGTTCTGCCACTTTACTCCCAGGCCTAAGGGTTCTAAAGGCTCCAAGTTACAGGATTCTCCCTCAAGCCCTAGGTTTTAGACTTTTACCCTTGGACCCAGGTTTTAGGGGTTCTACCACTTTACTTCCAGGCCCAAGGGTTCTGATAGCTCCAAGTTATAGGATTCTCCATAAAGCCCCAGGTTTTAGAGTTCTACCCTTGGACCCAGGTTTTAGGGGTTTTACCACTTTACTCCCAGGCGCAAGGGTTCTGATAGCTCCAAGTTATAGGATTCCCCCTCAATCCCCAGATTTTAGAGTTCTACCCTTGGACCCAGGATTTAGGGCTTCCACCACTTTACTCTCAGGCCAAAGGGTTCTTATAGCTCCAAGTTATAGGATTCTCCCTCAAGCCCCAGGTTTTAAAGTTCTACCCTTGGACCCAGGTTTTAGGGGTTCTACTACTTTACTCCCTGGCCCAAGGGTTCTGATAGCTCCAAGTTATAAGATTCTCCCTAAAAGCCCCAGGTTTTAGAGTTCTACTCTTGGACCCAGGTTTTAGCGGTTCTACCACTTTACTCCTAGTCCTAAGGGTTCTGATAGCTCCAAGTTATACGATTCTCCCTCAAGCACCAGGTTTTAAAGTTCTACCCTTGGACCCAGGTTTTAGCGGTTCTACCACTTTACTCCCAGGCCCAAGGGTTCTGATAGCTCCATGTTATAGGATTCTCGCTCAATCCCCAGGTTTTAGAGTTCTACCCTTGAACCCAGGTTTTAGGGGTTCTACCACTTTACTCCACGCCCAAGGTTTCTGATAGCTCCAAGTTATAGGATTCTCCCTCAAGCCCTCGGTTTTAGAGTTCTACCCTTGGACTTAGGTTTAGGGGTTCTACCACTTTACTTCCAGGCCTAAGGGTTCTGATAGCTCCAAGTTATAGGATTCTCCTTCAATCCCCAGGTTTTAGAGTTCTACCCTTGGCCTCAGGTTTTAGGGGTTCTACCACTTTCCTTCCCGCCCAAGGGTTCTGATAGCTTCAAGTTACAGGATTCATACATCAAACCCCAGGTTTCCTAGTTCTACCCTTGGACTCAGGATTTAGGGGTTCTACCACTTTACTGCCAGGCCCAAGGGTTCTGATAGCTCAAAGTTATAGGATTCTCCCTTAAGCCCCAGGATTTAGAGTTCTACCCTTGGACACAGGTTTTAGGGCTTCTGCCACTTTACTCACAGGCCCAAGGGTTCTGATAGCTCCAAGTTATAGGATTCTCGCTCAATCCCCAGGTTTTAGAGTTCTACCCTTGAACCCAGGTTTTAGGGGTTCTACCACTCTACTCCAAGGCCTAAGGGTTCTGATAGCTCCAAGTTATACGATTCTCCCTCAAGCCCCAGCTTTGAGAGTTCTACCCTTGGACCCAGGTTTTAGCGGTTCTACCACTTTACTCCCAGGCCCAAGGGTTCTGATAGCTCAATGTTATAGGATTCTCGCTCAATCCCCAGGTTTTAGAGTTCTACCCTTGAACCCAGGTTTTAGGGGTTCTACCACTTTACTCCAAGGCCCAAGGGTTCTGATAGCTCCAAGTTATAGGATTCTCCCTCAAACCCTCGGTTTTAGAGTTCTACCCTTGGACTTAGGTTTAGGGGTTCTACCACTTTACTTCCAGGGCTAAGGGTTCTGATAGCTCCAAGTTATAGGATTCTCCTTCAATCCCGAGGTTTTAGAGTTCTACCCTTGGCCTCAGGTTTTAGGGGTTCTACCACTTTCCTTCCCGCCCAAGGGTTCTGATAGCTTCAAGTTATAAGATTCTCCCTCAATCCCCAAGTTTCAGAGTTCTACCCTTGGACTCAGGATTTAGGGGTTCTACCACTTTACTGCCAGGCCCAAGGGTTCTGATAGCTCAAAGTTATAGGATTCTCCCTTAAGCCCCAGGATTTAGAGTTCTTCCCTTGGACACAGGTTTTAGGGCTTCTGCCACTTTACTCACAGGCCCAAGGGTTCTGATAGCTCCAAGTTATAGGATTCTACCTCAAGCCCCAGGTTTCAAAGTATTAACCTTAGACCTAGATTTAGGGGTTTTCTACCACTTTACTCCCAGGCCTAAGGGTTCTGATAGCTCCGAGGTATAGGATTCTCCCTCAAGCCCCAGGTTTTAGAGTTCTACCCCTGGCCCCTTTTTTTAGAAGTTCTACCACTTTACTCTCAGGCGCAAGGGTTCTGATAGCTCAAAGTTATAGGATTCTTCCTCAATCCCCAGATTTTAGAGTTCTACCCTTGGACCCAGGTTTTAGTGCTTCTACCACTTTACTCCCAGGCCCAAGGGTTCTGATAGCTCCAAGTTATAGGATTTTCCTTTAAGCCCCAGGTTTTAGAGTTCTACCCTTGGACCCAGGTTTTAGGGCTTCTACCACTTTACTCTCAGGCGCAAGGGTTCTGATAGCTCCAAGTTATAGGATTCTCCCTCAATCTACAGGTTTTAGAGTTCTACCCTTGGACCCAGGTTTTAGGGGTTCTACCACTTTACTCCCAGGCCCAAGGATTCTGATAGCTCCAAGTTATAGGATTCTCCCTCAAGCCCCAGGTTTTAGAGTTCAAGCCTTGGAACCGGGTTTTAGGGGTTCTGCCACTTTACTCCCAGGCCTAAGGGTTCTAAAGGCTCCAAGTTACAGGATTCTCCCTCAAGCCCTAGGTTTTAGACTTTTACCCTTGGACCCAGGTTTTAGGGGTTCTACCACTTTACTTCCAGGCCCAAGGGTTCTGATAGCTCCAAGTTATAGGATTCTCCCTAAAGCCCCAGGATTTAGAGTTCTTCCCTTGGACACAGGTTTTAGGGCTTCTGCCACTTTACTCACAGGCCCAAGGGTTCTGATAGCTCCAAGTTATAGGATTCTACCTCAAGCCCCAGGTTTCAAAGTATTAACCTTGGACCTAGGTTTTAGGGGTTTTCTACCACTTTACTCCCAGGCCTAAGGGTTCTGATAGCTCCGAGGTATAGGATTCTCCCTCAAGCCCCAGGTTTTAGAGTTCTACCCCTGGCCCCTTTTTTTAGAAGTTCTACCACTTTACTCTCAGGCGCAAGGGTTCTGATAGCTCCAAGTTATAGGATTCTTCCTCAATCCCCAGGTTTTAGAGTTCTACCCTTAGACCCAGGTTTTAGAGTTCTACCCTTGGACCAAGGTTTTAGGGGTTCTACTACTTTACTCCCAGGCCCAAGGGTTCTGATCGCTCCAAGTTATTAGATTCTCCCTCAATCCCCAGGTTTTAGAGTTCTAACCTTAAATCGAGGTTTTAGGGGTTCTACCACTTTACTCCCAGGCCTAAGGGTTCTGATAGCTCCAAGTTATAGGATTTTCCCTCAAGCCCCAGGTATTAGAGTTCTACCTTTTGGCCCAGGTTTTAGGGGTTCTACCACTTTACTCCCAGGCACAAGGGTTCTGATAGCTCCAAGTTATAGGATTCTCCCTCACGCCCCAGGTTTTAGAGTTCTACCCATAGACCCAGGTTTTAGGGGTTCTACCACTTTAATCCCAGGCCCAAGGATTCTGATAGCTCCAAGTTATAGGATTCCCCCTCAATCCCCAGATTTTAGAGTTCTACCCTTGGACCCAGGATTTAGGGCTTCCACCACTTTACTCTCAGGCCCAAGGGTTCTTATAGCTCCAAGTTATAGGATTCTCCCTCAAGCCCCAGGTTTTAAAGTTCTACCCTTGGACCCAGATTTTTGGGGTTCTACCACTTTACTATCAGGTCCAAGGGTTCTGATAGCTCCAAGTTATAGGATTCTCCCTCAAGCCCCAGGTTTTAGAGTTCTACCCTTGGACCCAGGTTTTAGGGGTTCTAACACTTTACTCCCAGGCCCAAGGGTTCTGATAGCTCTAAGTTATAGGATTCTCCCTCAAGCACCAGGTTTTAGAGTTCTACCCTTGATCCAGGTTTTAGGGGTTCTACCACTTTTCTCCCAGGCCCAAGGGTTCTGATAGCTCAAAGTTACAGGATTCTCCCTCAAGCACCAGGTTTCAGAGTTCTACCCTTGGATCCAGGTTCTAGGGGTTCTACCACTTTACTCCCAGGCCTAAGGGTTCTGATAGCTCCAAGTTATAGGATTCTCGCTCAAGCCCCAGGTTTTAGAGTTCTACCCTTGGACCCAGGTTTTAGGGGTTCTACCACTTTACTACTAGGCCCAAGTGTTCTGATAGCTCCAAGTTATAAGATTCTCCATCAAGCCCCAGGTTTTAGAGTTCTACCCTTAGACCCAGGTTTTAGAGTTCTACCCTTGGACCCAGGTTTTAGGGGTTCTACCACTTTACTCCTAGGCGCATGGTTTCTGATAGCTCAAAGTTACAGGATTCTCCCTCAAGCCCCAGGTTTTAGAGATTTACCCTTGGACCCAGGTTTTAGGGGTTCTACCACTTTACTCCCAGTCCTAAGGGTTCTGATAGCTCCAAGTTATAGGATTTTCCCTTAATCCCCAGGTTTTAGAGTTCTACCCTTAGGCCCAGGCCTAATGGTTCTGATAGGTCCAAGTTGAAGGATTCTCCCTCAATCCCCAGGTTTTAGAGTTCTACCCTTGGACTCAGGTTTTAGGGGTTCTACCACTTTACTCCCAGGCCCAACGGTTCTGATAGCTCCAAGTTATAGGATTCTTCCTCAATCCCCAGGATTTAGAGTTCTACCCTTAGACCCAGGTTTTAGAGTTCTACCCTTGGACCAAGGTTTTAGGGGTTCTACTACTTTACTCCCAGGCCCAAGGGTTCTGATCGCTCCAAGTTACAGGATTCTCCCTCAATCCCCAGGTTTTAGAGTTCTACCCTTAAATCGAGGTTTTAGGGGTTCTACCACTTTACTCCCAGGCCTAAGGGTTCTGATAGCTCCAAGTTATAGGATTCTCCCTCAAGCCCCAGGTATTAGAGTTCTACCCTTTGGCCCAGGTTTTAGGGGTTCTACCACTTTACTCCCAGGCACAAGGGTTCTGATAGCTCCAAGTTATAGGATTCTCCCTCACGCCCCAGGTTTTAGAGTTCTACCCATAGACCCAGGTTTTAGGGGTTCTACCACTTTACTCCCAGGCCCAAGGATTCTGATAGCTCCAAGTTATAGGATTCTCCCTCAAGCCCCAGGTTTTAGAGTTCAACCCTTGGAACCAGGTTTTAGGGGTTCTGCCACTTTACTCCCAGGCCTAAGGGTTCTAAAGGCTCCAAGTTACAGGATTCTCCCTCAAGCCCTAGGTTTTAGACATTTACCATTGGACCCAGGTTTTAGGGGTTCTAACACTTTACTCCCAGGCCCAAGGGTTCTGATAGCTCTAAGTTATAGGATTCTCCCTCAAGCACCAGGTTTTAGAGTTCTACCCTTGATAAAGGTTTTAGGGGTTCTACCACTTTTCTCCCAGGCCCAAGGGTTCTGATAGCTCAAAGTTACAGGATTCTCCCTCAAGCCCCAGGTTTCAGAGTTCTACCCTTGGATCCAGGTTCTAGGGGTTCTACCACTTTACTCCCAGGCCCAAGGGTTCTGATAGCTCCAAGTTATAGGATTCTCCCTCAAGCCCCAGGTTTTAGAGTTCTACCCTTGGACCCAGGTTTTAGGGGTTCTACCACTTTACTACTAGGCCCAAGTGTTCTGATAGCTCCAAGTAATAAGATTCTCCATCAAGCCCCAGGTTTTAGAGTTCTACCCTTAGACCCAGGTTTTAGAGTTCTACCCTTGGACCTAGGTTCAGGGGTTCTACCACTTCACTCCTAGGCGCATGGTTTCTGATAGCTTAAAGTTACAGGATTCTCCCTCAAGCCCCAGGTTTTAGAGATCTACCCTTGGACCCAGGTTTTAGGGGTTCTACCACTTTACTCCCAGTCCTAAGGGTTCTGATAGCTCCAAGTTATAGGATTCTCCCTCAAGCCCCAGGTTTTAGAGTTCTGCTCTTTGACCCAGGTTTTAGGGGTTCTACCACTTTACTCCCAGGCCTAAGGGTTCTGATAGCTCCAAGTTATAGGATTCTCCCTTAATCCCCAGGTTTTAGAGTTCTACCCTTAGGCCCAGGCCTAAGGGTTCTGATAGCTCAAAGTTGAAGGATTCTCCCTCAATCCCCAGGTTTTAGAGTTCTACCCTTGGACTCAGGTTTTAGGGGTTCTACCACTTTACTTCCAGGCCCAACGGTTCTGATAGCTCCAAGTTATAGGATTCTTCCTCAATCCCCAGGTTTTAGAGTTCTACCCTTAGACCCAGGTTTTAGAGTTCTACCCTTGAACCAAGGTTTTAGGGGTTCTACTACTTTACTCCCAGGCCCAAGGGTTCTGATCGCTCCAAGTTATAGGATTCTCCCTCAATCCCCAGGTTTTAGAGTTCTACCCTTAAATCGAGGTTTTAGGGGTTCTACCACTTTACTCCCAGGCCTAAGGGTTCTGATAGCTCCAAGTTATAGGATTCTCTCTCAAGCCCCAGGTTTTAGAGTTCTACCCTTGGACCCAGGTTTTAGGGGTTCTACCACTTTACTCCCAGGCCTAAGGGTTCGGATAGCTCCAAGTTATAGGATTCTCCCTCACGCCCCAGGTTTTAGAGTTCTACCCATAGACCCAGGTTTTAGGGGTTCTACCACTTTACTCCCAGGCCCAAGGGTTTTGATAATTCCAAGTTATAGGATTCTCCCTCAAGCCCTAGGTTTAAGGAGTTCTACCCTTGGACCTTGGTTTTAGGGGTTCTACCACTTTACTCCCAGGCGCAAGGGTTCTAATAGCTCCAAGTTTTAGGATTCTCCCTCAAGCCCCAGGTTTTAGAGTTCAACCCTTGGACCCAGGTTTTAGGGGTTCTACCACTTTACTCCCAGGCCTAAGCGTTCGGATAGCTCCAAGTTATAGGATTCTCCCTCAAGCCCCAGGTTTTAGAGTTCAACCCTTGGAACCAGGTTTTAGGGGTTCTGCCACTTTACTCCCAGGCCTAAGGGTTCTAAAGGCTCCAAGTTACAGGATTCTCCCTCAAGCCCTAGGTTTTAGACTTTTACCCTTGGACCCAGGTTTTAGGGGTTCTACCACTTTACTTCCAGGCCCAAGGGTTCTGATAGCTCCAAGTTATAGGATTCTCCATAAAGCCCCAGGTTTTAGAGTTCTACCCTTGGACCCAGGTTTTAGGGGTTTTACCACTTTACTCCCAGGCGCAAGGGTTCTGATAGCTCCAAGTTATAGGATTCCCCCTCAATCCCCAGATTTTAGAGTTCTACCCTTGGACCCAGGATTTAGGGCTTCCACCACTTTACTCTCAGGCCCAAGGGTTCTTATAGCTCCAAGTTATAGGATTCTCCCTCAAGCCCCAGGTTTTAAAGTTCTACCCTTGGACCCAGGTTTTAGGGGTTCTACTACTTTACTCCCTGGCCCAAGGGTTCTGATAGCTCCAAGTTATAAGATTCTCCCTAAAAGCCCCAGGTTTTAGAGTTCTACTCTTGGACCCAGGTTTTAGCGGTTCTACCACTTTACTCCTAGTCCTAAGGGTTCTGATAGCTCCAAGTTATACGATTCTCCCTCAAGCACCAGGTTTTAAAGTTCTACCCTTGGACCCAGGTTTTAGCGGTTCTACCACTTTACTCCCAGGCCCAAGGGTTCTGATAGCTCCATGTTATAGGATTCTCGCTCAATCCCCAGGTTTTAGAGTTCTACCCTTGAACCCAGGTTTTAGGGGTTCTACCACTTTACTCCACGCCCAAGGTTTCTGATAGCTCCAAGTTATAGGATTCTCCCTCAAGCCCTCGGTTTTAGAGTTCTACCCTTGGACTTAGGTTTAGGGGTTCTACCACTTTACTTCCAGGCCTAAGGGTTCTGATAGCTCCAAGTTATAGGATTCTCCTTCAATCCCCAGGTTTTAGAGTTCTACCCTTGGCCTCAGGTTTTAGGGGTTCTACCACTTTCCTTCCCGCCCAAGGGTTCTGATAGCTTCAAGTTACAGGATTCATACATCAAACCCCAGGTTTCCTAGTTCTACCCTTGGACTCAGGATTTAGGGGTTCTACCACTTTACTGCCAGGCCCAAGGGTTCTGATAGCTCAAAGTTATAGGATTCTCCCTTAAGCCCCAGGATTTAGAGTTCTACCCTTGGACACAGGTTTTAGGGCTTCTGCCACTTTACTCACAGGCCCAAGGGTTCTGATAGCTCCAAGTTATAGGATTCTCGCTCAATCCCCAGGTTTTAGAGTTCTACCCTTGAACCCAGGTTTTAGGGGTTCTACCACTCTACTCCAAGGCCTAAGGGTTCTGATAGCTCCAAGTTATACGATTCTCCCTCAAGCCCCAGCTTTGAGAGTTCTACCCTTGGACCCAGGTTTTAGCGGTTCTACCACTTTACTCCCAGGCCCAAGGGTTCTGATAGCTCAATGTTATAGGATTCTCGCTCAATCCCCAGGTTTTAGAGTTCTACCCTTGAACCCAGGTTTTAGGGGTTCTACCACTTTACTCCAAGGCCCAAGGGTTCTGATAGCTCCAAGTTATAGGATTCTCCCTCAAGCCCTCGGTTTTAGAGTTCTACCCTTGGACTTAGGTTTAGGGGTTCTACCACTTTACTTCCAGGGCTAAGGGTTCTGATAGCTCCAAGTTATAGGATTCTCCTTCAATCCCCAGGTTTTAGAGTTCTACCCTTGGCCTCAGGTTTTAGGGGTTCTACCACTTTCCTTCCCGCCCAAGGGTTCTGATAGCTTCAAGTTATAAGATTCTCCCTCAATCCCCAAGTTTCAGAGTTCTACCCTTGGACTCAGGATTTAGGGGTTCTACCACTTTACTGCCAGGCCCAAGGGTTCTGATAGCTCAAAGTTATAGGATTCTCCCTTAAGCCCCAGGATTTAGAGTTCTTCCCTTGGACACAGGTTTTAGGGCTTCTGCCACTTTACTCACAGGCCCAAGGGTTCTGATAGCTCCAAGTTATAGGATTCTACCTCAAGCCCCAGGTTTCAAAGTATTAACCTTAGACCTAGATTTAGGGGTTTTCTACCACTTTACTCCCAGGCCTAAGGGTTCTGATAGCTCCGAGGTATAGGATTCTCCCTCAAGCCCCAGGTTTTAGAGTTCTACCCCTGGCCCCTTTTTTTAGAAGTTCTACCACTTTACTCTCAGGCGCAAGGGTTCTGATAGCTCAAAGTTATAGGATTCTTCCTCAATCCCCAGATTTTAGAGTTCTACCCTTGGACCCAGGTTTTAGTGCTTCTACCACTTTACTCCCAGGCCCAAGGGTTCTGATAGCTCCAAGTTATAGGATTTTCCTTTAAGCCCCAGGTTTTAGAGTTCTACCCTTGGACCCAGGTTTTAGGGCTTCTACCACTTTACTCTCAGGCGCAAGGGTTCTGATAGCTCCAAGTTATAGGATTCTCCCTCAATCTACAGGTTTTAGAGTTCTACCCTTGGACCCAGGTTTTAGGGGTTCTACCACTTTACTCCCAGGCCCAAGGATTCTGATAGCTCCAAGTTATAGGATTCTCCCTCAAGCCCCAGGTTTTAGAGTTCAAGCCTTGGAACCGGGTTTTAGGGGTTCTGCCACTTTACTCCCAGGCCTAAGGGTTCTAAAGGCTCCAAGTTACAGGATTCTCCCTCAAGCCCTAGGTTTTAGACTTTTACCCTTGGACCCAGGTTTTAGGGGTTCTACCACTTTACTTCCAGGCCCAAGGGTTCTGATAGCTCCAAGTTATAGGATTCTCCCTAAAGCCCCAGGATTTAGAGTTCTTCCCTTGGACACAGGTTTTAGGGCTTCTGCCACTTTACTCACAGGCCCAAGAATTCTAATAGCTCCAAGTTATAGGATTCTACCTCAAGCCCCAGGTTTCAAAGTATTAACCTTGGACCTAGGTTTTAGGGGTTTTCTACCACTTTACTCCCAGGCCTAAGGGTTCTGATAGCTCCGAGGTATAGGATTCTCCCTCAAGCCCCAGGTTTTAGAGTTCTACCCCTGGCCCCTTTTTTTAGAAGTTCTACCACTTTACTCTCAGGCGCAAGGGTTCTGATAGCTCAAAGTTATAGGATTCTTCCTCAATCCCCAGATTTTAGAGTTCTACCCTTGGACCCAGGTTTTAGTGCTTCTACCACTTTACTCCCAGGCCCAAGGGTTCTGATAGCTCCAAGTTATAGGATTTTCCTTTAAGCCCCAGGTTTTAGAGTTCTACCCTTGGACCCAGGTTTTAGGGCTTCTACCACTTTACTCTCAGGCGCAAGGGTTCTGATAGCTCCAAGTTATAGGATTCTCCCTCAATCTACAGGTTTTAGAGTTCTACCCTTGGACCCAGGTTTTAGGGGTTCTACCACTTTACTCCCAGGCCCAAGGATTCTGATAGCTCCAAGTTATAGGATTCTCCCTCAAGCCCCAGGTTTTAGAGTTCAAGCCTTGGAACCAGGTTTTAGGGGTTCTGCCACTTTACTCCCAGGCCTAAGGGTTCTAAAGGCTCCAAGTTACAGGATTCTCCCTCAAGCCCTAGGTTTTAGACTTTTACCCTTGGACCCAGGTTTTAGGGGTTCTACCACTTTACTTCCAGGCCCAAGGGTTCTGATAGCTCCAAGCTATAGGATTCTCCGTAAAGCCCTAGGTTTTAGAGTTCTACCCTTGGACCCAGGTTTCAGGGGTTCTACCACTTTACACTCAGGCACAAGGGTTCTGATAGCTAAAAGTTATAGGATTCTCCCTCAAGCCCCAGGTTTTAGAATTCTACCCTTGGATCCAGGTTTAGGGGTTCTACCACTTTACTCCCAGGCCCAAGGGTTCTGATAGCTCCAAGTTATAGGATTCCCCCTCAATCCCCAGATTTTAGAGTTCTACCCTTGGACCCAGGATTTAAGGCTTCCACCACTTTACTCTCAAGCCCAAGGGTTCTTATAGCTATAAGTTATAGGATTCTCCCTCAAGCACCAGGTTTTAGAGTTCTTCCCTTGATCCAGGTTTTAGGGGTTCTACCACTTTTCTCCCAGGCCCAAGGGTTCTGATAGCTCAAAGTTACAGGATTCTCCCTCAAGCCCCAGGTTTCAGAGTTCTACCCTTGGATCCAGGTTCTAGGGGTTCTTCCACTTTACTCCCAGGCCTAAGGGTTCTGATAGCTCCAAGTTATAGGATTCTCCCTCTAGCCCCAGGTTTTAGAGTTCTACCCTTGGACCCAGGTTTTAGGGGTTCTACCACTTTACTACTAGGCCCAAGTGTTCTGATAGCTCCAATTTATAAGATTCTCCATCAAGCCCCAGGTTTTAGAGTTCTACCCTTAGACCCAGGTTTTAGAGTTCTACCCTTGGACCCAGGTTTTAGGGGTTCTACCACTTTACTCCTAGGCGCATGGTTTCTGATAGCTCAAAGTTACAGGATTCTCCCTCAAGCCCCAGGTTTTAGAGATCTACCCTTGGACCCAGGTTTTAGGGGTTCTACCACTTTACTCCCAGTCCTAAGGGTTCTGATAGCTCCAAGTTATAGGATTCTCTCTTAATCCCCAGGTTTTAGAGTTCTTCCCTTAGGCCCAGGCCTAAGGGTTCTGATAGGTCCAAGTTGAAGGATTCTCCCTCAATCCCCAGGTTTTAGAGTTCTACCCTTGGACTCAGGTTTTAGGGGTTCTACCACTTTACTCCCAGGCCCAACGGTTCTGATAGCTCCAAGTTATAGGATTCTTCCTCAATCCCCAGGTTTTAGAGTTCTACCCTTAGACCCAGGTTTTAGAGTTCTACCCTTGGACCAAGGTTTTAGGGGTTCTACTACTTTCCTCCCAGGCCCAAGGGTTCTGATCGCTCCAAGTTATAGGATTCTCCCTCAATCCCCAGGTTTTAGAGTTCTACCCTTAAATCGAGGTTTTAGGGGTTCTACCACTTTACTCCCAGGCCTAAGGGTTCTGATAGCTCCAAGTTATAGGATTCTCCCTCAAGCCCCAGGTATTAGAGTTCTACCTTTTGGCCCAGGTTTTAGGGGTTCTACCACTTTACTCCCAGGCACAAGGGTTCTGATAGCTCCAAGTTATAGGATTCTCCCTCACGCCCCAGGTTTTAGAGTTCTACCCATAGACCCAGGTTTTAGGGGTTCTACCACTTTAATCCCAGGCCCAAGGATTCTGATAGCTCCAAGTTATAGGATTCCCCCTCAATCCCCAGATTTTAGAGTTCTACCCTTGGACCCAGGATTTAGGGCTTCCACCACTTTACTCTCAGGCCCAAGGGTTCTTATAGCTCCAAGTTATAGGATTCTCCCTCAAGCCCCAGGTTTTAAAGTTCTACCCTTGGAGCCAGATTTTTGGGGTTCTACCACTTTACTCCCAGGTCCAAGGGTTCTGATAGCTCCAAGTTATAGGATTCTCCCTCAAGCCCCAGGTTTTAGAGTTCTACCCTTGGACCCAGGTTTTAGGGGTTCTAACACTTTACTCCCAGGCCCAAGGGTTCTGATAGCTCTAAGTTATAGGATTCTCCCTCAAGCACCAGGTTTTAGAGTTCTACCCTTGATCCAGGTTTTAGGGGTTCTACCACTTTTCTCCCAGGCCCAAGGGTTCTGATAGCTCAAAGTTACAGGATTCTCCCTCAAGCACCAGGTTTCAGAGTTCTACGCTTGGATCCAGGTTCTAGGGGTTCTACCACTTTACTCCCAGGCCTAAGGGTTCTGATAGCTCCAAGTTATAGGATTCTCCCTCAAGCCCCAGGTTTTAGAGTTCTACCCTTGGACCCAGGTTTTAGGGGTTCTACCACTTTACTACTAGGCCCAAGTGTTCTGATAGCTCCAAGTTATAAGATTCTCCATCAAGCCCCAGGTTTTAGAGTTCTACCCTTAGACCCAGGTTTTAGAGTTCTACCCTTGGCCTAAGGTTTTAGGGGTTCTACTACTTTACTCCCAGGCCCAAGGGTTCTGATCGCTCCAAGTTATAGGATTCTCCCTCAATCCCCAGGTTTTAGAGTTCTACCCTTAAATCGAGGTTTTAGGGGTTCTACCACTTTACTCCCAGGCCTAAGGGTTCTGATATCTCCAAGTTATAGGATTCTCCCTCAAGCCCCAGGTATTAGAGTTCTACCCATAGACCCAGGTTTTAGGGGTTCTACCACTTTACTCCCAGGCCCAAGGATTCTGATAGCTCCAAGTTATAGGATTCTCCCTCAAGCCCCAGGTTTTAGAGTTCAACCCTTGGAACCAGGTTTTAGGGGTTCTGCCACTTTACTCCCAGGCCTAAGGGTTCTAAAGGCTCCAAGTTACAGGATTCTCCCTCAAGCCCTAGGTTTTAGACTTTTACCATTGGACCCAGGTTTAAGGGGTTCTACCACTTTACTTCCAGGCCCAAGGGTTCTGATAGCTCCAAGTTATAGGATTCTCCCTAAAGCCCCAGGTTTTAGAGTTCTACCCTTGGACCCAGGTTTTAGGGGTTTTACCACTTTACTCCCAGGCGCAAGGGTTCTGATAGCTCCAAGTTATAGGATTCCCCTCAATCCCCAGATTTTAGAGTTCTACCCTTGGACCCAGGATTTAGGGCTTCCACCACTTTACTCTCAGGCCCAAGGGTTCTTATAGCTCCAAGTTATAGGATTCTCCCTCAAGCCCCAGGTTTTAAAGTTCTACCATTGGATCCAGGTTCTAGGGGTTCTACCACTTTACTCCCAGGCCTAAGGGTTCTGATAGCTCCAAGTTATAGGATTCTCCCTCAAGCCCCAGGTTTTAGAGTTCTACCCTTGGACCCAGGTTTTAGGGGTTCTACCACTTTACTACTAGGCCCAAGTGTTCTGATAGCTCCAAGTAATAAGATTCTCCATCAAGCCCCAGGTTTTAGAGTTCTACCCTTAGACCCAGGTTTTAGAGTTCTACCCTTGGACCTAGGTTTTAGGGGTTCTACCACTTTACTCCTAGGCGCATGGTTTCTGATAGCTTAAAGTTACAGGATTCTCCCTCAAGCCCCAGGTTTTAGAGATCTACCCTTGGACCCAGGTTTTAAGGGTTCTACCACTTTACTCCCAGTCCTAAGGGTTCTGATAGCTCCAAGTTATAGGATTCTCCCTCAAGCCCCAGGTTTTAGAGTTCTGCTCTTTGACCCAGGTTTTAGGGGTTCTACCACTTTACTCCCAGGCCTAAGGGTTCTGATAGCTCCAAGTTATAGGATTCTCCCTTAATCCCCAGGTTTTAGAGTTCTACCCTTAGGCCCAGGCCTAAGGGTTCTGATAGGTCCAAGTTGAAGGATTCTCCCTCAATCGCAGGTTTTAGAGTTCTACCCTTGGACTCAGGTTTTAGGGGTTCTACCACTTTACTTCCAGGCCGAACGGTTCTGATAGCTCCAAGTTATAGGATTCTTCCTCAATCCCCAGGTTTTAGAGTTCTACCCTTAGACCTAGGTTTTGGGGTTCTACCCTTGGACCAAGGTTTTAGGGGTTCTACTACTTTACTCCCAGGCCCAAGGGTTCTGATCGCTCCAAGTTATAGGATTCTCCCTCAATCCCCAGGTTTTACAGTTCTTCCCTTAAATCGAGGTTTTAGGGGTTCTACCACTTTACTCCCAGGCCTAAGGGTTCTGATAGCTCCAAGTTATAGGATTCTACCTCAAGCCCCAGGTATTAGAGTTCTACCCTTAAACCCAGGTTTTAGGGGTTCTACCACTTTACTCCCAGGCACAAGGGTTCTGATAGATCCAAGTTAACGGATTCTCCCTCACGCCCCAGGTTTTAGAGTTCTACCCATAGACCCAGGTTTTAGGGGTTCTACCACTTTACTCCCAGGCCCAAGGGTTTTGATAATTCCAAGTTATAGGATTCTCCCTCAAGCCCTAGGTTTAAGGAGTTCTACCTTTGGACCTTGGTTTTAGGGGTTCTACCACTTTACTCCCAGGCGCAAGGGTTCTAATAGCTCCAAGTTATAGGATTCTCCCTCAAGCCCCAGGTTTTAGAGTTCAACCCTTGGACCCAGGTTTTAGGGGTTCTACCACTTTACTCCCAGGCCTAAGGGTTCGGATAGCTCCAAGTTATAGGATTCTCCCTCAAGCCCCAGGTTTTAGAGTTCAAGCCTTGGAACCAGGTTTTAGGGGTTCTGCCACTTTACTCCCAGGCCTAAGGGTTCTAAAGGCTCCAAGTTACAGGATTCTCCCTCAAGCCCTAGGTTTTAGAGTTTTACCCTTAGACCCAGGTTTTAGGGGTTCTACCACCTTACTCCCAGGCCCAAGGGTTCTGATAGCTCCAAGTTATAGGATTCTCCCTCAATCCCCCAGTTTTAGAGTTCTACCCTTGGACCCAGGTTTTAGGGGTTTTACCACTTTACTCCCAGGCGCAAGGGTTCTGATAGCTCCAAGTTATAGGATTCCCCCTCAATCCCCAGATTTTAGAGTTCTACCCTTGGACCCAGGATTTAGGGCTTCCACCACTTTACTCTCAGGCCCAAGGGTTCTTATAGCTCCAAGTTATAGGATTCTCCCTCAAGCCCCAGGTTTTAAAGTTCTCCCCCTGGACCCAGGTTTTAGGGGTTCTACTACTTTACTCCCTGGCCCAAGGGTTCTGATAGCTCCAAGTTATAAGATTCTCTCTAAAAGCCCCAGGTTTTAGAGTTCTACTCTTGGACCCAGGTTTTAGCGGTTCTACCACTTTACTCCTAGTCCTAAGGGTTCTGATAGCTCCAAGTTATACGATTCTCCCTCAAGCACCAGGTTTTAAAGTTCTACCCTTATACCCAGGTTTTAGCGGTTCTACCACTTTACTCCCAGGCTAAGGGTTCTGATAGCTCCATGTTATAGGATTCTCGCTCAATCCCCAGGTTTTAGAGTTCTACCCTTGAACCCAGGTTTTAGGGGTTCTACCACTTTACTCCACGCCCAAGGGTTCTGATAGCTCCAAGTTATAGGATTCTCCCTCAAGCCCTCGGTTTTAGAGTTCTACCCTTGGACTTAGGTTTAGGGGTTCTACCACTTTACTTCCAGGCCTAAGTGTTCTGATAGCTCCAAGTTATAGGATTCTCCTTCAATCCCCAGGTTTTAGAGTTCTACCCTTGGCCTCAGGTTTTAGGGGTTCTACCACTTTCCTTCCCGCCTAAGGGTTCTGATAGCTTCAAGTTATAGGATTCATACATCAAACCCCAGGTTTCCTAGTTCTACCCTTGGACTCAGGATTTAGGGGTTCTACCACTTTACTGCCAGGCCCAAGGGTTCTGATAGCTCAAAGTTATAGGATTCTCCCTTAAGCCCCAGGATTAGAAGTTCTACCCTTGGACACAGGTTTTAGGGCTTCTGCCACTTTACTCACAGGCCCAAGGGTTCTGATAGCTCCAAGTTATAGGATTCTCCATCAAGCCCCAGGTTTCAAAGTTTTAACGTTGGACCTAGGTTTTAGGGGTTTTCTACCACTTTACTCCCAGGCCTAAGGGTTCTGATAGCTCCGAGGTATAGGATTCACCCTCAAGCCCCAGGTATTAGAGTTCTACCCTTTGGCCCAGGTTTTAGGGGTTCTACCACTTTACTCCCAGGCACAAGGGTTCTGATAGCTCCAAGTTATAGGATTCTCCCTCACGCCCCAGGTTTTAGAGTTCTACCCATAGACCCAGGTTTTAGGGGTTCTACCACTTTACTCCCAGGCCCAAGGATTCTGATAGCTCCAAGTTATAGGATTCTCCCTCAAGCCCCAGGTTTTAGAGTTCAACCCTTGGAACCAGGTTTTAGGGGTTCTGCCACTTTACTCCCAGGCCTAAGGGTTCTAAAGGCTCCAAGTTACAGGATTCTCCCTCAAGCCCTAGGTTTTAGACTTTTACCATTGGACCCAGGTTTTAGGGGTTCTACCACTTTACTTCCAGGCCCAAGGGTTCTGATAGCTCCAAGTTATAGGATTCTCCCTAAAGCCCCAGGTTTTAGAGTTCTACCCTTGGACCCAGGTTTTAGGAGTTTTACCACTTTACTCCCAGGCGCAAGGGTTCTGATAGCTCCAAGTTATAGGATTCCCCCTCAATCCCCAGATTTTAGAGTTCTACCCTTGGACCCAGGATTTAGGGCTTCCACCACTTTACTCTCAGGCCCAAGGGTTCTTATAGCTCCAAGTTATAGGATTCTCCTTCAAGCCCCAGGTTTTAAAGTTCTACCCTTGGACCCAGATTTTTGGGGTTCTACCACTTTACTCCCAGGTCCAAGGGTTCTGATAGCTCCAAGTTATAGGATTCTCCCTCAAGCCCCAGGTTTTAGAGTTCTACCCTTGGACCCAGGTTTTAGGGGTAAAAACACTTTACTCCCAGGCCCAAGGGTTCTGATAGCTCTAAGTTATAGGATTCTCCCTCAAGCACCAGGTTTTAGAGTTCTACCCTTGATCCAGGTTTTAGGGGTTCTACCACTTTTCTCCCAGGCCCAAGGGTTCTGATAGCTCAAAGTTACAGGATTTTCCCTCAAGCCCCAGGTTTCAGAGTTCTACCCTTGGATCCAGTTCTAGGGGTTCTACCACTTTACTCTCAGGCCTAAGGGTTCTGATAGCTCCAAGTTATAGGATTCTCCCTCAAGCCCCAGGTTTAGAGTTCTACCCTTGGACCCAGGTTTTAGGGGTTCTACCACTTTACTACTAGGCCTAAGTGTTCTGAAAGCTCCAAGTAATAAGATTCTCCATCAAGCCCCAGGTTTTAGAGTTCTACCCTTAGACCCAGGTTTTAGAGTTCTACCCTTGGACCTAGGTTTTAGGGGTTCTACCACTTTACTCCTAGGCGCATTGTTTCTGATAGCTTAAAGTTACAGGATTCTCCCTCAAGCCCCAGGTTTTAGAGATCTACCCTTGGACCCAGGTTTTAGGGGTTCTACCACTTTACTCCCAGTCCTAAGGGTTCTGATAGCTCCAAGTTATAGGATTCTCCCTCAAGCCCCAGGTTTTAGAGTTCTGCTCTTTGACCCAGGTTTTAGGGGTTCTACCACTTTACTCCCAGGCCTAAGGGTTCTGATAGCTCCAAGTTATAGGATTCTCCCTTAATCCCCAGGTTTTAGAGTTCTACCCTTAGGCCCAGGCCTAAGGGTTCTGATAGGTCCAAGTTGAAGGATTCTCCCTCAATCCCCAGGTTTTAGAGTTCTACCCTTGGACTCAGGTTTTAGGGGTTCTACCACTTTACTTCCAGGCCGAACGGTTCTGATAGCTCCAAGTTATAGGATTCTTCCTCAATCCCCAGGTTTTAGAGTTCTACCCTTAGACCCAGGTTTTAGAGTTCTACCTTTGGACCAAGGTTTTAGGGGTTCTACTACTTTACTCCCAGGCCCAAGGGTTCTGATCGCTCCAAGTTATAGGATTCTCGCTCAATCCCCAGGTTTTAGAGTTCTACCCTTAAATCGAGGTTTTAGGGGTTCTACCACTTTACTCCCAGGCCTAAGGGTTCTGATAGCTCCAAGTTATAGGATTCTCCCTCAAGCCCCAGGTATTAGAGTTCTACCCTTGGACCCAGGTTTTAGGGGTTCTACCACTTTCCTTCCCGCCTAAGGGTTCTGATAGCTCCAAGTTATAGGATTCTCCCTCACGCCCCAGGTTTTAGAGTTCTACCCATAGACCCAGGTTTTAGGGGTTCTACCACTTTACTCCCAGGCCCAAGGGTTTTGATAATTCCAAGTTATAGGATTCTCCCTCAAGCCCTAGGTTTAAGGAGTTCTACCCTTGGACCTTGGTTTTAGGGGTTCTACCACTTTACTCCCAGGCGCAAGGGTTCTAATAGCTCCAAGTTATAGGATTCTCCCTCAAGCCCCAGGTTTTAGAGTTCAACCCTTGGACCCAGGTTTTAGGGGTTCTACCACTTTACTCCCAGGCCTAAGGGTTCGGATAGCTCCAAGTTATAGGATTCTCCCTCAAGCCCCAGGTTTTAGAGTTCAACCCTTGGAACCAGGTTTTAGGGGTTCTGCCACTTTACTCCCAGGCCTAAGGGTTCTAAAGGCTCCAAGTTACAGGATT
Source organism: Ceratothoa steindachneri (assembly GCA_963969495.1). Lineage (NCBI taxonomy): Eukaryota > Metazoa > Arthropoda > Malacostraca > Isopoda > Cymothoidae > Ceratothoa > Ceratothoa steindachneri. The sequence continues at coordinate 80,012,630 of OZ018333.1, forward strand.
CTCCCTCAAGCCCTAGGTTTTAGACTTTTACCCTTGGACCCAGGTTTTAGGGGTTCTACCACTTTACTTCCAGGCCCAAGGGTTCTGATAGCTCCAAGTTATAGGATTCTCCCTAAAGCCCCAGGTTTTAGAGTTCTACCCTTGGACCCAGGTTTTAGGGGTTTTACCACTTTACTCCCAGGCGCAAGGGTTCTGATAGCTCCAAGTTATAGGATTCCCCCTCAATCCCCAGATTTTAGAGTTCTACCCTTGGACCCAGGATTTAGGGCTTCCACCACTTTACTCTCAGGCCCAAGGGTTCTTATAGCTCCAAGTTATAGGATTCTCCCTCAAGCCCCAGGTTTTAAAGTTCTACTCTTGGACCCAGGTTTTAGCGGTTCTACCACTTTACTCCTAGTCCTAAGGGTTCTGATAGCTCCAAGTTATACGATTCTCCCTCAAGCACCAGGTTTTAAAGTTCTACCCTTGGACCCAGGTTTTAGCGGTTCTACCACTTTACTCCCAGGCCCAAGGGTTCTGATAGCTCCATGTTATAGGATTCTCGCTCAATCCCCAGGTTTTAGAGTTCTACCCTTGAACCCAGGTTTTAGGGGTTCTACCACTTTACTCCACGCCCAAGGGTTCTGATAGCTCCAAGTTATAGGATTCTCCCTCAAGCCCTCGGTTTTAGAGTTCTACCCTTGGACTTAGGTTTAGGGGTTCTACCACTTTACTTCCAGGCCTAAGGGTCCTGATAGCTCCAAGTTATAGGATTCTCCTTCAATCCCCAGGTTTTAGAGTTCTACCCTTGGCCTCAGGTTTTAGGGGTTCTCCTACTTTCCTTCCCGCCCAAGGGTTCTGATAGCTTCGAGTTATAGGATTCATACATCAAACCCCAGGTTTCCTAGTTCTACCCTTGGACTCAGGATTTAGGGGTTCTACCACTTTACTGCCAGGCCCAAGGGTTCTGATAGCTCAAAGTTATAGGATTCTCCCTTAAGCCCCAGGATTTAGAGTTCTACCCTTGGACACAGGTTTTAGGGCTTCTGCCACTTTACTCACAGGCCCAAGGGTTCTGATAGCTCCAAGTTATAGGATTCTCCATCAAGCCCCAGGTTTCAAAGTTTTAACCTTGGACCTAGGTTTTAGGGGTTTTCTACCACTTTACTCCCAGGCCTAAGGGTTCTGATAGCTCCGAGGTATAGGATTCACCCTCAAGCCCCAGGTTTTAGAGTTCTACCCCGGGCCCCTTTTTTTAAAAGTTCTACCACTTTACTCTCAGGCGCAAGGGTTCTGATAGCTCAAAGTTATAGGATTCTTCCTCAATCCCCAGATTTTAGAGTTCTACCTTTGGACCCAGGTTTTAGTGCTTCTACCACTTTACTCCCAGGCCCAAGGGTTCTGATAGCTCCAAGTTATAGGATTTTCCTTTAAGCCCCAGGTTTTAGAGTTCTACCCTTGGACCCAGGTTTTAGGGCTTCTACCACTTTACTCTCAGGCGCAAGGGTTCTGATAGCTCCAAGTTATAGGATTCTCCCTCAATCTACAGGTTTTAGAGTTCTACCCTTGGACCCAGGTTTTAGGGGTTCTACTACTTTACTTTAAGGCCCAAGGATTCTGATAGCTCCAAGTTATAGGATTCTCCCTCAAGCCCTAGGTTTTAGAGTTCTACCCTTGGACCCAGGTTTTAGGGGTTCTACCACTTTACTCCCAGGCCCAAGGGTTCTGATAGCTCCAAGTTATAGGATTCTCCCTCAAGCCCCAGGTTTTAGAGTTCAACCCTTGGAACCAGGTTTTAGGGGTTCTGCCACTTTACTCCCAGGCCTAAGGGTTCTAAAGGCTCCAAGTTATAGGATTCTCCCTCAAGCCCCAGGTGTTAGAGCTCTACCCTTGACCCAGGTTTTAGGGGTTCTACCACTTTACACTCAGGCACAAGGGTTCTGATAGCTAAAAGTTATAGGATTCTCCCTCAAGCCCCAGGTTTTAGAATTCTACCCTTGGATCCAGGTTTTAGGGGTTCTACCACTTTACTCCCAGGCCCAAGGGTTCTGATAGCTCCAAGTTATAGGATTCTCCCTCAAGCCCCAGGTTTTAGAGTTCTACCCTTGGACCCAGGTTTTAGGGGTTCTACCACTTTACTACTAGGCCCAAGTGTTCTGATAGCTCCAAGTTATAAGATTCTCCATCAAGCCCCAGGTTTTAGAGTTTTACCCTTAGACCAAGGTTTTAGAGTTCTACCCTTGGACCCAGGTTTTAGGGGTTCTACCACTTTACTCCTAGGCGCATGGTTTCTGATAGCTCAAAGTTACAGGATTCTCCCTCAAGCCCCAGGTTTTAGAGATCTACCCTTGGACCCAGGTTTTAGGGGGTTCTACCACTTTACTCCCAGTCCTAAGGGTTCTGATAGCTCCAAGTTATAGGATTCTCCCTTAATCCCCAGGTTTTAGAGTTCTACCCTTAGGCCCAGGCCTAAGGGTTCTGATAGGTCCAAGTTGAAGGATTCTCCCTCAATCCCCAGGTTTTAGAGTTCTACCCTTGGACTCAGGTTTTGGGGGTTCTACCACTTTACTCCCAGGCCCAACGGTTCTGATAGCTCCAAGTTATAGGATTCTTCCTCAATCCCCAGGTTTTAGAGTTCTACCCTTAGACCCAGGTTTTAGAGTTCTACCCTTGGACCAAGGTTTTAGGGGTTCTACTACTTTACTCCCAGGCCCAAGGGTTCTGATCGCTCTAAGTTATAGGATTCTCCCTCAATCCCCAGGTTTTAGAGTTCTACCCTTAAATCGAGGTTTTAGGGGTTCTACCACTTTACTCCCAGGCCTAAGGGTTCTGATAGCTCCAAGTTATAGGATTCTCCCTCAAGCCCCAGGTATTAAAGTTCTACCTTTTGGCCCAGGTTTTAGGGGTTCTACCACTTTACTCCCAGGCACAAGGGTTCTGATAGCTCCAAGTTATAGGATTCTCCCTCACGCCCCAGGTTTTAGAGTTCTACCCATAGACCTCAGGTTTTAGGGGTTCTACCACTTTAATCCCAGGCCCAAGGATTCTGATAGCTCCAAGTTATAGGATTCCCCCTCAATCCCCAGATTTTAGAGTTCTACCCTTGGACCCAGGATTTAGGGCTTCCACCACTTTACTCTCAGGCCCAAGGGTTCTTATAGCTCCAAGTTATAGGATTCTCCCTCAAGCCCCAGGTTTTAAAGTTCTACCCTTGGACCCAGATTTTTGGGGTTCTACCACTTTACTCCCAGGTCCAAGGGTTCTGATAGCTCCAAGTTATAGGATTCTCCCTCAAGCCCCAGGTTTTAGAGTTCTACCCTTATACCCAGGTTTTAGGGGTTCTAACACTTTACTCCCAGGCCCAAGGGTTCTGATAGCTCTAAGTTATAGGATTCTCCCTCAAGCACCAGGTTTTAGAGTTCTACCCTTGATCCAGGTTTTAGGGGTTCTACCACTTTTCTCCCAGGCCCAAGGGTTCTGATAGCTCAAAGTTACAGGATTCTCCCTCAAGCCCCAGGTTTCAGAGTTCTACCCTTGGATCCAGGTTCTAGGGGTTCTACCACTTTACTCCCAGGCCTAAGGGTTCTGATAGCTCCAAGTTATAGGATTCTCCCTCAAGCCCCAGGTTTTAGAGTTCTACCCTTGGACCCAGGTTTTAGGGGTTCTACCACTTTACTACTAGGCCCAAGTGTTCTGATAGCTCCAAGTTATAAGATTCTCCATCAAGCCCCAGGTTTTAGAGTTCTACCCTTAGACCCAGGTTTTAGAGTTCTACCCTTGGACCCAGGTTTTAGGGGTTCTACCACTTTACTCCTAGGCGCATGGTTTCTGATAGCTCAAAGTTACAGGATTCTCCCTCAAGCCCCAGGTTTTAGAGATCTACCCTTGGACCCAGGTTTTAGGGGTTCTACCACTTTACTCCCAGTCCTAAGGGTTCTGATAGCTCCAAGTTATAGGATTTTCCCTTAATCCCCAGGTTTTAGAGTTCTACCCTTAGGCCCAGGCCTAATGGTTCTGATAGGTCCAAGTTGAAGGATTCTCCCTCAATCCCCAGGTTTTAGAGTTCTACCCTTGGACTCAGGTTTTAGGGGTTCTACCACTTTACTCCCAGGCCCAACGGTTCTGATAGCTCCAAGTTATAGGATTCTTCCTCAATCCCCAGGATTTAGAGTTCTACCCTTAGACCCAGGTTTTAGAGTTCTACCCTTGGACCAAGGTTTTAGGGGTTCTACTACTTTACTCCCAGGCCCAAGGGTTCTGATCGCTCCAAGTTATAGGATTCTCCCTCAATCCCCAGGTTTTACAGTTCTACCCTTAAATCGAGGTTTTAGGGGTTCTACCACTTTACTCCCAGGCCTAAGGGTTCTGATAGCTCCAAGTTATAGGATTCTCCCTCAAGCCCCAGGTATTAGAGTTCTACCCTTTGGCCCAGGTTTTAGGGGTTCTACCACTTTACTCCCAGGCACAAGGGTTCTGATAGCTCCAAGTTATAGGATTCTCCCTCACGCCCCAGGTTTTAGAGTTCTACCCATAGACCCAGGTTTTAGGGGTTCTACCACTTTACTCCCAGGCCCAAGGATTCTGATAGCTCCAAGTTATAGGATTCTCCCTCAAGCCCCAGGTTTTAGAGTTCAACCCTTGGAACCAGGTTTTAGGGGTTCTGCCACTTTACTCCCAGGCCTAAGGGTTCTAAAGGCTCCAAGTTACAGGATTCTCCCTCAAGCCCTAGGTTTTAGACATTTACCATTGGACTCAGGTTTTAGGGGTTCTACCACTTTACTTCCAGGCCCAAGGGTTCTGATAGCTCCAAGTTATAGGATTCTCCCTAAAGCCCCAGGTTTTAGAGTTCTACCCTTGGACCCAGGTTTTAGGGGTTTTACCACTTTACTCCCAGGCGCAAGGGTTCTGATAGCTCCAAGTTATAGGATTCCCCTCAATCCCCAGATTTTAGAGTTCTACCCTTGGACCCAGGATTTAGGGCTTCCACCACTTTACTCTCAGGCCCAAAGGTTCTTATAGCTCCAAGTTATAGGATTCTCCCTCAAGCCCCAGGTTTTAAAGTTCTACCATTGGACCCAGATTTTTGGGGTTCTACCACTTTACTCCCAGGTCCAAGGGTTCTGATAGCTCCAAGTTATAGGATTCTCCCTCAAGCCCCAGGTTTTAGAGTTCTACCCTTGGACCCAGGTTTTAGGGGTTCCAACACTTTACTCCCAGGCCCAAGGGTTCTGATAGCTCTAAGTTATAGGATTCTCCCTCAAGCACCAGGTTTTAGAGTTCTACCCTTGATCCAGGTTTTAGGGGTTCTACCACTTTTCTCCCAGGCCCAAGGGTTCTGATAGCTCAAAGTTACAGGATTCTCCCTCAAGCCCCAGGTTTCAGAGTTCTACCCTTGGATCCAGGTTCTAGGGGTTCTACCACTTTACTCCCAGGCCCAAGGGTTCTGATAGCTCCAAGTTATAGGATTCTCCCTCAAGCCCCAGGTTTTAGAGTTCTACCCTTGGACCCAGATTTAGGGGTTCTACCACTTTACTACTAGGCCCAAGTGTTCTGATAGCTCCAAGTAATAAGATTCTCCATCAAGCCCCAGGTTTTAGAGTTCTACCCTTAGACCCAGGTTTTAGAGTTCTACCCTTGGACCTAGGTTCAGGGGTTCTACCACTTCACTCCTAGGCGCATGGTTTCTGATAGCTTAAAGTTACAGGATTCTCCCTCAAGCCCCAGGTTTTAGAGATCTACCCTTGGACCCAGGTTTTAGGGGTTCTACCACTTTACTCCCAGTCCTAAGGGTTCTGATAGCTCCAAGTTATAGGATTCTCCCTCAAGCCCCAGGTTTTAGAGTTCTGCTCTTTGACCCAGGTTTTAGGGGTTCTACCACTTTACTCCTAGGCCTAAGGGTTCTGATAGCTCCAAGTTATAGGATTCTCCCTTAATCCCCAGGTTTTAGAGTTCTACCCTTAGGCCCAGGCCTAAGGGTTCTGATAGCTCCAAGTTGAAGAATTCTCCCTCAATCCCCAGGTTTTAGAGTTCTACCCTTGGACTCAGTTTTTAGGGGTTCTACCACTTTACTTCCAGGCCCAACGGTTCTGATAGCTCCAAGTTATAGGATTCTTCCTCAATCCCCAGGTTTTAGAGTTCTACCCTTAGACCCAGGTTTTAGAGTTCTACCCTTGGACCAAGGTTTTAGGGGTTCTACTACTTTACTCCCAGGCCCAAGGGTTCTGATCGCTCCAAGTTATAGGATTCTCCCTCAATCCCCAGGTTTTAGAGTTCTACCCTTAAATCGAGGTTTTAGGGGTTCTACCACTTTACTCCCAGGCCTAAGGGTTCTGATAGCTCCAAGTTATAGGATTCTCCCTCAAGCCCCAGGTATTAGAGTTCTACCCTTGGACCCAGGTTTTAGGGGTTCTACCACTTTACTCCCAGGCACAAGGGTTCTGATAGCTCCAATTTATAGGATTCTCCCTCACGCCCCAGGTTTTAGAGTTCTACCCATAGACCCAGGTTTTAGGGGTTCTACCACTTTACTCCCAGGCCCAAGGGTTTTGATAATTCCAAGTTATAGGATTCTCCCTCAAGCCCTAGGTTTAAGGAGTTCTACCCTTGGACCTTGGTTTTAGGGGTTCTACCACTTTACTCCCAGGCGCAAGGGTTCTAATAGCTCCAAGTTATAGGATTCTCCCTCAAGCCCCAGGTTTTAGAGTTCAACCCTTGGACCCAGGTTTTAGGGGTTCTACCACTTTACTCCCAGGCCTAAGGGTTCGGATAGCTCCAAGTTATAGGATTCTCCCTCACGCCCCAGGTTTTAGAGTTCTACCCATAGACCCAGGTTTTAGGGGTTCTACCACTTTACTCCCAGGCCCAAGGGTTTTGATAATTCCAAGTTATAGGATTCTCCCTCAAGCCCTAGGTTTAAGGAGTTCTACCCTTGGACCTTGGTTTTAGGGGTTCTACCACTTTACTCCCAGGCGCAAGGGTTCTAATAGCTCCAAGTTTTAGGATTCTCCCTCAAGCCCCAGGTTTTAGAGTTCAACCCTTGGACCCAGGTTTTAGGGGTTCTACCACTTTACTCCCAGGCCTAAGGGTTCGGATAGCTCCAAGTTATAGGATTCTCCCTCAAGCCCCAGGTTTTAGAGTTCAACCCTTGGAACCAGGTTTTAGGGGTTCTGCCACTTTACTCCCAGGCCTAAGGGTTCTAAAGGCTCCAAGTTACAGGATTCTCCCTCAAGCCCTAGGTTTTAGACTTTTACCCTTGGACCCAGGTTTTAGGGGTTCTACCACTTTACTTCCAGGCCCAAGGGTTCTGATAGCTCCAAGTTATAGGATTCTCCATAAAGCCCCAGGTTTTAGAGTTCTACCCTTGGACCCAGGTTTTAGGGGTTTTACCACTTTACTCCCAGGCGCAAGGGTTCTGATAGCTCCAAGTTATAGGATTCCCCCTCAATCCCCAGATTTTAGAGTTCTACCCTTGGACCCAGGATTTAGGGCTTCCACCACTTTACTCTCAGGCCCAAGGGTTCTTATAGCTCCAAGTTATAGGATTCTCCCTCAAGCCCCAGGTTTTAAAGTTCTACCCTTGGACCCAGGTTTTAGGGGTTCTACTACTTTACTCCCTGGCCCAAGGGTTCTGATAGCTCCAAGTTATAAGATTCTCCCTAAAAGCCCCAGGTTTTAGAGTTCTACTCTTGGACCCAGGTTTTAGCGGTTCTACCACTTTACTCCTAGTCCTAAGGGTTCTGATAGCTCCAAGTTATACGATTCTCCCTCAAGCACCAGGTTTTAAAGTTCTACCCTTGGACCCAGGTTTTAGCGGTTCTACCACTTTACTCCCAGGCCCAAGGGTTCTGATAGCTCCATGTTATAGGATTCTCGCTCAATCCCCAGGTTTTAGAGTTCTACCCTTGAACCCAGGTTTTAGGGGTTCTACCACTTTACTCCACGCCCAAGGTTTCTGATAGCTCCAAGTTATAGGATTCTCCCTCAAGCCCTCGGTTTTAGAGTTCTACCCTTGGACTTAGGTTTAGGGGTTCTACCACTTTACTTCCAGGCCTAAGGGTTCTGATAGCTCCAAGTTATAGGATTCTCCTTCAATCCCCAGGTTTTAGAGTTCTACCCTTGGCCTCAGGTTTTAGGGGTTCTACCACTTTCCTTCCCGCCCAAGGGTTCTGATAGCTTCAAGTTACAGGATTCATACATCAAACCCCAGGTTTCCTAGTTCTACCCTTGGACTCAGGATTTAGGGGTTCTACCACTTTACTGCCAGGCCTAAGGGTTCTGATAGCTCAAAGTTATAGGATTCTCCCTTAAGCCCCAGGATTTAGAGTTCTACCCTTGGACACAGGTTTTAGGGCTTCTGCCACTTTACTCACAGGCCCAAGGGTTCTGATAGCTCCAAGTTATAGGATTCTCGCTCAATCCCCAGGTTTTAGAGTTCTACCCTTGAACCCAGGTTTTAGGGGTTCTACCACTCTACTCCAAGGCCTAAGGGTTCTGATAGCTCCAAGTTATACGATTCTCCCTCAAGCCCCAGCTTTGAGAGTTCTACCCTTGGACCCAGGTTTTAGCGGTTCTACCACTTTACTCCCAGGCCCAAGGGTTCTGATAGCTCAATGTTATAGGATTCTCGCTCAATCCCCAGGTTTTAGAGTTCTACCCTTGAACCCAGGTTTTAGGGGTTCTACCACTTTACTCCAAGGCCCAAGGGTTCTGATAGCTCCAAGTTATAGGATTCTCAGTCAAGCCCTCGGTTTTAGAGTTCTACCCTTGGACTTAGGTTTAGGGGTTCTACCACTTTACTTCCAGGGCTAAGGGTTCTGATAGCTCCAAGTTATAGGATTCTCCTTCAATCCCCAGGTTTTAGAGTTCTACCCTTGGCCTCAGGTTTTAGGGGTTCTACCACTTTCCTTCCCGCCCAAGGGTTCTGATAGCTTCAAGTTATAAGATTCTCCCTCAATCCCCAAGTTTCAGAGTTCTACCCTTGGACTCAGGATTTAGGGGTTCTACCACTTTACTGCCAGGCCCAAGGGTTCTGATAGCTCAAAGTTATAGGATTCTCCCTTAAGCCCCAGGATTTAGAGTTCTTCCCTTGGACACAGGTTTTAGGGCTTCTGCCACTTTACTCACAGGCCCAAGGGTTCTGATAGCTCCAAGTTATAGGATTCTACCTCAAGCCCCAGGTTTCAAAGTATTAACCTTAGACCTAGATTTAGGGGTTTTCTACCACTTTACTCCCAGGCCTAAGGGTTCTGATAGCTCCGAGGTATAGGATTCTCCCTCAAGCCCCAGGTTTTAGAGTTCTACCCCTGGCCCCTTTTTTAGAAGTTCTACCACTTTACTCTCAGGCGCAAGGGTTCTGATAGCTCAAAGTTATAGGATTCTTCCTCAATCCCCAGATTTTAGAGATCTACCCTTGGACCCAGGTTTTAGGGGTTCTACCACTTTACTCCCAGTCCTAAGGGTTCTGATAGCTCCAAGTTATAGGATTTTCCCTTAATCCCCAGGTTTTAGAGTTCTACCCTTAGGCCCAGGCCTAATGGTTCTGATAGCTCCAAGTTATAGGATTCTCCCTCTAGCCCCAGGTTTTAGAGTTCTACCCTTGGACCCAGGTTTTAGGGGTTCTACCACTTTACTACTAGGCCCAAGTGTTCTGATAGCTCCAATTTATAAGATTCTCCATCAAGCCCCAGGTTTTAGAGTTCTACCCTTAGACCCAGGTTTTAGAGTTCTACCCTTGGACCCAGGTTTTAGGGGTTCTACCACTTTACTCCTAGGCGCATGGTTTCTGATAGCTCAAAGTTACAGGATTCTCCCTCAAGCCCCAGGTTTTAGAGATCTACCCTTGGACCCAGGTTTTAGGGGTTCTACCACTTTACTCCCAGTCCTAAGGGTTCTGATAGCTCCAAGTTATAGGATTCTCTCTTAATCCCCAGGTTTTAGAGTTCTTCCCTTAGGCCCAGGCCTAAGGGTTCTGATAGGTCCAAGTTGAAGGATTCTCCCTCAATCCCCAGGTTTTAGAGTTCTACCCTTGGACTCAGGTTTTAGGGGTTCTACCACTTTACTCCCAGGCCCAACGGTTCTGATAGCTCCAAGTTATAGGATTCTTCCTCAATCCCCAGGTTTTAGAGTTCTACCCTTAGACCCAGGTTTTAGAGTTCTACCCTTGGACCAAGGTTTTAGGGGTTCTACTACTTTCCTCCCAGGCCCAAGGGTTCTGATCGCTCCAAGTTATAGGATTCTCCCTCAATCCCCAGGTTTTAGAGTTCTACCCTTAAATCGAGGTTTTAGGGGTTCTACCACTTTACTCCCAGGCCTAAGGGTTCTGATAGCTCCAAGTTATAGGATTCTCCCTCAAGCCCCAGGTATTAGAGTTCTACCTTTTGGCCCAGGTTTTAGGGGTTCTACCACTTTACTCCCAGGCACAAGGGTTCTGATAGCTCCAAGTTATAGGATTCTCCCTCACGCCCCAGGTTTTAGAGTTCTACCCATAGACCCAGGTTTTAGGGGTTCTACCACTTTAATCCCAGGCCCAAGGATTCTGATAGCTCCAAGTTATAGGATTCCCCCTCAATCCCCAGATTTTAGAGTTCTACCCTTGGACCCAGGATTTAGGGCTTCCACCACTTTACTCTCAGGCCCAAGGGTTCTTATAGCTCCAAGTTATAGGATTCTCCCTCAAGCCCCAGGTTTTAAAGTTCTACCCTTGGAGCCAGATTTTTGGGGTTCTACCACTTTACTCCCAGGTCCAAGGGTTCTGATAGCTCCAAGTTATAGGATTCTCCCTCAAGCCCCAGGTTTTAGAGTTCTACCCTTGGACCCAGGTTTTAGGGGTTCTAACACTTTACTCCCAGGCCCAAGGGTTCTGATAGCTCTAAGTTATAGGATTCTCCCTCAAGCACCAGGTTTTAGAGTTCTACCCTTGATCCAGGTTTTAGGGGTTCTACCACTTTTCTCCCAGGCCCAAGGGTTCTGATAGCTCAAAGTTACAGGATTCTCCCTCAAGCACCAGGTTTCAGAGTTCTACGCTTGGATCCAGGTTCTAGGGGTTCTACCACTTTACTCCCAGGCCTAAGGGTTCTGATAGCTCCAAGTTATAGAATTCTCCCTCAAGCCCCAGGTTTTAGAGTTCTACCCTTGGACCCAGGTTTTAGGGGTTCTACCACTTTACTACTAGGCCCAAGTGTTCTGATAGCTCCAAGTTATAAGATTCTCCATCAAGCCCCAGGTTTTAGAGTTCTACCCTTAGACCCAGGTTTTAGAGTTCTACCCTTGGCCTAAGGTTTTAGGGGTTCTACTACTTTACTCCCAGGCCCAAGGGTTCTGATCGCTCCAAGTTATAGGATTCTCCCTCAATCCCCAGGTTTTAGAGTTCTACCCTTAAATCGAGGTTTTAGGGGTTCTACCACTTTACTCCCAGGCCTAAGGGTTCTGATAGCTCCAAGTTATAGGATTCTCCCTCAAGCCCCAGGTATTAGAGTTCTACCCATAGACCCAGGTTTTAGGGGTTCTACCACTTTACTCCCAGGCCCAAGGATTCTGATAGCTCCAAGTTATAGGATTCTCCCTCAAGCCCCAGGTTTTAGAGTTCAACCCTTGGAACCAGGTTTTAGGGGTTCTGCCACTTTACTCCCAGGCCTAAGGGTTCTAAAGGCTCCAAGTTACAGGATTCTCCCTCAAGCCCTAGGTTTTAGACTTTTACCATTGGACCCAGGTTTTAGGGGTTCTACCACTTTACTTCCAGGCCCAAGGGTTCTGATAGCTCCAAGTTATAGGATTCTCCCTAAAGCCCCAGGTTTTAGAGTTCTACCCTTGGACCCAGGTTTTAGGGGTTTTACCACTTTACTCCCAGGCGCAAGGGTTCTGATAGCTCCAAGTTATAGGATTCCCCTCAATCCCCAGATTTTAGAGTTCTACCCTTGGACCCAGGATTTAGGGCTTCCACCACTTTACTCTCAGGCCCAAGGGTTCTTATAGCTCCAAGTTATAGGATTCTCCCTCAAGCCCCAGGTTTTAAAGTTCTACCATTGGATCCAGGTTCTAGGGGTTCTACCACTTTACTCCCAGGCCTAAGGGTTCTGATAGCTCCAAGTTATAGGATTCTCCCTCAAGCCCCAGGTTTTAGAGTTCTACCCTTGGACCCAGGTTTTAGGGGTTCTACCACTTTACTACTAGGCCCAAGTGTTCTGATAGCTCCAAGTAATAAGATTCTCCATCAAGCCCCAGGTTTTAGAGTTCTACCCTTAGACCCAGGTTTTAGAGTTCTACCCTTGGACCTAGGTTTTAGGGGTTCTACCACTTTACTCCTAGGCGCATGGTTTCTGATAGCTTAAAGTTACAGGATTCTCCCTCAAGCCCCAGGTTTTAGAGATCTACCCTTGGACCCAGGTTTTAAGGGTTCTACCACTTTACTCCCAGTCCTAAGGGTTCTGATAGCTCCAAGTTATAGGATTCTCCCTCAAGCCCCAGGTTTTAGAGTTCTGCTCTTTGACCCAGGTTTTAGGGGTTCTACCACTTTACTCCCAGGCCTAAGGGTTCTGATAGCTCCAAGTTATAGGATTCTCCCTTAATCCCCAGGTTTTAGAGTTCTACCCTTAGGCCCAGGCCTAAGGGTTCTGATAGGTCCAAGTTGAAGGATTCTCCCTCAATCGCAGGTTTTAGAGTTCTACCCTTGGACTCAGGTTTTAGGGGTTCTACCACTTTACTTCCAGGCCGAACGGTTCTGATAGCTCCAAGTTATAGGATTCTTCCTCAATCCCCAGGTTTTAGAGTTCTACCCTTAGACCTAGGTTTTGGGGTTCTACCCTTGGACCAAGGTTTTAGGGGTTCTACTACTTTACTCCCAGGCCCAAGGGTTCTGATCGCTCCAAGTTATAGGATTCTCCCTCAATCCCCAGGTTTTACAGTTCTTCCCTTAAATCGAGGTTTTAGGGGTTCTACCACTTTACTCCCAGGCCTAAGGGTTCTGATAGCTCCAAGTTATAGGATTCTACCTCAAGCCCCAGGTATTAGAGTTCTACCCTTAAACCCAGGTTTTAGGGGTTCTACCACTTTACTCCCAGGCACAAGGGTTCTGATAGCTCCAAGTTAACGGATTCTCCCTCACGCCCCAGGTTTTAGAGTTCTACCCATAGACCCAGGTTTTAGGGGTTCTACCACTTTACTCCCAGGCCCAAGGGTTTTGATAATTCCAAGTTATAGGATTCTCCCTCAAGCCCTAGGTTTAAGGAGTTCTACCTTTGGACCTTGGTTTTAGGGGTTCTACCACTTTACTCCCAGGCGCAAGGGTTCTAATAGCTCCAAGTTATAGGATTCTCCCTCAAGCCCCAGGTTTTAGAGTTCAACCCTTGGACCCAGGTTTTAGGGGTTCTACCACTTTACTCCCAGGCCTAAGGGTTCGGATAGCTCCAAGTTATAGGATTCTCCCTCAAGCCCCAGGTTTTAGAGTTCAAGCCTTGGAACCAGGTTTTAGGGGTTCTGCCACTTTACTCCCAGGCCTAAGGGTTCTAAAGGCTCCAAGTTACAGGATTCTCCCTCAAGCCCTAGGTTTTAGAGTTTTACCCTTAGACCCAGGTTTTAGGGGTTCTACCACCTTACTCCCAGGCCCAAGGGTTCTGATAGCTCCAAGTTATAGGATTCTCCCTCAATCCCCCAGTTTTAGAGTTCTACCCTTGGACCCAGGTTTTAGGGGTTTTACCACTTTACTCCCAGGCGCAAGGGTTCTGATAGCTCCAAGTTATAGGATTCCCCCTCAATCCCCAGATTTTAGAGTTCTACCCTTGGACCCAGGATTTAGGGCTTCCACCACTTTACTCTCAGGCCCAAGGGTTCTTATAGCTCCAAGTTATAGGATTCTCCCTCAAGCCCCAGGTTTTAAAGTTCTCCCCCTGGACCCAGGTTTTAGGGGTTCTACTACTTTACTCCCTGGCCCAAGGGTTCTGATAGCTCCAAGTTATAAGATTCTCTCTAAAAGCCCCAGGTTTTAGAGTTCTACTCTTGGACCCAGGTTTTAGCGGTTCTACCACTTTACTCCTAGTCCTAAGGGTTCTGATAGCTCCAAGTTATACGATTCTCCCTCAAGCACCAGGTTTTAAAGTTCTACCCTTATACCCAGGTTTTAGCAGTTCTACCACTTTACTCCCAGGCTAAGGGTTCTGATAGCTCCATGTTATAGGATTCTCGCTCAATCCCCAGGTTTTAGAGTTCTACCCTTGAACCCAGGTTTTAGGGGTTCTACCACTTTACTCCACGCCCAAGGGTTCTGATAGCTCCAAGTTATAGGATTCTCCCTCAAGCCCTCGGTTTTAGAGTTCTACCCTTGGACTTAGGTTTAGGGGTTCTACCACTTTACTTCCAGGCCTAAGTGTTCTGATAGCTCCAAGTTATAGGATTCTCCTTCAATCCCCAGGTTTTAGAGTTCTACCCTTGGCCTCAGGTTTTAGGGGTTCTACCACTTTCCTTCCCGCCTAAGGGTTCTGATAGCTTCAAGTTATAGGATTCATACATCAAACCCCAGGTTTCCTAGTTCTACCCTTGGACTCAGGATTTAGGGGTTCTACCACTTTACTGCCAGGCCCAAGGGTTCTGATAGCTCAAAGTTATAGGATTCTCCCTTAAGCCCCAGGATTAGAAGTTCTACCCTTGGACACAGGTTTTAGGGCTTCTGCCACTTTACTCACAGGCCCAAGGGTTCTGATAGCTCCAAGTTATAGGATTCTCCATCAAGCCCCAGGTTTCAAAGTTTTAACGTTGGACCTAGGTTTTAGGGGTTTTCTACCACTTTACTCCCAGGCCTAAGGGTTCTGATAGCTCCGAGGTATAGGATTCACCCTCAAGCCCCAGGTATTAGAGTTCTACCCTTTGGCCCAGGTTTTAGGGGTTCTACCACTTTACTCCCAGGCACAAGGGTTCTGATAGCTCCAAGTTATAGGATTCTCCCTCACGCCCCAGGTTTTAGAGTTCTACCCATAGACCCAGGTTTTAGGGGTTCTACCACTTTACTCCCAGGCCCAAGGATTCTGATAGCTCCAAGTTATAGGATTCTCCCTCAAGCCCCAGGTTTTAGAGTTCAACCCTTGGAACCAGGTTTTAGGGGTTCTGCCACTTTACTCCCAGGCCTAAGGGTTCTAAAGGCTCCAAGTTACAGGATTCTCCCTCAAGCCCTAGGTTTTAGACTTTTACCATTGGACCCAGGTTTTAGGGGTTCTACCACTTTACTTCCAGGCCCAAGGGTTCTGATAGCTCCAAGTTATAGGATTCTCCCTAAAGCCCCAGGTTTTAGAGTTCTACCCTTGGACCCAGGTTTTAGGAGTTTTACCACTTTACTCCCAGGCGCAAGGGTTCTGATAGCTCCAAGTTATAGGATTCCCCCTCAATCCCCAGATTTTAGAGTTCTACCCTTGGACCCAGGATTTAGGGCTTCCACCACTTTACTCTCAGGCCCAAGGGTTCTTATAGCTCCAAGTTATAGGATTCTCCTTCAAGCCCCAGGTTTTAAAGTTCTACCCTTGGACCCAGATTTTTGGGGTTCTACCACTTTACTCCCAGGTCCAAGGGTTCTGATAGCTCCAAGTTATAGGATTCTCCCTCAAGCCCCAGGTTTTAGAGTTCTACCCTTGGACCCAGGTTTTAGGGGTAAAAACACTTTACTCCCAGGCCCAAGGGTTCTGATAGCTCTAAGTTATAGGATTCTCCCTCAAGCACCAGGTTTTAGAGTTCTACCCTTGATCCAGGTTTTAGGGGTTCTACCACTTTTCTCCCAGGCCCAAGGGTTCTGATAGCTCAAAGTTACAGGATTTTCCCTCAAGCCCCAGGTTTCAGAGTTCTACCCTTGGATCCAGTTCTAGGGGTTCTACCACTTTACTCTCAGGCCTAAGGGTTCTGATAGCTCCAAGTTATAGGATTCTCCCTCAAGCCCCAGGTTTAGAGTTCTACCCTTGGACCCAGGTTTTAGGGGTTCTACCACTTTACTACTAGGCCTAAGTGTTCTGAAAGCTCCAAGTAATAAGATTCTCCATCAAGCCCCAGGTTTTAGAGTTCTACCCTTAGACCCAGGTTTTAGAGTTCTACCCTTGGACCTAGGTTTTAGGGGTTCTACCACTTTACTCCTAGGCGCATTGTTTCTGATAGCTTAAAGTTACAGGATTCTCCCTCAAGCCCCAGGTTTTAGAGATCTACCCTTGGACCCAGGTTTTAGGGGTTCTACCACTTTACTCCCAGTCCTAAGGGTTCTGATAGCTCCAAGTTATAGGATTCTCCCTCAAGCCCCAGGTTTTAGAGTTCTGCTCTTTGACCCAGGTTTTAGGGGTTCTACCACTTTACTCCCAGGCCTAAGGGTTCTGATAGCTCCAAGTTATAGGATTCTCCCTTAATCCCCAGGTTTTAGAGTTCTACCCTTAGGCCCAGGCCTAAGGGTTCTGATAGGTCCAAGTTGAAGGATTCTCCCTCAATCCCCAGGTTTTAGAGTTCTACCCTTGGACTCAGGTTTTAGGGGTTCTACCACTTTACTTCCAGGCCGAACGGTTCTGATAGCTCCAAGTTATAGGATTCTTCCTCAATCCCCAGGTTTTAGAGTTCTACCCTTAGACCCAGGTTTTAGAGTTCTACCTTTGGACCAAGGTTTTAGGGGTTCTACTACTTTACTCCCAGGCCCAAGGGTTCTGATCGCTCCAAGTTATAGGATTCTCGCTCAATCCCCAGGTTTTAGAGTTCTACCCTTAAATCGAGGTTTTAGGGGTTCTACCACTTTACTCCCAGGCCTAAGGGTTCTGATAGCTCCAAGTTATAGGATTCTCCCTCAAGCCCCAGGTATTAGAGTTCTACCCTTGGACCCAGGTTTTAGGGGTTCTACCACTTTCCTTCCCGCCTAAGGGTTCTGATAGCTCCAAGTTATAGGATTCTCCCTCACGCCCCAGGTTTTAGAGTTCTACCCATAGACCCAGGTTTTAGGGGTTCTACCACTTTACTCCCAGGCCCAAGGGTTTTGATAATTCCAAGTTATAGGATTCTCCCTCAAGCCCTAGGTTTAAGGAGTTCTACCCTTGGACCTTGGTTTTAGGGGTTCTACCACTTTACTCCCAGGCGCAAGGGTTCTAATAGCTCCAAGTTATAGGATTCTCCCTCAAGCCCCAGGTTTTAGAGTTCAACCCTTGGACCCAGGTTTTAGGGGTTCTACCACTTTACTCCCAGGCCTAAGGGTTCGGATAGCTCCAAGTTATAGGATTCTCCCTCAAGCCCCAGGTTTTAGAGTTCAACCCTTGGAACCAGGTTTTAGGGGTTCTGCCACTTTACTCCCAGGCCTAAGGGTTCTAAAGGCTCCAAGTTACAGGATTCTCCCTCAAGCCCTAGGTTTTAGACTTTTACCCTTGGACCCAGGTTTTAGGGGTTCTACCACTTTACTTCCAGGCCCAAGGGTTCTGATAGCTCCAAGTTATAGGATTCTCCCTAAAGCCCCAGGTTTTAGAGTTCTACCCTTGGACCCAGGTTTTAGGGGTTTTACCACTTTACTCCCAGGCGCAAGGGTTCTGATAGCTCCAAGTTATAGGATTCCCCCTCAATCCCCAGATTTTAGAGTTCTACCCTTGGACCCAGGATTTAGGGCTTCCACCACTTTACTCTCAGGCCCAAGGGTTCTTATAGCTCCAAGTTATAGGATTCTCCCTCAAGCCCCAGGTTTTAAAGTTCTACTCTTGGACCCAGGTTTTAGCGGTTCTACCACTTTACTCCTAGTCCTAAGGGTTCTGATAGCTCCAAGTTATACGATTCTCCCTCAAGCACCAGGTTTTAAAGTTCTACCCTTGGACCCAGGTTTTAGCGGTTCTACCACTTTACTCCCAGGCCCAAGGGTTCTGATAGCTCCATGTTATAGGATTCTCGCTCAATCCCCAGGTTTTAGAGTTCTACCCTTGAACCCAGGTTTTAGGGGTTCTACCACTTTACTCCACGCCCAAGGGTTCTGATAGCTCCAAGTTATAGGATTCTCCCTCAAGCCCTCGGTTTTAGAGTTCTACCCTTGGACTTAGGTTTAGGGGTTCTACCACTTTACTTCCAGGCCTAAGGGTCCTGATAGCTCCAAGTTATAGGATTCTCCTTCAATCCCCAGGTTTTAGAGTTCTACCCTTGGCCTCAGGTTTTAGGGGTTCTCCTACTTTCCTTCCCGCCCAAGGGTTCTGATAGCTTCGAGTTATAGGATTCATACATCAAACCCCAGGTTTCCTAGTTCTACCCTTGGACTCAGGATTTAGGGGTTCTACCACTTTACTGCCAGGCCCAAGGGTTCTGATAGCTCAAAGTTATAGGATTCTCCCTTAAGCCCCAGGATTTAGAGTTCTACCCTTGGACACAGGTTTTAGGGCTTCTGCCACTTTACTCACAGGCCCAAGGGTTCTGATAGCTCCAAGTTATAGGATTCTCCATCAAGCCCCAGGTTTCAAAGTTTTAACCTTGGACCTAGGTTTTAGGGGTTTTCTACCACTTTACTCCCAGGCCTAAGGGTTCTGATAGCTCCGAGGTATAGGATTCCCCCTCAATCCCCAGATTTTAGAGTTCTACCCTTGGACCCAGGATTTAGGGCTTCCACCACTTTACTCTCAGGCCCAAGGGTTCTTATAGCTCCAAGTTATAGGATTCTCCCTCAAGCCCCAGGTTTTAAAGTTCTACTCTTGGACCCAGGTTTTACGGGTTCTACCACTTTACTCCCAGGCCCAAGTGTTCTTATAGCTCCAAGTTATAGGATTCACCCTCAAGCCCCAGGTATTAGAGTTCTACCCTTTGGCCCAGGTTTTAGGGGTTCTACCACTTTACTCCTAGGCGCATGGTTTCTGATAGCTCAAAGTTACAGGATTCTCGCTCAATCCCCAGGTTTTAGAGTTCTACCCTTGAACCCAGGTTTTAGGGGTTCTACCACTTTACTCCACGCCCAAGGGTTCTGATAGCTCCAAGTTATAGGATTCTCCCTCAAGCCCTCGGTTTTAGAGTTCTACCCTTGGACTTAGGTTTAGGGGTTCTACCACTTTACTCCCAGGCGCAAGGGTTCTAATAGCTCCAAGTTATAGGATTCTCCCTCAAGCCCCAGGTTTTAGAGTTCTACCCCGGGCCCCTTTTTTTAAAAGTTCTACCACTTTACTCTCAGGCGCAAGGGTTCTGATAGCTCAAAGTTATAGGATTCTTCCTCAATCCCCAGATTTTAGAGTTCTACCCTTGGACCCAGGTTTTAGTGCTTCTACCACTTTACTCCCAGGCCCAAGGGTTCTGATAGCTCCAAGTTATAGGATTTTCCTTTAAGCCCCAGGTTTTAGAGTTCTACCCTTGGACCCAGGTTTTAGGGCTTCTACCACTTTACTCTCAGGCGCAAGGGTTCTGATAGCTCCAAGTTATAGGATTCTCCCTCAATCTACAGGTTTTAGAGTTCTACCCTTGGACCCAGGTTTTAGGGGTTCTACTACTTTACTTTAAGGCCCAAGGATTCTGATAGCTCCAAGTTATAGGATTCTCCCTCAAGCCCTAGGTTTTAGAGTTCTACCCTTGGACCCAGGTTTTAGGGGTTCTACCACTTTACTCCCAGGCCCAAGGGTTCTGATAGCTCCAAGTTATAGGATTCTCCCTCAAGCCCCAGGTTTTAGAGTTCAACCCTTGGAACCAGGTTTTAGGGGTTCTGCCACTTTACTCCCAGGCCTAAGGGTTCTAAAGGCTCCAAGTTATAGGATTCTCCCTCAAGCCCCAGGTGTTAGAGCTCTACCCTTGACCCAGGTTTTAGGGGTTCTACCACTTTACACTCAGGCACAAGGGTTCTGATAGCTAAAAGTTATAGGATTCTCCCTCAAGCCCCAGGTTTTAGAATTCTACCCTTGGATCCAGGTTTTAGGGGTTCTACCACTTTACTCCCAGGCCCAAGGGTTCTGATAGCTCCAAGTTATAGGATTCTCCCTCAATCCCCAAGTTTTAGAGTTCTACCCTTGGACTCAGGTTTTAGGGGTTCTAACACTTTACTCCCAGGCCCAAGGGTTCTGATAGCTCCAAGTTATAGGATTCTCCCTCAAGCCCCGGGATTTAGAGTTCTCTCTTGGACACAGGTTTTAGGGCTTCTGCCACTTTACTCACAGGCCCAAGGGTTCTGATAGCTCCAATTTATTGGATTCTCCCTAAACCCCAAGGTTTCAGAGTTCTACCCTTGGACCCAGGTTTTAGGGGTTTTCTAACACTTTACTCCCAGGCATAAGGGTTCTGATAGCTCC
Organism: Ceratothoa steindachneri; assembly: GCA_963969495.1. Taxonomy (NCBI): domain Eukaryota; kingdom Metazoa; phylum Arthropoda; class Malacostraca; order Isopoda; family Cymothoidae; genus Ceratothoa; species Ceratothoa steindachneri. Next base: position 80,032,834 of record OZ018333.1, read on the forward strand.
AAATTATAGGATTCTCCCTCAATTTCCAGGTTTTAGAGTTCTACCCTTGCACCCAGTTTTTAGAAGTTCTACCACTTTACTCCCAGGCGCAAGGGTTCTGATAGCTCAAAGTTATAGGATTCTCCCTCAAGCCCCAGGTTTTAGAGTTCTACCCTTGGACCCAGGTTTTAGGGGTTCTACTACTTTACTCCCTGGCCCAATGGTTCTGATAGCTCCAAGTTATAGGATTCTCCCTCAAGCCCCAGGTTTCAGAGTTCTACCCTTGTACCCAGGTTTTAGGGGTTCTACCTCTTTACTTCCAGGCCAAAGGGTTCTGATAGCTCCAAGTTATAGGATTCTCCCTCAAGCCCCAGGTTTTAGAGTTCTACCCTTAGACCCAAGTTTTAGGGCTTCTACCACTTTACTCTCAGGCGCAAGGGTTCTGATAGCTCCAAGTTATAGGATTCTCCCTCAATCTACAGGTTTTAGAGTTCTACCCTTAGACCCAGCTTTTAGGGGTTCTACTACTTTACTCTAAGGCTAAGGGTTCTGATAGCTCCAAGTTATAGGATTCTCCCTCAAGCCCTAGGTTTTAGACTTTTACCCTTGGACCCAGGTTTTAGGGGTTCTACCACTTTACTTCCAGGCACAAGGGTTCTGATAGCTCCAAGTTATAGGATTCTCCCTAAAGCCCCAGGTTTTAGAGTTCTACCCTTGGACCCAGGTTTTAGGGGTTTTGCCACTTTACTCCCAGGCGCAAGGGTTCTGATAGCTCCAAGTTATAGGATTCCCCCTCAATCCCCAGGTTTTAGAGTTCTACCCTTGGACCCAGGATTTAGGGCTTCCACCACTTTACTCTCAGGCCCAAGGGTTCTTATAGCTCCAAGTTATAGGATTCTCCCTCAAGCCCCAGGTTTTAAAGTTCTACCCTTGGACCCAGATTTAAGGGGTTTTACCACTTTACTCCCAGGCCCAAGGGTTCTGATAGCTCCAAGTTATAGGATTCTCCCTCAAGCCCCAGGTTTTAGAGTTCTACACTTGGACCCAGGTTTTAGGGGTTCTACCACTTTACTCCCAGGCTTAAGGGTTCTGATAGCTCTAAGTTATAGGATTCTCCCTCAAGCACCAGGTTTTAGAGTTCTACCCTTGATCCAGGTTTTAGGGGTTCTACCACTTTTCTCCCAGGCGCAAGGGTTCTGATAGCTCAAAGTTACAGGATTCTCCCTCAAGCCCCAGGTTTTAGAGATCTACCCTTGGACCCAGGTTTTAGGGGTTCTACCACTTTACTCCCAGTCCTAAGGGTTCTGATAGCTCCAAGTTATAGGATTCTCCCTCAAGCCCCAGGTTTTAGAGTTCTGCTATTTGACCCAGGTTTTAGGGGTTCTACCACTTTACTCCCAGGCCTAAGGGTTCTGATAGCTCCAAGTTATAGGATTCTCCCTTAATCCCCAGGTTTTAGAGTTCTACCCTTAGGCCCAGGCCTAAGGGTTCTGATAGGTCCAAGTTGAAGAATTCTCCCTCAATCCCAGGTTTTAGAGTTCTACCCTTGGACTCAGGTTTTAGGGGTTCTACCACTTTACTCCCAGGCATAACGGTTCTGATAGCTCCAAGTTATAGGATTCTTCCTCAATCCCCAGGTTTTAGAGTTCTACCCTTAGACCCAGGTTTTAGAGTTCTACCCTTGGACCAAGGTTTTAGGGGTTCTACTACTTTACTCCCAGGCCCAAGGGTTCTGATCTCTCCAAGTTATAGGATTCTCCCTCAATCCCCAGATTTTAGAGTTCTACCCTTAAATCGAGGTTTTAGGGGTTCTACCACTTTACTCCCAGGCCTAAGGGTTCTGATAGCTCCAAGTTATAGGATTCTCTCTCAAGCCCCAGGTATTAGAGTTCTACCCTTGGACCCAGGTTTTAGGGGTTCTACCACTTTACTCCCAGGCACAAGGGTTCTGATAGCTCCAAGTTATAGGATTCTCCCTCACGCCCCAGGTTTTAGAGTTCTACCCATGGACCCAGGTTTTAGGGGTTCTACCACTTTACTCCCAGGCCCAAGGGTTTTGATAATTCCAAGTTATAGGATTCTCCCTCAAGCCCTAGGTTTAAGGAGTTCTACCCTTGGACCTTGGTTTGAGGGGTTCTACCACTTTACTCCCAGGCGCAAGGGTTCTAATAGCTCCAAGTTATAGGATTCTCCCTCAAGCCCCAGGTTTTAGAGTTCAACCCTTGGACCCAGGTTTTAGGGGTTCTACCACTTTACTCCCAGGCACAAGGGTTCTGATAGCTCAAAGTTATAGGATTCTTCCTCAATCGCCAGATTTTAGAGTTCTACCCTTGGACCCAGGTTTTAGGGCTTCCACCACTTTACTCCCAGGCCCAAGGGTTCTGATAGCTCAAATATATAGGATTCTCCCTCAAGCCCCAGGTTTTAGAGTTCTACCCTTGGACCCAGGTTTTAGGGGTTCTACCACTTTACTCCCAGGCACAAGGGTTCTGAAAGCTCAAAGTTATAGGATTCTTCCTCACTCCCCAGATTTTAGAGTTCTACCCTTGGACCCAGGTTTTAGGGCTTCCACCACTTTACTTCTAGGCCCAAGGGTTCTTATAGCTCCAAGTTATAGGATTCTCCCTCAAGCCCCCGGGTTTAGAGTTCTACCCTTGGACGCAGGTTTTAGGGCTTCTACCACTTTACTCCCAGGCCCAACGGTTCTGATACCTCCAAGTTATAGGATTCTTCCTCAATCCCCAGGTTTTAGAGTTCTACCCTTAGACACAGGTTTTAGAGTTCTACCCTTAGACCAAGGTTTTAGGGGTTCTACCACTTTACTCCCAGGCCCAAGATTCTAATCGCTCCAAGTTTTAAGATTCTCCCTCAATCCCCAGGTTTTAGAGTTCTACCCTTAAATCGAGGTTTTAGGGGTTCTACCAATTTACTCCCAGGCGCAAGGGTTCTAATAGCTCCAAGTGATAGGATTCTCCCTAAAGCCTTAGGTTTGAGAGTTCTACCCTTGGACCCAGGTTTAAGGGCTTCTACCACTTTACTCCCAGGCGCAAGGGTTCTGATAACTCCAAGTTATAGGATTCTCCCTCAATCCTCCGTTTTTAGAGTTCTACCCTTGGACCCAGGTTTTAGGGGTTCTACCACTTTACTCCCAGGCACAAGGGTTCTGATAGCTCAAAGTTATAGGATTCTTCCTCAATCGCCAGATTTTAGAGTTCTACCCTTGGACCCAGGTTTTAGGGCTTCCACCACCTTACTCCCAGGCCCAAGGGTTCTGATAGCTCAAATATATAGGATTCTCCCTCAAGCCCCAGGTTTTAGAGTTCTACCCTTGGACGCAGGTTTTAGGGGTTCTACCACTTTACTCCCAGGCACAAGGGTTCTGATAGCTCAAAGTTATAGGATTCTTCCTCACTCCCCAGATTATAGAGTTCTACCCTTGGACCTAGGTTTTAGGGCTTCCACCACTTTACTTCTAGGCCCAAGGGTTCTGATAGCTCCAAGTTATAGGATTCTCCCTCAAGCCCCAGGTTTTAGAGTTCTACCCTTGAACCCAGGTTTTAGGGGTTCTAGCACTTTACTCCAAGGCCCAAGGGTTCTGATAGCTCCAAGTTATAGGATTCTCCCTCAATCGCCAGATTTTAGAGTTCTACCCTTGGACCCAGGTTTTAGGGCTTCCACCACTTTACTCCCAGGCCCAAGGGTTCTGATAGCTCAAATATATAGGATTCTCCCTCAAGCCCCAGGTTTTAGAGTTCTACCCTTGGACCCAGGTTTTAGGGGTTCTACCACTTTACTCCCAGGCACAAGGGTTCTGATAGCTCAAAGTTATAGGATTCTTCCTCACTCCCCAGATTTTAGAGTTCTACCCTTGGACCCAGGTTTTAGGGGTTCTACCACTTTACTCCCAGGCTTAAGGGTTCTGATAGCTCTAAGTTATAGGATTCTCCCTCAAGCACCAGGTTTTAGAGTTCTACCCTTGATCCAGGTTTTAGGGGTTCTGCCACTTTACTCCCAGGCCCAAGGGTTCTGATAGCTCCAAGTTATAGGATTCTCCCTCAAGCCCCAGGTTTTAGAGTTCTACACTTGGACCCAGGTTTTAGGGGTTCTACCACTTTACTCCCAGGCTTAAGGGTTCTGATAGCTCTAAGTTATAGGATTCTCCCTCAAGCACCAGGTTTTAGAGTTCTACCCTTGATCCAGGTTTTAAGGGTTCTACCACTTTTCTCCCAGGCGCAAGGGTTCTGATAGCTCAAAGTTACAGGATTCTCCCTCAAGCCCCAGGTTTTAGAGATCTACCCTTGGACCCAGGTTTTAGGGGTTCTACCACTTTACTCCCAGTCCTAAGGGTTCTGATAGCTCCAAGTTATAGGATTCTCCCTCAAGCCCCAGGTTTTAGAGTTCTGCTATTTGACCCAGGTTTTAGGGGTTCTACCACTTTACTCCCAGGCCTAAGGGTTCTGATAGCTCCAAGTTATAGGATTCTCCCTTAATCCCCAGGTTTTAGAGTTCTACCCTTAGGCCCAGGCCTAAGGGTTCTGATAGGTCCAAGTTGAAGAATTCTCCCTCAATCCCAGGTTTTAGAGTTCTACCCTTGGACTCAGGTTTTAGGGGTTCTACCACTTTACTCCCAGGCATAACGGTTCTGATAGCTCCAAGTTATAGGATTCTTCCTCAATCCCCAGGTTTTAGAGTTCTACCCTTAGACCCAGGTTTTAGAGTTCTACCCTTGGACCAAGGTTTTAGGGGTTCTACTACTTTACTCCCAGGCCCAAGGGTTCTGATCTCTCCAAGTTATAGGATTCTCCCTCAATCCCCAGGATTTAGAGTTCTACCCTTAAATCGAGGTTTTAGGGGTTCTACCACTTTACTCCCAGGCCTAAGGGTTCTGATAGCTCCAAGTTATAGGATTCTCTCTCAAGCCCCAGGTATTAGAGTTCTACCCTTGGACCCAGGTTTTAGGGGTTCTACCACTTTACTCCCAGGCACAAGGGTTCTGATAGCTCCAAGTTATAGGATTCTCCCTCACGCCCCAGGTTTTAGAGTCCTACCCATGGACCCAGGTTTTAGGGGTTCTACCACTTTACTCCCAGGCACAAGGGTTCTGATAGCTCAAAGTTATAGGATTCTTCCTCAATCGCCAGATTTTAGAGTTCTACCCTTGGACCCAGGTTTTAGGGCTTCCACCACCTTACTCCCAGGCCCAAGGGTTCTGATAGCTCAAATATATAGGATTCTCCCTCAAGCCCCAGGTTTTAGAGTTCTACCCTTGGACCCAGGTTTTAGGGGTTCTACCACTTCACTCCCAGGCACAAGGGTTCTGATAGCTCAAAGTTATAGGATTCTTCCTCACTCCCCAGATTATAGAGTTCTACCCTTGGACCTAGGTTTTAGGGCTTCCACCACTTTACTTCTAGGCCCAAGGGTTCTGATAGCTCCAAGTTATAGGATTCTCCCTCAAGCCCCAGGTTTTAGAGTTCTACCCTTGAACCCAGGTTTTAGGGGTTCTAGCACTTTACTCCAAGGCCCAAGGGTTCTGATAGCTCCAAGTTATAGGATTCTCCCTTAATCCCCAGGTTTTAGAGTTCTACCCTTAGGCCCAGGCCTAAGGGTTCTGATAGGTCCAAGTTGAAGGATTCTCCCTCAATCGCAGGTTTTAGAGTTCTACCCTTGGACTCAGGTTTTAGGGGTTCTACCACTTTACTTCCAGGCCGAACGGTTCTGATAGCTCCAAGTTATAGGATTCTTCCTCAATCCCCAGGTTTTAGAGTTCTACCCTTAGACCTAGGTTTTGGGGTTCTACCCTTGGACCAAGGTTTTAGGGGTTCTACTACTTTACTCCCAGGCCCAAGGGTTCTGATCGCTCCAAGTTATAGGATTCTCCCTCAATCCCCAGGTTTTACAGTTCTTCCCTTAAATCGAGGTTTTAGGGGTTCTACCACTTTACTCCCAGGCCTAAGGGTTCTGATAGCTCCAAGTTATAGGATTCTACCTCAAGCCCCAGGTATTAGAGTTCTACCCTTAAACCCAGGTTTTAGGGGTTCTACCACTTTACTCCCAGGCACAAGGGTTCTGATAGCTCCAAGTTAACGGATTCTCCCTCACGCCCCAGGTTTTAGAGTTCTACCCATAGACCCAGGTTTTAGGGGTTCTACCACTTTACTCCCAGGCCCAAGGGTTTTGATAATTCCAAGTTATAGGATTCTCCCTCAAGCCCTAGGTTTAAGGAGTTCTACCTTTGGACCTTGGTTTTAGGGGTTCTACCACTTTACTCCCAGGCGCAAGGGTTCTAATAGCTCCAAGTTATAGGATTCTCCCTCAAGCCCCAGGTTTTAGAGTTCAACCCTTGGACCCAGGTTTTAGGGGTTCTACCACTTTACTCCCAGGCCTAAGGGTTCGGATAGCTCCAAGTTATAGGATTCTCCCTCAAGCCCCAGGTTTTAGAGTTCAAGCCTTGGAACCAGGTTTTAGGGGTTCTGCCACTTTACTCCCAGGCCTAAGGGTTCTAAAGGCTCCAAGTTACAGGATTCTCCCTCAAGCCCTAGGTTTTAGAGTTTTACCCTTAGACCCAGGTTTTAGGGGTTCTACCACCTTACTCCCAGGCCCAAGGGTTCTGATAGCTCCAAGTTATAGGATTCTCCCTCAATCCCCCAGTTTTAGAGTTCTACCCTTGGACCCAGGTTTTAGGGGTTTTACCACTTTACTCCCAGGCGCAAGGGTTCTGATAGCTCCAAGTTATAGGATTCCCCCTCAATCCCCAGATTTTAGAGTTCTACCCTTGGACCCAGGATTTAGGGCTTCCACCACTTTACTCTCAGGCCCAAGGGTTCTTATAGCTCCAAGTTATAGGATTCTCCCTCAAGCCCCAGGTTTTAAAGTTCTCCCCCTGGACCCAGGTTTTAGGGGTTCTACTACTTTACTCCCTGGCCCAAGGGTTCTGATAGCTCCAAGTTATAAGATTCTCTCTAAAAGCCCCAGGTTTTAGAGTTCTACTCTTGGACCCAGGTTTTAGCGGTTCTACCACTTTACTCCTAGTCCTAAGGGTTCTGATAGCTCCAAGTTATACGATTCTCCCTCAAGCACCAGGTTTTAAAGTTCTACCCTTATACCCAGGTTTTAGCGGTTCTACCACTTTACTCCCAGGCTAAGGGTTCTGATAGCTCCATGTTATAGGATTCTCGCTCAATCCCCAGGTTTTAGAGTTCTACCCTTGAACCCAGGTTTTAGGGGTTCTACCACTTTACTCCACGCCCAAGGGTTCTGATAGCTCCAAGTTATAGGATTCTCCCTCAAGCCCTCGGTTTTAGAGTTCTACCCTTGGACTTAGGTTTAGGGGTTCTACCACTTTACTTCCAGGCCTAAGTGTTCTGATAGCTCCAAGTTATAGGATTCTCCTTCAATCCCCAGGTTTTAGAGTTCTACCCTTGGCCTCAGGTTTTAGGGGTTCTACCACTTTCCTTCCCGCCTAAGGGTTCTGATAGCTTCAAGTTATAGGATTCATACATCAAACCCCAGGTTTCCTAGTTCTACCCTTGGACTCAGGATTTAGGGGTTCTACCACTTTACTGCCAGGCCCAAGGGTTCTGATAGCTCAAAGTTATAGGATTCTCCCTTAAGCCCCAGGATTAGAAGTTCTACCCTTGGACACAGGTTTTAGGGCTTCTGCCACTTTACTCACAGGCCCAAGGGTTCTGATAGCTCCAAGTTATAGGATTCTCCATCAAGCCCCAGGTTTCAAAGTTTTAACGTTGGACCTAGGTTTTAGGGGTTTTCTACCACTTTACTCCCAGGCCTAAGGGTTCTGATAGCTCCGAGGTATAGGATTCACCCTCAAGCCCCAGGTATTAGAGTTCTACCCTTTGGCCCAGGTTTTAGGGGTTCTACCACTTTACTCCCAGGCACAAGGGTTCTGATAGCTCCAAGTTATAGGATTCTCCCTCACGCCCCAGGTTTTAGAGTTCTACCCATAGACCCAGGTTTTAGGGGTTCTACCACTTTACTCCCAGGCCCAAGGATTCTGATAGCTCCAAGTTATAGGATTCTCCCTCAAGCCCCAGGTTTTAGAGTTCAACCCTTGGAACCAGGTTTTAGGGGTTCTGCCACTTTACTCCCAGGCCTAAGGGTTCTAAAGGCTCCAAGTTACAGGATTCTCCCTCAAGCCCTAGGTTTTAGACTTTTACCATTGGACCCAGGTTTTAGGGGTTCTACCACTTTACTTCCAGGCCCAAGGGTTCTGATAGCTCCAAGTTATAGGATTCTCCCTAAAGCCCCAGGTTTTAGAGTTCTACCCTTGGACCCAGGTTTTAGGAGTTTTACCACTTTACTCCCAGGCGCAAGGGTTCTGATAGCTCCAAGTTATAGGATTCCCCCTCAATCCCTAGATTTTAGAGTTCTACCCTTGGACCCAGGATTTAGGGCTTCCACCACTTTACTCTCAGGCCCAAGGGTTCTTATAGCTCCAAGTTATAGGATTCTCCTTCAAGCCCCAGGTTTTAAAGTTCTACCCTTGGACCCAGATTTTTGGGGTTCTACCACTTTACTCCCAGGTCCAAGGGTTCTGATAGCTCCAAGTTATAGGATTCTCCCTCAAGCCCCAGGTTTTAGAGTTCTACCCTTGGACCCAGGTTTTAGGGGTAAAAACACTTTACTCCCAGGCCCAAGGGTTCTGATAGCTCTAAGTTATAGGATTCTCCCTCAAGCACCAGGTTTTAGAGTTCTACCCTTGATCCAGGTTTTAGGGGTTCTACCACTTTTCTCCCAGGCCCAAGGGTTCTGATAGCTCAAAGTTACAGGATTTTCCCTCAAGCCCCAGGTTTCAGAGTTCTACCCTTGGATCCAGTTCTAGGGGTTCTACCACTTTACTCTCAGGCCTAAGGGTTCTGATAGCTCCAAGTTATAGGATTCTCCCTCAAGCCCCAGGTTTTAGAGTTCTACCCTTGGACCCAGGTTTTAGGGGTTCTACCACTTTACTACTAGGCCTAAGTGTTCTGAAAGCTCCAAGTAATAAGATTCTCCATCAAGCCCCAGGTTTTAGAGTTCTACCCTTAGACCCAGGTTTTAGAGTTCTACCCTTGGACCTAGGTTTTAGGGGTTCTACCACTTTACTCCTAGGCGCATTGTTTCTGATAGCTTAAAGTTACAGGATTCTCCCTCAAGCCCCAGGTTTTAGAGATCTACCCTTGGACCCAGGTTTTAGGGGTTCTACCACTTTACTCCCAGTCCTAAGGGTTCTGATAGCTCCAAGTTATAGGATTCTCCCTCAAGCCCCAGGTTTTAGAGTTCTGCTCTTTGACCCAGGTTTTAGGGGTTCTACCACTTTACTCCCAGGCCTAAGGGTTCTGATAGCTCCAAGTTATAGGATTCTCCCTTAATCCCCAGGTTTTAGAGTTCTACCCTTAGGCCCAGGCCTAAGGGTTCTGATAGGTCCAAGTTGAAGGATTCTCCCTCAATCCCCAGGTTTTAGAGTTCTACCCTTGGACTCAGGTTTTAGGGGTTCTACCACTTTACTTCCAGGCCGAACGGTTCTGATAGCTCCAAGTTATAGGATTCTTCCTCAATCCCCAGGTTTTAGAGTTCTACCCATAGACCCAGGTTTTAGAGTTCTACCTTTGGACCAAGGTTTTAGGGGTTCTACTACTTTACTCCCAGGCCCAAGGGTTCTGATCGCTCCAAGTTATAGGATTCTCGCTCAATCCCCAGGTTTTAGAGTTCTACCCTTAAATCGAGGTTTTAGGGGTTCTACCACTTTACTCCCAGGCCTAAGGGTTCTGATAGCTCCAAGTTATAGGATTCTCCCTCAAGCCCCAGGTATTAGAGTTCTACCCTTGGACCCAGGTTTTAGGGGTTCTACCACTTTCCTTCCCGCCTAAGGGTTCTGATAGCTCCAAGTTATAGGATTCTCCCTCACGCCCCAGGTTTTAGAGTTCTACCCATAGACCCAGGTTTTAGGGGTTCTACCACTTTACTCCCAGGCCCAAGGGTTTTGATAATTCCAAGTTATAGGATTCTCCCTCAAGCCCTAGGTTTAAGGAGTTCTACCCTTGGACCTTGGTTTTAGGGGTTCTACCACTTTACTCCCAGGCGCAAGGGTTCTAATAGCTCCAAGTTATAGGATTCTCCCTCAAGCCCCAGGTTTTAGAGTTCAACCCTTGGACCCAGGTTTTAGGGGTTCTACCACTTTACTCCCAGGCCTAAGGGTTCGGATAGCTCCAAGTTATAGGATTCTCCCTCAAGCCCCAGGTTTTAGAGTTCAACCCTTGGAACCAGGTTTTAGGGGTTCTGCCACTTTACTCCCAGGCCTAAGGGTTCTAAAGGCTCCAAGTTACAGGATTCTCCCTCAAGCCCTAGGTTTTAGACTTTTACCCTTGGACCCAGGTTTTAGGGGTTCTACCACTTTACTTCCAGGCCCAAGGGTTCTGATAGCTCCAAGTTATAGGATTCTCCCTAAAGCCCCAGGTTTTAGAGTTCTACCCTTGGACCCAGGTTTTAGGGGTTTTACCACTTTACTCCCAGGCGCAAGGGTTCTGATAGCTCCAAGTTATAGGATTCCCCCTCAATCCCCAGATTTTAGAGTTCTACCCTTGGACCCAGGATTTAGGGCTTCCACCACTTTACTCTCAGGCCCAAGGGTTCTTATAGCTCCAAGTTATAGGATTCTCCCTCAAGCCCCAGGTTTTAAAGTTCTACTCTTGGACCCAGGTTTTAGCGGTTCTACCACTTTACTCCTAGTCCTAAGGGTTCTGATAGCTCCAAGTTATACGATTCTCCCTCAAGCACCAGGTTTTAAAGTTCTACCCTTGGACCCAGGTTTTAGCGGTTCTACCACTTTACTCCCAGGCCCAAGGGTTCTGATAGCTCCATGTTATAGGATTCTCGCTCAATCCCCAGGTTTTAGAGTTCTACCCTTGAACCCAGGTTTTAGGGGTTCTACCACTTTACTCCACGCCCAAGGGTTCTGATAGCTCCAAGTTATAGGATTCTCCCTCAAGCCCTCGGTTTTAGAGTTCTACCCTTGGACTTAGGTTTAGGGGTTCTACCACTTTACTTCCAGGCCTAAGGGTCCTGATAGCTCCAAGTTATAGGATTCTCCTTCAATCCCCAGGTTTTAGAGTTCTACCCTTGGCCTCAGGTTTTAGGGGTTCTCCTACTTTCCTTCCCGCCCAAGGGTTCTGATAGCTTCGAGTTATAGGATTCATACATCAAACCCCAGGTTTCCTAGTTCTACCCTTGGACTCAGGATTTAGGGGTTCTACCACTTTACTGCCAGGCCCAAGGGTTCTGATAGCTCAAAGTTATAGGATTCTCCCTTAAGCCCCAGGATTTAGAGTTCTACCCTTGGACACAGGTTTTAGGGCTTCTGCCACTTTACTCACAGGCCCAAGGGTTCTGATAGCTCCAAGTTATAGGATTCTCCATCAAGCCCCAGGTTTCAAAGTTTTAACCTTGGACCTAGGTTTTAGGGGTTTTCTACCACTTTACTCCCAGGCCTAAGGGTTCTGATAGCTCCGAGGTATAGGATTCACCCTCAAGCCCCAGGTTTTAGAGTTCTACCCCGGGCCCCTTTTTTTAAAAGTTCTACCACTTTACTCTCAGGCGCAAGGGTTCTGATAGCTCAAAGTTATAGGATTCTTCCTCAATCCCCAGATTTTAGAGTTCTACCCTTGGACCCAGGTTTTAGTGCTTCTACCACTTTACTCCCAGGCCCAAGGGTTCTGATAGCTCCAAGTTATAGGATTTTCCTTTAAGCCCCAGGTTTTAGAGTTCTACCCTTGGACCCAGGTTTTAGGGCTTCTACCACTTTACTCTCAGGCGCAAGGGTTCTGATAGCTCCAAGTTATAGGATTCTCCCTCAATCTACAGGTTTTAGAGTTCTACCCTTGGACCCAGGTTTTAGGGGTTCTACTACTTTACTTTAAGGCCCAAGGATTCTGATAGCTCCAAGTTATAGGATTCTCCCTCAAGCCCTAGGTTTTAGAGTTCTACCCTTGGACCCAGGTTTTAGGGGTTCTACCACTTTACTCCCAGGCCCAAGGGTTCTGATAGCTCCAAGTTATAGGATTCTCCCTCAAGCCCCAGGTTTTAGAGTTCAACCCTTGGAACCAGGTTTTAGGGGTTCTGCCACTTTACTCCCAGGCCTAAGGGTTCTAAAGGCTCCAAGTTATAGGATTCTCCCTCAAGCCCCAGGTGTTAGAGCTCTACCCTTGACCCAGGTTTTAGGGGTTCTACCACTTTACACTCAGGCACAAGGGTTCTGATAGCTAAAAGTTATAGGATTCTCCCTCAAGCCCCAGGTTTTAGAATTCTACCCTTGGATCCAGGTTTTAGGGGTTCTACCACTTTACTCCCAGGCCCAAGGGTTCTGATAGCTCCAAGTTATAGGATTCTCCCTCAATCCCCAAGTTTTAGAGTTCTACCCTTGGACTCAGGTTTTAGGGGTTCTAACACTTTACTCCCAGGCCCAAGGGTTCTGATAGCTCCAAGTTATAGGATTCTCCCTCAAGCCCCGGGATTTAGAGTTCTCTCTTGGACACAGGTTTTAGGGCTTCTGCCACTTTACTCACAGGCCCAAGGGTTCTGATAGCTCCAATTTATTGGATTCTCCCTAAACCCCAAGGTTTCAGAGTTCTACCCTTGGACCCAGGTTTTAGGGGTTTTCTAACACTTTACTCCCAGGCATAAGGGTTCTGATAGCTCCAAATTATAGGATTCTCCCTCAATTTCCAGGTTTTAGAGTTCTACCCTTGCACCCAGTTTTTAGAAGTTCTACCACTTTACTCCCAGGCGCAAGGGTTCTGATAGCTCAAAGTTATAGGATTCTCCCTCAAGCCCCAGGTTTTAGAGTTCTACCCTTGGACCCAGGTTTTAGGGGTTCTACTACTTTACTCCCTGGCCCAATGGTTCTGATAGCTCCAAGTTATAGGATTCTCCCTCAAGCCCCAGGTTTCAGAGTTCTACCCTTGTACCCAGGTTTTAGGGGTTCTACCTCTTTACTTCCAGGCCAAAGGGTTCTGATAGCTCCAAGTTATAGGATTCTCCCTCAAGCCCCAGGTTTTAGAGTTCTACCCTTAGACCCAAGTTTTAGGGCTTCTACCACTTTACTCTCAGGCGCAAGGGTTCTGATAGCTCCAAGTTATAGGATTCTCCCTCAATCTACAGGTTTTAGAGTTCTACCCTTAGACCCAGCTTTTAGGGGTTCTACTACTTTACTCTAAGGCTAAGGGTTCTGATAGCTCCAAGTTATAGGATTCTCCCTCAAGCCCTAGGTTTTAGACTTTTACCCTTGGACCCAGGTTTTAGGGGTTCTACCACTTTACTTCCAGGCACAAGGGTTCTGATAGCTCCAAGTTATAGGATTCTCCCTAAAGCCCCAGGTTTTAGAGTTCTACCCTTGGACCCAGGTTTTAGGGGTTTTACCACTTTACTCCCAGGCGCAAGGGTTCTGATAGCTCCAAGTTATAGGATTCCCCCTCAATCCCCAGGTTTTAGAGTTCTACCCTTGGACCCAGGATTTAGGGCTTCCACCACTTTACTCTCAGGCCCAAGGGTTCTTATAGCTCCAAGTTATAGGATTCTCCCTCAAGCCCCAGGTTTTAAAGTTCTACCCTTGGACCCAGATTTAAGGGGTTTTACCACTTTACTCCCAGGCCCAAGGGTTCTGATAGCTCCAAGTTATAGGATTCTCCCTCAAGCCCCAGGTTTTAGAGTTCTACACTTGGACCCAGGTTTTAGGGGTTCTACCACTTTACTCCCAGGCTTAAGGGTTCTGATAGCTCTAAGTTATAGGATTCTCCCTCAAGCACCAGGTTTTAGAGTTCTACCCTTGATCCAGGTTTTAGGGGTTCTACCACTTTTCTCCCAGGCGCAAGGGTTCTGATAGCTCAAAGTTACAGGATTCTCCCTCAAGCCCCAGGTTTTAGAGATCTACCCTTGGACCCAGGTTTTAGGGGTTCTACCACTTTACTCCCAGTCCTAAGGGTTCTGATAGCTCCAAGTTATAGGATTCTCCCTCAAGCCCCAGGTTTTAGAGTTCTGCTATTTGACCCAGGTTTTAGGGGTTCTACCACTTTACTCCCAGGCCTAAGGGTTCTGATAGCTCCAAGTTATAGGATTCTCCCTTAATCCCCAGGTTTTAGAGTTCTACCCTTAGGCCCAGGCCTAAGGGTTCTGATAGGTCCAAGTTGAAGAATTCTCCCTCAATCCCAGGTTTTAGAGTTCTACCCTTGGACTCAGGTTTTAGGGGTTCTACCACTTTACTCCCAGGCATAACGGTTCTGATAGCTCCAAGTTATAGGATTCTTCCTCAATCCCCAGGTTTTAGAGTTCTACCCTTAGACCCAGGTTTTAGAGTTCTACCCTTGGACCAAGGTTTTAGGGGTTCTACTACTTTACTCCCAGGCCCAAGGGTTCTGATCTCTCCAAGTTATAGGATTCTCCCTCAATCCCCAGATTTTAGAGTTCTACCCTTAAATCGAGGTTTTAGGGGTTCTACCACTTTACTCCCAGGCCTAAGGGTTCTGATAGCTCCAAGTTATAGGATTCTCTCTCAAGCCCCAGGTATTAGAGTTCTACCCATGGACCCAGGTTTTAGGGGTTCTACCACTTTACTCCCAGGCCCAAGGGTTTTGATAATTCCAAGTTATAGGATTCTCCCTCAAGCCCTAGGTTTAAGGAGTTCTACCCTTGGACCTTGGTTTGAGGGGTTCTACCACTTTACTCCCAGGCGCAAGGGTTCTAATAGCTCCAAGTTATAGGATTCTCCCTCAAGCCCCAGGTTTTAGAGTTCAACCCTTGGACCCAGGTTTTAGGGGTTCTACCACTTTACTCCCAGGCACAAGGGTTCTGATAGCTCAAAGTTATAGGATTCTTCCTCAATCGCCAGATTTTAGAGTTCTACCCTTGGACCCAGGTTTTAGGGCTTCCACCACTTTACTCCCAGGCCCAAGGGTTCTGATAGCTCAAATATATAGGATTCTCCCTCAAGCCCCAGGTTTTAGAGTTCTACCCTTGGACCCAGGTTTTAGGGGTTCTACCACTTTACTCCCAGGCACAAGGGTTCTGAAAGCTCAAAGTTATAGGATTCTTCCTCACTCCCCAGATTTTAGAGTTCTACCCTTGGACCCAGGTTTTAGGGCTTCCACCACTTTACTTCTAGGCCCAAGGGTTCTTATAGCTCCAAGTTATAGGATTCTCCCTCAAGCCCCCGGGTTTAGAGTTCTACCCTTGGACGCAGGTTTTAGGGCTTCTACCACTTTACTCCCAGGCCCAACGGTTCTGATACCTCCAAGTTATAGGATTCTTCCTCAATCCCCAGGTTTTAGAGTTCTACCCTTAGACACAGGTTTTAGAGTTCTACCCTTAGACCAAGGTTTTAGGGGTTCTACCACTTTACTCCCAGGCCCAAGATTCTAATCGCTCCAAGTTTTAAGATTCTCCCTCAATCCCCAGGTTTTAGAGTTCTACCCTTAAATCGAGGTTTTAGGGGTTCTACCAATTTACTCCCAGGCGCAAGGGTTCTAATAGCTCCAAGTGATAGGATTCTCCCTAAAGCCTTAGGTTTGAGAGTTCTACCCTTGGACCCAGGTTTAAGGGCTTCTACCACTTTACTCCCAGGCGCAAGGGTTCTGATAACTCCAAGTTATAGGATTCTCCCTCAATCCTCCGTTTTTAGAGTTCTACCCTTGGACCCAGGTTTTAGGGGTTCTACCACTTTACTCCCAGGCACAAGGGTTCTGATAGCTCAAAGTTATAGGATTCTTCCTCAATCGCCAGATTTTAGAGTTCTACCCTTGGACCCAGGTTTTAGGGCTTCCACCACCTTACTCCCAGGCCCAAGGGTTCTGATAGCTCAAATATATAGGATTCTCCCTCAAGCCCCAGGTTTTAGAGTTCTACCCTTGGACCCAGGTTTTAGGGGTTCTACCACTTTACTCCCAGGCACAAGGGTTCTGATAGCTCAAAGTTATAGGATTCTTCCTCACTCCCCAGATTATAGAGTTCTACCCTTGGACCTAGGTTTTAGGGCTTCCACCACTTTACTTCTAGGCCCAAGGGTTCTGATAGCTCCAAGTTATAGGATTCTCCCTCAAGCCCCAGGTTTTAGAGTTCTACCCTTGAACCCAGGTTTTAGGGGTTCTAGCACTTTACTCCAAGGCCCAAGGGTTCTGATAGCTCCAAGTTATAGGATTCTCCCTCAATCGCCAGATTTTAGAGTTCTACCCTTGGACCCAGGTTTTAGGGCTTCCACCACTTTACTCCCAGGCCCAAGGGTTCTGATAGCTCAAATATATAGGATTCTCCCTCAAGCCCCAGGTTTTAGAGTTCTACCCTTGGACCCAGGTTTTAGGGGTTCTACCACTTTACTCCCAGGCACAAGGGTTCTGATAGCTCAAAGTTATAGGATTCTTCCTCACTCCCCAGATTTTAGAGTTCTACCCTTGGACCCAGGTTTTAGGGGTTCTACCACTTTACTCCCAGGCTTAAGGGTTCTGATAGCTCTAAGTTATAGGATTCTCCCTCAAGCACCAGGTTTTAGAGTTCTACCCTTGATCCAGGTTTTAGGGGTTCTGCCACTTTACTCCCAGGCCCAAGGGTTCTGATAGCTCCAAGTTATAGGATTCTCCCTCAAGCCCCAGGTTTTAGAGTTCTACACTTGGACCCAGGTTTTAGGGGTTCTACCACTTTACTCCCAGGCTTAAGGGTTCTGATAGCTCTAAGTTATAGGATTCTCCCTCAAGCACCAGGTTTTAGAGTTCTACCCTTGATCCAGGTTTTAGGGGTTCTACCACTTTTCTCCCAGGCGCAAGGGTTCTGATAGCTCAAAGTTACAGGATTCTCCCTCAAGCCCCAGGTTTTAGAGATCTACCCTTGGACCCAGGTTTTAGGGGTTCTACCACTTTACTCCCAGTCCTAAGGGTTCTGATAGCTCCAAGTTATAGGATTCTCCCTCAAGCCCCAGGTTTTAGAGTTCTGCTATTTGACCCAGGTTTTAGGGGTTCTACCACTTTACTCCCAGGCCTAAGGGTTCTGATAGCTCCAAGTTATAGGATTCTCCCTTAATCCCCAGGTTTTAGAGTTCTACCCTTAGGCCCAGGCCTAAGGGTTCTGATAGGTCCAAGTTGAAGAATTCTCCCTCAATCCCAGGTTTTAGAGTTCTACCCTTGGACTCAGGTTTTAGGGGTTCTACCACTTTACTCCCAGGCATAACGGTTCTGATAGCTCCAAGTTATAGGATTCTTCCTCAATCCCCAGGTTTTAGAGTTCTACCCTTAGACCCAGGTTTTAGAGTTCTACCCTTGGACCAAGGTTTTAGGGGTTCTACTACTTTACTCCCAGGCCCAAGGGTTCTGATCTCTCCAAGTTATAGGATTCTCCCTCAATCCCCAGGATTTAGAGTTCTACCCTTAAATCGAGGTTTTAGGGGTTCTACCACTTTACTCCCAGGCCTAAGGGTTCTGATAGCTCCAAGTTATAGGATTCTCTCTCAAGCCCCAGGTATTAGAGTTCTACCCTTGGACCCAGGTTTTAGGGGTTCTACCACTTTACTCCCAGGCACAAGGGTTCTGATAGCTCCAAGTTATAGGATTCTCCCTCACGCCCCAGGTTTTAGAGTCCTACCCATGGACCCAGGTTTTAGGGGTTCTACCACTTTACTCCCAGGCACAAGGGTTCTGATAGCTCAAAGTTATAGGATTCTTCCTCAATCGCCAGATTTTAGAGTTCTACCCTTGGACCCAGGTTTTAGGGCTTCCACCACCTTACTCCCAGGCCCAAGGGTTCTGATAGCTCAAATATATAGGATTCTCCCTCAAGCCCCAGGTTTTAGAGTTCTACCCTTGGACCCAGGTTTTAGGGGTTCTACCACTTCACTCCCAGGCACAAGGGTTCTGATAGCTCAAAGTTATAGGATTCTTCCTCACTCCCCAGATTATAGAGTTCTACCCTTGGACCTAGGTTTTAGGGCTTCCACCACTTTACTTCTAGGCCCAAGGGTTCTGATAGCTCCAAGTTATAGGATTCTCCCTCAAGCCCCAGGTTTTAGAGTTCTACCCTTGAACCCAGGTTTTAGGGGTTCTAGCACTTTACTCCAAGGCCCAAGGGTTCTGATAGCTCCAAGTTATAGGATTCTCCCTCAATCGCCAGATTTTAGAGTTCTACCCTTGGACCCAGGTTTTAGGGCTTCCACCACTTTACTCCCAGGCCCAAGGGTTCTGATAGCTCAAATATATAGGATTCTCCCTCAAGCCCCAGGTTTTAGAGTTCTCCCCTTGGACCCAGGTTTTAGGGGTTCTACCACTTTACTCCCAGGCACAAGGGTTCTGATAGCTCAAAGTTATAGGATTCTTCCTCACTCCCCAGATTTTAGAGTTCTACCCTTGGACCCAGGTTTTAGGGGTTCTACCACTTTACTCCCAGGCTTAAGGGTTCTGATAGCTCTAAGTTATAGGATTCTCCCTCAAGCACCAGGTTTTAGAGTTCTACCCTTGATCCAGGTTTTAGGGGTTCTGCCACTTTAATCACAGGCCCAAGGGTTCTGATAGCTCAAAGTTATAGGATTCTCCCTTAAGCCCCAGGATTTAGAGTTCTACCCTTGGACACAGGTTTTAGGGCTTCTGCCACTTTACTCACAGGCCCAAGGGTTCTGATAGCTCCAAGTTATAGGATTCTCCCTCAAGCCCCAGGTTTCAAAGTTTTAACCTTGGACCTAGGTTTTAGGGGTTTTCTACCACTTTACTCCCAGGCCTAAGGGTTCTGATAGCTCCGAGGTATAGGATTCACCCTCAAGCCCCAGGTTTTAGAGTTCTACCCCGGGCCCTTTTTTTTAAAAGTTCTACCACTTTACTCTCAGGCGCAAGGGTTCTGATAGCTCAAAGTTATAGGATTCTTCCTCAATCCCCAGATTTTAGAGTTCTACCCTTGGACCCAGGTTTTAGTGCTTCTACCACTTTACTCCCAGGCCCAAGGGTTCTGATAGCTCCAAGTTATAGGATTTTCCTTTAAGCCCCAGGTTTTAGAGTTCTACCCTTGGACCCAGGTTTTAGGGCTTCCACCACTTTACTTCTAGGCCCAAGGGTTCTTATAGCTCCAAGTTATAGGATTCTCCCTCAAGCCCCCGGGTTTAGAGTTCTACCCTTGGACGCAGGTTTTAGGGCTTCTACCACTTTACTCCCAGGCCCAACGGTTCTGATAGCTCCAAGTTATAGGATTCTTCCTCAATCCCCAGGTTTTAGAGTTCTACCCTTAGACACAGGTTTTAGAGTTCTACCCTTGGACCAAGGTTTTAGGGGTTCTACCACTTTACTCCCAGGCCCAAGGGTTCTAATCGCTCCAAGTTTTAAGATTCTCCCTCAATCCCCAGGTTTTAGAGTTCTACCCTTAAATCGAGGTTTTAGGGGTTCTACCAATTTACTCCCAGGCGCAAGGGTTCTAATAGCTCCAAGTGATAGGATTCTCCCTAAAGCCTTAGGTTTGAGAGTTCTACCCTTGGACCCAGGTTTTAGGGCTTCTACCACTTTACTCCCAGGCGCAAGGGTTCTGATAACTCCAAGTTATAGGATTCTCCCTCAATCCTCCGTTTTTAGAGTTCTACCCTTGGACCCAGGTTTTAGGGGTTCTACCACTTTACTCCCAGGCACAAGGGTTCTGATAGCTCAAAGTTATAGGATTCTTCCTCAATCGCCAGATTTTAGAGTTCTACCCTTGGACCCAGGTTTTAGGGCTTCCACCACCTTACTCCCAGGCCCAAGGGTTCTGATAGCTCAAATATATAGGATTCTCCCTCAAGCCCCAGGTTTTAGAGTTCTACCCTTGGACCCAGGTTTTAGGGGTTCTACCACTTTACTCCCAGGCTTAAGGGTTCTGATAGCTCTAAGTTATAGGATTCTCCCTCAAGCACCAGGTTTTAGAGTTCTACCCTTGATCCAGGTTTTAGGGGTTCTGCCACTTTACTCCCAGGCCCAAGGGTTCTGATAGCTCCAAGTTATAGGATTCTCCCTCAAGCCCCAGGTTTTAGAGTTCTACCCTTGAACCCAGGTTTTAGGGGTTCTAGCACTTTACTCCAAGGCCCAAGGGTTCTGATAGCTCCAAGTTATAGGATTCTCCCTCAATCGCCAGATTTTAGAGTTCTACCCTTGGACCCAGGTTTTAGGGCTTCCACCACCTTACTCCCATGCGCAAGGGTTCTAATAGCTCCAAGTGATAGGATTCTCCCTAAAGCCTTAGGTTTGAGAGTTCTACCCTTGGACCCAGGTTTTAGGGCTTCTACCACTTTACTCCCAGGCGCAAGGGTTCTGATAACTCCAAGTTATAGGATTCTCCCTCAATCCTCCGTTTTTAGAGTTCTACCCTTGGACCCAGGTTTTAGGGGTTCTACCACTTTACTCCCAGGCACAAGGGTTCTGATAGCTCAAAGTTATAGGATTCTTCCTCAATCGCCAGATTTTAGAGTTCTACCCTTGGACCCAGGTTTTAGGGCTTCCACCACCTTACTCCCAGGCCCAAGGGTTCTGATAGCTCAAATATATAGGATTCTCCCTCAAGCCCCAGGTTTTAGAGTTCTACCCTTGGACCCAGGTTTTAGGGGTTCTACCACTTTACTCCCAGGCACAAGGGTTCTGATAGCTCAAAGTTATAGGATTCTTCCTCACTCCCCAGATTATAGAGTTCTACCCTTGGACCTAGGTTTTAGGGCTTCCACCACTTTACTTCTAGGCCCAAGGGTTCTGATAGCTCCAAGTTATAGGATTCTCCCTCAAGCCCCAGGTTTTAGAGTTCTACCCTTGAACCCAGGTTTTAGGGGTTCTAGCACTTTACTCCAAGGCCCAAGGGTTCTGATAGCTCCAAGTTATAGGATTCTCCCTCAATCGCCAGATTTTAGAGTTCTACCCTTGGACCCAGGTTTTAGGGCTTCCACCACTTTACTCCCAGGCCCAAGGGTTCTGATAGCTCAAATATATAGGATTCTCCCTCAAGCCCCAGGTTTTAGAGTTCTACACTTGGACCCAGGTTTTAGGGGTTCTACCACATTACTCCCAGGCACAAGGGTTCTGATAGCTCAAAGTTATAGGATTCTTCCTCACTCCCCAGATTTTAGAGTTCTACCCTTGGACCCAGGTTTTAGGGGTTCTACCACTTTACTCCCAGGCTTAAGGGTTCTGATAGCTCTAAGTTATAGGATTCTCCCTCAAGCACCAGGTTTTAGAGTTCTACCCTTGATCCAGGTTTTAGGGGTTCTGCTACTTTACTCACAGGCCCAAGGGTTCTGATAGCTCAAAGTTATAGGATTCTCCCTTAAGCCCCAGGATTTAGAGTTCTACCCTTGGACACAGGTTTTAGGGCTTCTGCCACTTTACTCACAGGCCCAAGGGTTCTGATAGCTCCAAGTTATAGGATTCTCCCTCAAGCCCCAGGTTTCAAAGTTTTAACCTTGGACCTAGGTTTTAGGGGTTTTCTACCACTTTACTCCCAGGCCTAAGGGTTCTGATAGCTCCGAGGTATAGGATTCACCCTCAAGCCCCAGGTTTTAGAGTTCTACCCCGGGCCCTTTTTTTAAAAGTTCTACCACTTTACTCTCAGGCGCAAGGGTTCTGATAGCTCCAAGTTATAGGATTCTTCCTCAATCCCCAGATTTTAGAGTTCTACCCTTGGACCCAGGTTTTAGTGCTTCTACCACTTTACTCCCAGGCCCAAGGGTTCTGATAGCTCCAAGTTATAGGATTTTCCTTTAAGCCCCAGGTTTTAGAGTTCTACCCTTGGACCCAGGTTTTAGGGCTTCTACCACTTTACTCTCAGGCGCAAGGGTTCTGATAGCTCCAAGTTATAGGATTCTCCCTCAATCTACAGGTTTTAGAGTTCTACCCTTGGACCCAGGTTTTAGGGGTTCTACTACTTTACTTTAAGGCCCAAGGATTCTGATAGCTCCAAGTTATAGGATTCTCCCTCAAGCCCTAGGTTTTAGAGTTCTACCCTTGGACCCAGGTTTTAGGGGTTCTACCACTTTACTCCCAGGCCCAAGGGTTCTGATAGCTCCAAGTTATAGGATTCTCCCTCAAGCCCCAGGTTTTAGAGTTCAACCCTTGGAACCAGGTTTTAGGGGTTCTGCCACTTTACTCCCAGGCCTAAGGGTTCTAAAGGCTCCAAGTTATAGGATTCTCCCTCAAGCCCCAGGTGTTAGAGCTCTACCCTTGACCCAGGTTTTAGGGGTTCTACCACTTTACACTCAGGCACAAGGGTTCTGATAGCTAAAAGTTATAGGATTCTCCCTCAAGCCCCAGGTTTTAGAATTCTACCCTTCGATCCAGGTTTTAGGGGTTCTACCACTTTACTCCTAGGCCCAAGGGTTCTGATAGCTCCAAGTTATAGGATTCTCCCTCAATCCCCAAGTTTTAGAGTTCTACCCTTGGACTCAGGTTTTAGGGGTTCTAACACTTTACTCCCAGGCCCAAGGGTTCTAATAGCTCCAAGTTATAGGTTTCTCCCTCAAGCCCCAGGATTTAGAGTTCTCTCTTGGACACAGGTTTTAGGGCTTCTGCCACTTTACTCACAGGCCCAAGGGTTCTGATAGCTCCAATTTATTGGATTCTCCCTAAAGCCCAAGGTTTCAGAGTTCTACCCTTGGACCCAGGTTTTATGGGTTTTCTACCACTCTACTCCCAGGCCTAAGGGTTCTGATAGCTCCAAGTTATAGGATTCTCCCTCAATTTCCAGGTTTTAGAGTTCTACCCTTGGACCCAGTTTTTAGAAGTTCTACCACTTTACTCCCAGGCGCAAGGGTTCTGATAGCTCAAAGTTATAGGATTCTCCCTCAAGCCCCAGGTTTTAGAGTTCTACCCTTGGACCCAGGTTTTAGGGGTTCTACTACTCTACTCCCTGGCCCAAGGGTTCTGATAGCTCCAAGTTATAGGATTCTCCCTCAAGCCCCAGGTTTCAGAGTTCTACCCTTGGACCCAGGTTTTAGGGGTTCTACCTCTTTACTTCCAGGCCAAAGGGTTCTGATAGCTCCAAGTTATAGGATTCTCCCTCAATCTACAGGTTTTAGAGTTCTACCCTTGGACCCAGCTTTTAGGGGTTCTACTACTTTACTCTAAGGCCCAAGGGTTCTGATAGCTCCAAGTTATAGGATTCTCCCTCAAGCCCTAGGTTTTAGACTTTTACCCTTGGACCCAGGTTTTAGGGGTTCTACCACTTTACTTCCAGGCCCAAGGGTTCTGATAGCTCCAAGTTATAGGATTCTACCTAAAGCCCCAGGTTTTAGAGTTCTACCCTTGGACCCAGGTTTTAGGGGTTTTACCACTTTACTCCCAGGCGCAAGGGTTCTGATAGCTCCAAGTTATAGGATTCCCCCTCAATCCCCAGGTTTTAGAGTTCTACCCTTGGACCCAGGATTTAGGGCTTCCACCACTTTACTCTCAGGCCCAAGGGTTCTTATAGCTCCAAGTTATAGGATTCTCCCTCAAGCCCCAGGTTTTAAAGTTCTACCCTTGGACCCAGATTTTAGGGGTTCTACCACTTTACTCCCAGGCCCAAGGGTTCTGATAGCTCCAAGTTATAGGATTCTCCCTCAAGCCCCAGGTTTTAGAGTTCTACCCTTGGACCCAGGTTTTAGGGGTTCTACGACTTTACTCCCAGGCTTAAGGGTTCTGATAGCTCTAAGTTATAGGATTCTCCCTCAAGCACCAGGTTTTAGAGTTCTACCCTTGATCCAGGTTTTAGGGGTTCTACCACTTTTCTCCCAGGCGCAAGGGTTCTGATAGCTCAAAGTTACAGGATTCTCCCTCAAGCTCCAGGTTTCAGAGTTCTACCCTTGGATCCAGGTTCTAGGGGTTCTACCACTTTACTCCCAGGCCAAAGGGTTCTGATAGCTCAAAGTTATAGGATTCTCCCTCAAGCCCCAGGTTTTAGAGTTCTACCCTTGGACCCAGGTTTTAGGGGTTCTACCACTTTACTACTAGGCCCAAGGGTTCTGATAGCTCCAAGTTATAGGATTCTCCATCAAGCCCCAGGTTTAAAGTTCTACCCTTATACCCAGGTTTTAGAGTTCTACCCTTGGACCCAGGTTTTAGGGGTTCTACCACTTTACTCCTAGGCGCAAGGTTTCTGATAGCTCAAAGTTACAGGATTCTCCCTCAAGCCCCAAGTTTTAGAGATCTACCCTTGGACCCAGGTTTTAGGGGTTCTACCACTTTACTCCCAGTCCTAAGGGTTCTGATAGCTCCAAGTTATAGGATTCTCCCTCAAGCCCCAGGTTTTAGAGTTCTGCTCTTTGACCCAGGTTTTAGGGGTTCTACCACTTTACTCCCAGGCCTAAGGGTTCTGATAGCTCCAAGTTATAGGATTCTCCCTTAATCCCCAGGTTTTAGAGTTCTACCCTTAGGCCCAGGCCTAAGGGTTCTGATAGCTCCAAGTTGAAGGATTCTCCCTCAATCCCCAGGTTTTGGAGTTCTACCCTTGGACTTAGGTTTTAGGGGTTCTACCACTTTACTCCCAGGCCCCAAAGGTTCTGATAGCTCCAAGTTATAGGATTCTTCCTCAATCCCTAGGTTTTTGAGTTCTACCCATGGACCTAGGTTTTAGAGTTCTACCCTTGGACCAAGGGTTTAGGGGTTCTACCACTTTACTCCCAGGCCCAAGGGTTCTGATCGCTCCAAGTTATAGGATTCTCCCTCAATCCCCAGGTTTTAGAGTTCTACCCTTAAATCGAGGTTTTAGGGGTTCTACCACTTTACTCCCAGGCCTAAGGGTTCTGATAGCTCCAAGTTATAGGATTCTCCCACAAGCCCCAGGTATTAGAGTTCTACTCTTGAACCCAGGTTTTAGGGGTTCTACCACTTTACTCCCAGGCGCAAGGGTTCTGAAAGCTCAAAGTTATAGGATTCTTCCTCAATCCCCAGATTTGAGAGTTCTACCCTTGGACCCAGGTTTTAGTGCTTCTACCACTTTACTCCCAGGCCCAAGGGTTCTGATAGCTCCAAGTTATAGGATTTTCCTTTAAGCCCCAGGTTTTAGAGTTCTACCCTTGGACCCAGGTTTTAGGGCTTCTACCACTTTACTCTCAGGCGCAAGGGTTCTGATAGCTCCAAGTTATAGGATTCTCGCTCAATCCCCAGGTTTTAGAGTTCTACCCTTGAACCCTGGTTTTAGGGGTTCTACCACTTTACTCCAAGGCCCAAGGGTTCTGATAGCTCCAAGTTATAGGATTCTCCCTCAAGCCCTCGGTTTTAGAGTTCTACCCTTGGACTTAGGTTTAGGGGTTCTACCACTTTACTTCCAGGCCTAAGGGTTCTGATAGCTCCAAGTTATAGGATTCTCCTTCAATCCCCAGATTTAGAGTTCTACCCTTGGCCTCAGGTTTTAGGGGTTCTACCACTTTACTCCTAGTCCTAAGGGTTCTGATAGCTCCAAGTTATAGGATTCTCGCTCAATCCCCAGGTTTTAGAGTTCTACCCTTGAACCCAGGTTTTAGGGGTTCTACCACTCTACTCCAAGGCCCAAGGGTTCTGATAGCTCCAAGTTATACGATTCTCCCTCAAGCCCCAGGTTTTAGAGTTCTACCCTTGGACCCAGGTTTTAGCGGTTCTACCACTTTACTCCCATGCCCAAGGGTTCTGATAGCTCAATGTTATAGGATTCTCGCTCAATCCCCAGGTTTTAGAGTTCTACCTTTGAACCCAGGTTTTAGGGGTTCTACCACTTTACCCTAAGGCCCAAGGGTTCTGATAGCTCCAAGTTATAGGATTCTCCCTCAAGCCCTCGGTTTTAGAGATCTACCCTTGGACTTAGGTTTAGGGGTTCTACCACTTTACTTCCAGGGCTAAGGGTTCTGATAGCTCCAAGTTATAGGATTCTCCTTCAATCCCCAGGTTTTAGAGTTCTACCCTTGGCCTCAGGTTTTAGGGGTTCTACCACTTTCCTTCCCGCCCAAGGGTTCTGATAGCTTCAAGTTATAGGATTCTCCCTCAATCCCCAGGTTTCAGAGTTCTACCCTTGGACTCAGGATTTAGGGGTTCTACCACTTTACTGCCAGGCCCAAGGGTTCTGATAGCTCAAAGTTATAGGATTCTCCCTTAAGCCCCAGGATTTAGAGTTCTACCCTTGGACACAGGTTTTAGGGCTTCTGCCACTTTACTCACAGGCCCAAGGGTTCTGATAGCTCCAAGTTATAGGATTCTCCCTCAAGCCCCAGGTTTCAAAGTTTTAACCTTGGACCTAGGTTTTAGGGGTTTTCTACCACTTTACTCCCAGGCCTAAGGGTTCTGATAGCTCCGAGGTATAGGATTCTCCCTCAAGCCCCAGGTTTTAGAGTTCTACCCCTGGCCCCTTTTTTTAGAAGTTCTACCACTTTACTCTCAGGCGCAAGGGTTTCTGATAGCTCAAAGTTATAGGATTCTTCCTCAATCCCCAGATTTTAGAGTTCTACCCTTGGACCCAGGTTTTAGTGCTTCTACCACTTTACTCCCAGGCCCAGGGGTTCTGATAGCTCCAAGTTATAGAATTTTCCATTAAGCCCCAGGTTTTAGAGTTCTACCCTTGGACCCAGGTTTTAGGGCTTCTACCACTTTACTCTCAGGCGCAAGGGTTCTGATAGCTCCAAGTTATAGCATTCTCCCTCAATCTACAGGTTTTAGAGTTCTACCCTTGGCCCCAGGTTTTAGGGGTTCTACTACTTTACTTTAAGGCCCAAGGATTCTGAAAGCTCCAAGTTATAGGATTCTCCCTCAAGCCCTAGGTTTTAGAGTTCTACCCTTGGACCCAGGTTTTAGGGGTTCTACCACTTTACTCCCAGGCCCAAGGGTTCTGATAGCTCCAAGTTATAGGATTCTCCCTCAAGCCCCAGGTTTTAGAGTTCAACCCTTGGAACCAGGTTTTAGGGGTTCTGCCACTTTACTCCCAGGCCTAAGGGTTCTAAAGGCTCCAAGTTACAGGATTCTCCCTCAAGCCCTAGGTTTTAGACTTTTACCCTTAAACCCAGGTTTTAGGGGTTCTACCACTTTACTTCCAGGCCCAAGGGTTCTGATAGCTCCAAGTTATAGGATTCTCCCTAAAGCCCCAGGTTTTAGAGTTCTACCCTTGGACCCAGGTTTTAGGGGTTTTACCACTTTACTCCCAGGCGCAAGGGTTCTGATAGCTCCAAGTTATAGGATTCCCCCTCAATCCCCAGATTTTAGAGTTCTACCCTTGGACCCAGGATTTAGGGCTTCCACCACTTTACTCTCAGGCCCAAGGGTTCTTATAGCTCCAAGTTATAGAATTCTCCCTCAAGCCCCAGGTTTGAAAGTTCTACCCTTGGACCCAGATTTTTGGGGTTCTACCACTTTACTCCCAGGTCCAAGGGTTCTGATAGCTCCAAGTTATAGGATTCTCCCTCAAGCCCCAGGTTTTAGAGTTCTACCCTTGGACCCAGGTTTTAGGGGTTCTAACACTTTACTCCCAGGCCCAAGGGTTCTGATAGCTCTAAGTTATAGGATTCTCCCTCAAGCACCAGGTTTTAGAGTTCTACCCTTGATCCAGGTTTTAGGGGTTCTACCACTTTTCTCCCAGGCCCAAGGGTTCTGATAGCTCAAAGTTACAGGATTCTCCCTCAAGCCCCAGGTTTCAGAGTTCTACCCTTGGATCCAGGTTCTAGGGGTTCTAACACTTTACTCCCAGGCCTAAGGGTTCTGATAGCTCCAAGTTATAGGATTCTCCCTCAAGCCCCAGGTTTCAGAGTTCTACCCTTGGACCCAGGTTTTAGGGGTTCTACCACTTTACTACTAGGCCCAAGTGTTCTGATAGCTCCAAGTTATAAGATTCTCCATCAAGCCCTAGGTTTTAGAGTTCTACCCTTAGACCCAGGTTTTAGAGTTCTACCCTTGGACCCAGGTTTTAGGGGTTCTACCACTTTACTCCTAGGCGCATGGTTTCTGATAGCTCAAAGTTAAGGATTCTCCCTCAAGCCCCAGGTTTTAGAGATCTACCCTTGGACCCAGGTTTTAGGGGTTCTACCACTTTACTCCCAGTCCTAAGGGTTCTGATAGCTCCAAGTTATAGGATTCTCCCTCAAGCCCCAGGTTTTAGAGTTCTGCTCTTTGACCCAGGTTTTAGGGGTTCTACCACTTTACTCCCAGGCCTAAGGGTTCTGATAGCTCCAAGTTATAGGATTCTCCCTTAATCCTCAGGTTTTAGAGATCTACCCTTAGGCCCAGGCCTAAGGGTTCTGATAGGTCCAAGTTGAAGGATTCTCCCTTAATCCCCAGGTTTTAGATTTCTACCCTTGGACTCAGGTTTTAGGGGTTCTACCACTTTACTCCCAGGCCCAACAGTTCTGATAGCTCCAAGTTATAGGATTCTTCCTCAATCCCCAGGTTTTAGAGTTCTACCCTTAGACCCAGGTTTTAGAGTTCTACCCTTGGACCAAGGTTTTAGGGGTTCTACTACTTTACTCCCAGGCCCAAGGGTTCTGATCGCTCCAAGTTATAGGATTCTCCCTCAATCCCCAGGTTTTAGAGTTCTACCCTTAAATCGAGGTTTTAGGGGTTCTACCACTTTACTCCCAGGCCTAAGGGTTCTGATAGCTCCAAGTTATAGGATTCTCCCTCAAGCCCCAGGTATTAGAGTTCTACTTTTGGACCCAGGTTTTAGGGGTTCTACCACTTTACTCCCAGGCACAAGGGTTCTGATAGCTCCAAGTTATAGGATTCTCCCTCACGCCCCAGGTTTTAGAGTTCTACCCATGGACCCAGGTTTTAGGGGTTCTACCACTTTACTCCCAGGCCCAAGGGTTTTGATAATTCCAAGTTATAGGATTCTCCCTCAAGCCCTAGGTTTAAGGAGTTCTACCCTTGGACCTTGGTTTTAGGGGTTCTACCACTTTACTCCCAGGCGCAAGGGTTCTAATAGCTCCAAGTTATAGGATTCTCCCTCAAGCCCCAGGTTTTAGAGTTCAACCCTTGGACCCAGGTTTAAGGGGTTCTACCACTTTACTCCCAGGCACAAGGGTTCTGATAGCTCAAAGTTATAGGATTCTTCCTCAATCGCCAGATTTTAGAGTTCTACCCTTGGACCCAGGTTTTAGGGCTTCCACCACTTTACTCCCAGGCCCAAGGGTTCTGATAGCTCAAATATATAGGATTCTCCCTAAAGCCCCAGGTTTTAGAGTTCTACCCTTGGACCCAGGTTTTAGTGGTTCTACCACTTTACTCCCAGGCACAAGGGTTCTGATAGCTCAAAGTTATAGGATTCTTCCTCACTCCCCAGATTTTAGAGTTCTACCCTTGGACCTAGGTTTTAGGGCTTCCACCACTTTACTTCTAGGCCCAAGGGTTCTTATAGCTCCAAGTTATAGGATTCTCCCTCAAGCCCCCGGTTTTAGAGTTCTACCCTTGGACGCAGGTTTTAGGGCTTCTACCACTTTACTCCCAGGCCCAAGGGTTCTGATAGCTCCAAGTTATAGGATTCTCCCTCAAGCCCCAGGTTTTAGAGTTCTACCCTTGGACACAGGTTTTACGGGTTCTACTACTTTACTCCCAGGCCCAAGTGTTCTGATAGCTCCAAGTTATAGGATTCTCCCTAAAGCCCCAGGTTTTAGATTTCTCCTTTGGACCCAGGTTTTAGGGGTTCTACCACTTTACCTTCAGCCCCAAGGGTTCTGATAGCTCGAAGTTATAGGATTCTCCCTCAAGCCCCAGGTGTTAGAGTTCTACCCTTGGACCCAGGTTTTAGGGGTTCTACCACTTTACTCCCAGGCCCAAGGGTTCTGATAGCTTCAAGTTATAGGATTCTCCCTCAAGCCCCAGGTTTCAGAGTTCTACCCTTGGACCCTGTTTTTAGGGGTTCTACCCCTTTACTCCTAGGCACAAGGGTTTTGATAGCTTAAAGTTATAGGATTCTCCCTCAAGCCCAAGGTTTTAGAATTCTACCCCTTGGATCCAGGTTTTAGGGGTTTTACCACTTTACTCACAGCCCCAAGGGTTCTGATAGCTCCAAGTTATATGATTCTCCCTCAATCCCCAGGTTTTAGAGTTCTACCCTTGGACCCAGGTTTTAGAGTTCTACCCTTGGACCCAGGTTTTAGGGGTTCTACCACTTTACTTCCTGGCCCAAGGGTTCTGATAGCTCCAAGTTATAGGATTCTCCCTCAATCCCCAGGTTTTAGAGTTCTACCCTTGGACTCAGGTTTTAAGGGTTCTACCACTTTACTGCCAGGCCCAAGGGTTCTGATAGCTCAAAGTTATAGGATTCTCCCTCAAGCCCCAGGATTTAGAGTTCTACCCTTGGACACAGGTTTTAGGGCTTCTGCCACTTTACTCACAGGCCCAAGGGTTCTGATAGCTCCAAGTTATAGGATTCTCCCTCAAGCCCCAGGTTTCAGAGTTTTACCATTGGACCCAGGTTTTAAGGGTTTTCTACCACTTTACTCCCAGGCCTAAGGGTTCTGATAGCTCCAAGTTATAGGATTCTCCTTCAATCCCCAGGTTTTAGAGTTCTACCCTTGGTCTCAGGTTTTAGGGGTTCTACCACTTTACTCCCCGCCCAAGGGTTCTGATAGCTCCAAGTTATAGGATTCTCCCTGAATCCCCAGGTTTCAGAGTTCTACCCTTGGACTCAGGATTTAGGGGTTCTACCATTTTACTGCCAGGCCCAAGGGTTCTGATAGCTCAAAGTTATAGGATTCTCCCTCAAGCCCCAGGATTTAGAGTTCTACCCTTGGACACAGGTTTTAGGGCTTCTGCCACTTTACTCACAGGCCCAAGGGTTCTGATAGCTCCAAGTTATAGGATTCTCCCTCAAGCCCCAGGTTTTAGAATTGTACCCTCGGACTCAGGTTTTAGGGGTTCTACCACTTTACTGCCAGGCTCAAGGGTTCTGATAGCTCTAAGTTATATGATTCTTCCTCAAGCCCCAGGTTTTAGAGTTCTACCCTTGGCCCCAGGTTTTAGGGGTACTACCACTTTACTCCCAGGCCCAACGGTTCTGATAGCTCAAAGTTATAGGATTCTCCCTCAAGCCCTCGGGTTAAGAGTTCTACCCTTGGACCCAGGTTTTAGGGCTTCTACCACTTTACTCCCAGGCCCAAGGGTTCTGATAGCTCCAAGTTATAGGATTTTCCTTTAAGCCCCAGGTTTTAGAGTTCTACCCTTAGACCCAGGTTTTAGGGTTTCTACCACTTTACTCTCAGGCGCAAGGGTTCTGATAGCTCCAAGTTATAGGATTCTCCCTCAATCTACAGGTTTTAGAGTTCTACCCTTAAACCCAGGTTTTAGGGGTTCTACTACTTTACATTAAGGCCCAAGGATTCTGATAGCTCCAAGTTATAGGATTCTCCCTCAAGCCCTAGGGTTTAGAGTTCTACCCTTGGACCCAGGTTTTAGGGGTTCTACCACTTTACTCCCAGGCCCAAGGGTTCTGATAGCTCCAAGTTATAGGATTCTCCCTCCAGCCCTAGGTTTTAGAGTTCAACCCTTGGAACCAGGTTTTAGCGGTTCTGCCACTTTACTCCCAGGCCTAAGGGTTCTAAAGGCTCCAAGTTATAGGATTCTCCCTCAAGCCCCAGGTGTTAGAGCTCTACCCTTGACTAAGGTTTTAGGGGTTCTACCACTTTACTCTCAGGCCCAAGGGTTCTGATAGCTCCAAGTTATAGGATTCTCCCTCAAGCTCTAGGTTTTAGAGTTCAACCATGGGAACCAGCCTTTAGGGGTTCACCACTTAACTCCCAGGCGCAAGGGTTAGGATAGCTCAAAGGTATAGGATTCTCCCTCAATCCCCAGGTTTTAGAGTTCTACCCTTGGACCCAGGTTTTAGGGGTTCTACCACTTTACTCCCAGGCGCAAGGGTTCTTATAGCTCAAAGTTATAGGATTCACCCTCAAGCCCCAGGTTTTAGAGTTCTACCCTTGGACCCAGGTTTTAGGGGTTCTACCACTTTACTCCCAGGCCCAAGGGTTCTGATAACTCCAAGTTATAGGATTCTCCCTCAAGCACCAGGTTTTAGAGTTCTACCCTTGGACCCAGGTTTTAGGGCTTCTACCACTTTACTCCCAGCCCCAAGTGTTCTGATAGCTCCAAGTTATAGAATTCTCCCTCAAGCCCCAGGTTTTAGAGTTCTACCCTTGGACCCAGGTTTTAGGGCTTCTACTACTTTACTCCCAGGCCCAAGGGTTCTGATAGCTACAAGTTAGAGGATTCTCCCTCAAGCTCCAGGTTTTAGAGTTCTACCCTTGGACCCAGGTTTTAGGGGTTCTACCACTTTACTCCCAGGCCCAAGGGTTCTGATAGCTCCAAGTGTTAGGATTCTTCTCAAGTCCCCCGTTTTGGGGTTCTACCCTTGGACCCAGGTTTTAAGGGTTCTACCACTTTACTCCCAGGCCCAAGGGTTCTGATAGCTCCAAGTTATAGGATTCTCCCTCAATCCCCAGGTTTTAGAGTTCCTTTATTGGACCCAGGTTTTAGGGCTTCTACCACTTTACTCCCAAGCGCAAGGGTTCTGATAGCTCCAAGTTATAGGATTCTCCCTCAAGCCCTAGGTTTTAGAGTTCTACCCTTGGACCCAGGTTTTAGGGGTTCTACCACTTTACTCCCAGGCCCAAGGGTTCTGATAGATCCAAGTTATAGGATTCTCCCTCAAGCCCCAGGTGTTAGAGTTCTACCATTGGAACCAGGTTTTAGGGGTTCTACCACTTTACTTCCAGGCGCAAGGGTTCTGATAGCTTAAAGTTATAGGATTCTCCCTCAAGCCCCAGGTGTTAGAGTTCTACCATTGGAACCAGGTTTTAGGGGTTCTACCACTTTACTTCCAGGCCCAAGGGTTCTGATAGCTCCAAGTTATAGGATTCTCCCTCAAGCCCCAGGTTTTAGAGTTCTCCCCTTGGACCCAGGTTTTAGGGGTTCTACCAATTTACTCCCAGGCCCAAGGGTTCTGATAGCTCCAAGTTATAGGATTCTCCCTCAATCCCCAGGTTTTAGAGTTCTACCCTTGGACCCAGGTTTTAGGGGTTCTACCACTTTACTCCCAGGCGCAAGGGTTCTGATAGCTTAAAGTTATAGGATTCTCCCTCAAGCCCCAGGTTTTAGAGTTGTACCCTTGGACCCAGGTTTTAGGGGTTCTACCACTTTACTCCCATGCGCAAGGGTTCTGATAGCTCCAAGTTAAAAGGATTCTCCCTCAAGCCCTAGGTTTTAGAGTTCTACCCTTGGATCAGGTTTTAGGGGTTCTACCACTTTACTCCCAGGCGCAAGGGTTCTGATAGCTCTAAGTTATAGGATTCTCCCTCAAGCCCCGGGTTTTAGAGTTCTACCCTTGGACCCAGGTTTTAGGGGTTCTACCACTTTACTCCCAGGCCTAAGGGTTCTGATAGCTCTAAGTTTTAGGATTGTCCCTCAATCCCCAGGTTTTAGAGTTCTACCCTTGGACCAAGGTTTTAGGGGTTCTACCACTTTACTCCCAGGCCCAAGGGTTCCCGTAGCTTCAAGTTATAGGATTCTCCCTTAATCCCCAGGTTTTAGAGTTCTACCCTTGGACTAGGGTTTTAGGGGTTCTACCACTTTACTCCCAGGCCCAAGGGTTCTGATAGCTCCAAGTTATAGGATTCTCTCTTAAGCCCCAGGTTTTAGAATTCTACCCTTGGACCTAGGTTTTAGGGGTTCTACCACTTTACTCTCAGGCCCAAGGGTTCTGATAGCTCCAAGTTATAGGATTCTCCCTCAAGCTCTAGATTTTAGAGTTCAACCATGGGAACCAGGCTTTAGGGGTTCACCACTTTACTCCCAGGCGCAAGGGTTCTGATAGCTCAAAGGTATAGGATTCTCCCTCAATCCCCAGGTTTTAGAGTTCTACCCTTGGACCCAGGTTTTAGGGGTTCTACCACTTTACTCCCAGGCGCAAAGGGTTCTGATAGCTCAAAGTTATAGGATTCTCCGTCAAGCCCCAGGTTTTAGAGTTCTACCCTTAGACCCAGGTTTTAGGTGTTTTACCACATTACTCACAGCCCCAAGGGTTCTGATAGCTCCAAGTTATAGGATTCTCCCTCAATTTCTAGGTTTTAGAGTTCTACCTTTGGACCCACGTTTTAGGGGTTCTACCACTTTACTCCCAGGCCCAAGGGTTCTGATAGCTCCACGTTATATGATTCTCTCTCAAGCCCCAGGATTTAGAGTTCTACCCTTGGACCCAGGTTTTAGGGCTTCTACCACTTTACTCTCAGGCGCAAGGGTTCTGTTAGCTCCAAGTTATAGGATTCTCCCTCAATCTACAGGTTTAAGAGTTCTACCCTTAGGCCCACGTTTTAGCGGTTCTACTACTTTACTTTAAGGCCCAAGGATTCTGATAGCTCCAAGTTATAGGATTCTCCCTCAAGCCCTAGGGTTTAGAGTTCTACCCTTGGACCCAGGTTTTAGGGGTTCTACCACTTTACTCCCAGGCCCAAGGGTTCTGATAGCTCCAAGTTATAGGATTCTCCCTCAAGCCCCAGGTTTTAGAGTTCAACCCTTGGAACCAGGTTTTAGGGGTTCTGCCACTTTACTCCTAGGCCTAAGGGTTCTAAAGGCTCCAAGTTATAGGATTCTCCCTCAAGCCCCAGGTGTTAGAGCTCTACCCTTGACTAAGGTTTTAGGGGTTCTACCACTTTACTTTCAGGCCCAAGGGTTGTGATAGCTCCAAGTTATAGGATTCTCCCTCAAGCTCTAGGTTTTAGAGTGCAACCATGGGAACCAGGCTTTAGGGGTTCACCACTTTACTCCCAGGCGCAAGGGTTCTGATAGCTCAAAGGTATAGGATTCTCCCTCAATCCCCAGGTTTTAGAGTTCTACCCTTGGACCCAGATTTTAGGGGTTCTACCACTTTACTCCCAGGCGCAAGGGTTCTTATAGCTCAAAGTTATAGGATTCACCCTCAAGCCCCAGGTTTTAGAGTTCTACCCTTGGACCCAGGTTTTAGGGGTTCTACCACTTTACTCCCAGGCCCAAGGGTTCTGATAGCTCCAAGTTATAGGATTCTCCCTCAAGCACCAGGTTTTAGAGTTCTACCCTTGGACCCAGGTTTTAGGGCTTCTACCACTTTACTCCCAGCCCCAAGTGTTCTGATAGCTCCAAGTTATAGGATTCTCCCTCAAGCCCCAGGTTTTAGAGTTCTACCCTTGGACCCAGGTTTTAGGGCTTCTACTACTTTACTCCCAGGCCCTAGGGTTCTGATAGCTCCAAGTTATATGTTTCTCCCTCAAGCCCCAGGTTTTAGAGTTCTACCCTTGGACCCAGGTTTTAGGGGTTCTACCACTTTACTCCCAGGCCCAAGGGTTCTGATAGCTCCAAGTGTTAGGATTCCTTCTCAAGTCCCCCGTTTTGGGGTTCTACCCTTGGAACCAGGTTTTAGGGGTTCTACCACTTTACTCCCAGGCCTAAGGGTTCTGATAGCTCCAAGTTATAGGATTCTCCCTCAATCCCCAGGTTTTAGAGTTCTATCATTGGACCCAGGTTTTAGGGCTTCTACCACTTTACTCCCAAGCGCAAGGTTTCTGATAGCTCCAAGTTATAGGATTCTCCCTCAAGCCCTAGGTTTTAGAGTTCTACCCTTGGACCGAGGTTTTAGGGGTTCTACCACTTTACTCCCAGGCTTAAGGGTTCTGATAGATCCAAGTTATAGGATTCTCCCTCAAGCCCCAGGTGTTAGAGTTCTACCCTTGGAACCAGGTTTTAGGGGTTCTACCACTTTACTCCCAGGCCCAAGGGTTCTGATAGCTCCAAGTTATAGGATTCTCCCTCAAGCCCCAGGTTTTAGAATTCTACCCTTGGACCTAGGTTTTGGGGGTTTTACCAC
This sequence comes from Ceratothoa steindachneri, assembly GCA_963969495.1. Classification (NCBI taxonomy): domain Eukaryota; kingdom Metazoa; phylum Arthropoda; class Malacostraca; order Isopoda; family Cymothoidae; genus Ceratothoa; species Ceratothoa steindachneri. The sequence continues at coordinate 80,068,585 of OZ018333.1, forward strand.
ATTACTCACAGCCCCAAGGGTTCTGATAGCTTCAAGTTATAGGATTCTCCGTCAATCCCCAGGTTTTAGAGTTCTCCCCTTGGACCCAGGTTTTAGGGGTTCTACCACTTTACTCCCAGGCCCAAGGGTTCTGATAGCTCCAAGTTATAGGATTCTCCCTCAAGCCCCAGGTTTTAGAGTTCTCCCCTTGGACCCAGGTTTTAGGGGTTCTACCAATTTACTCCCAGGCCCAAGGGTTCTGATAGCTCCAAGTTATAGGATTCTCCCTCAATCCCCAGGTTTTAGAGTTCTACCCTTGGACCCAGGTTTTAGGGGTTCTACCACTTTACTCCCAGGCGCAAGGGTTCTGATAGCTTAAAGTTATAGGATTCTCCCTCAAGCCCCAGGTTTTAGAGTTCTACCATTAGACCCAGGTTTTAGGGCTTCTACTACTTTACTCCCAGGCCCAAGGGTTCTGATAGCTCCAAGTTATAGGATTCTCCCTCAAGCCCCAGGTTTTAGAGTTCTACCCTTGGACCCAGGTTTTAGGGGTTCTACCACTTAACTCCCATGCCCAAGGGTTCTGATAGCTCCAAGTGTTAGGATTCCTTCTCAAGTCCCCCGTTTTGGGGTTCTACCCTTGGAACCAGGTTTTAGGGGTTCTATCACTTTACTCCCAGGCCCAAGGGTTCGGATAGCTCCAAGTTATAGGATTCTCCCTCAATCCCCAGGTTTTAGAGTTCTATCATTGGACCCAGTTTTTAGAACTTCTACCACTTTACATCTAGGCCCAAAGGTTCTGATAGCTCCAAGTTATAGGATTCTCCCTCAAGCCCCAGGTTTTAGAGTTCTAACCTTGGCCCCAGGTTTTAGGGGTTCTACCACTTTACTCCCAGGCACAAGGGTTCTGATAGCTCAAAGTTATAGGATTCTTCCTCAATCCCCAGATTTTAGAGTTCTACCCTTGGACCCAGGTTTTAGTGCTTCCTACCACTTTACTCCCAGGCCTAAGGGTTCTTATAGCTCCAAGTTATAGGATTCTCCCTCAATCCCCCGGTTTTAGAGTTCTACCCTTGGACCCAGGTTTTAGGGCTTCTACCACTTTACTCCCAGGCCCGAGGGTTCTGATAGCTCCAAGTTATAGGATTCTCCCTCAAGCCCCAGGTTTTAGAGTTCTAACCTTAGCCCCAGGTTTTAGAGGTTCTACCACTTTACTCCCAGGCACAAGGGTTCTGATAGCTCAAAGTTATAGGATTCTTCCTCAATCCCCAGATTTTAGAGTTCTACCCTTGGACCCAGGTTTTAGTGCTTCCTACCACTTTACTCCCAGGCCTAAGGGTTCTTATAGCTCCAAGTTATAGGATTCTCCCTCAATCCCCCGGTTTTAGAGTTTTACCCTTGGACCCAGGTTTTAAGGCTTCTACCACTTTACTCGCAGGCCCAAGGGTTCTGATAGCTCCAAGTTATAGGATTCTCCCTCAAGCCCTCGGTTTTAGAGTTCTACCCTTAACCCAGGTTTTACGGGTTCTACCACTTTACTCCCATGCCCAAGGGTTTTGATAGCTCCATGTTATAGGATACTCCCTCAAGCCCCAGGTTTTAGAGTTTTACCCTTGGACCCAGGTTTTAGGGGTTCTACCACCTTACTCCCAGGCTCACGGGTTTTGATAGCTCCAAGTTATATGTTTCTCCCTCAAGCCCCAGGTTTTAGAGTTCTACCCTTGGACCCAGGTTTTAGTGGTTGTACCACTTTACTCTCAGGCCCAAGGGTTCTGATAGCTTCAAGTTATAGGATTCTCCGTCAAGGCCCAGGTTTTAGAATTCTACCCTTTGACCCAGTTTTTAGGTGTTTTACCACATTACTCACAGCCCCAAGGGTTCTGATAGCTCCAAGTTATAGGATTCTCCCTCAATTTCTAGGTTTTAGAGTTCTACCTTTGGACCCAGGTTTTAGGGGTTATACCACTTTACTCCCAGGCCCAAGGGTTCTGATAGCTCCACGTTATATGATTCTCTCTCAAGCCCCAGGTTTTAGAGTTCTACCCTTGGACCCAGGTTTTACGGGTTCTACCACTTTACTCCCAGGCCCAAGTGTTCTTATAGCTCCAAGTTATAGGATTCTCCCTCAAGCCCCAGGTTTTAGAGTTCTACCCTTGGACCCACGTTTTAGGGCTTCTACCACTTTACTCGCAGGCCCAAGGGTTCTGATAGCTCCAAGTTATAGGATTCTCCCTCAAGCCCTCGGTTTTAGAGTTCTACCCTTAACCCAGGTTTTACGGGTTCTACCACTTTACTCCCAGGCCCAAGGGTTTTGATAGCTCCAAGTTATAGGATTCTCCCTCAAGCCCTCGGTTTTAGAGTTCTACCCTTAACCCAGGTTTTACGGGTTCTACCACTTTACTCCCAGGCCCAAGGGTTTTGATAGCTCCAAGTTATAGGATTCTCCCTCAAGCCCCAGGTTTTAGAGTTATACCCTTGGACCCAGGTTTTAGGGGTTCTACCACTTTACTCCCAGGCCTAAGGGTTCTGATAGCTTAAAGTTATAGGATTCTCCCTCGAGCCCCAGGTTTTAGAGTTATACCCTTGGACCCAGGTTTTAGGGGTTATACCACTTTACTCCCATGCGCAAGGGTTCTGATAGCTCAAAGTTAAAAGGATTCTCCCTCAAGCCCTGGTTTTTAGAGTTCTAAGCTTGGATCAGGTTTTAGGGGTTCTACCACTTTACTCCCAGGCGCAAGGGTTCTGATAGCTCTAAGTTATAGGATTCTCCCTCAAGCCCCAGGTTTTAGAGTTCTACCCTTGGACCCAGGTTTTAGGGGTTCTACCACTTTACTCCCAGGCCTAAGGGTTCTGATAGCTCTAAGTTTTAGGATTGTCCCTCAATCCCCAGGTTTTAGAGTTCTACCCTTGGACCAAGGTTTTAGGGGTTCTACCACTTTACTCCCAGGCCCAAGGGTTCCCGTAGCTTCAAGTTATAGGATTCTCCCTTAATCCCCAGGTTTTAGAGTTCTACCCTTGGACTCAGGTTTTAGGGGTTCTACCACTTTACTCCCAGGCCCAAGGTTTCTGATAGCTCCAAGTTATGGGATTCTCCCTTAAGCCCCAGGTTTTAGAATTCTACCCTTGGACCTAGGTTTTAGGGGTTCTACCACTTTACTCTCAGGCCCAAGGGTTCTGATAGCTCCAAGTTATAGGATTCTCCCTCAAGCTCTAGGTTTTAGAGTTCAACCATGGGAACCAGGCTTTAGGGGTTCACCCGTTTACTCCCAGGCGCAAGGGTTCTGATAGCTCAAAGGTATAGGATTCTCCCTCAATCCCCACGTTTTAGAGTTCTACCCTTGGACCCAGGTTTTAGGGGTTCTACCACTTTACTCCCAGGCGCAAGGGTTCTGATAGCTCAAAGTTATAGAATTCTCCCTCAAGCCCCAGGTTTTAGAGTTCTACCCTTGGACCCAGGTTTTAGGGGTTCTACCACTTTACTCCCAGGCCCAAGGGTTCTGATAGCTCCAAGTTATAGGATTCTCCCTCAAGCACCAGGTTTTAGAGTTCTACCCTTGGACCGAGGTTTTAGGGCTTCTACCACTTTACTCCCAGCCCCAAGTGTTCTGATAGCTCCAGGTTATAGGATTCTCCCTCAAACCCCAGGTTTTAGAGTTCTACCCTTGGACCCAGGTTTTAGGGCTTCTACTACTTTACTCCCAGGCCCAATGGTTCTGATAGCTCCAAGTTATAGGATTCTCCCTCAAGCACCAGGTTTTAGAGTTCTACCCTTGGACCCAGGTTTTAGGGCTTCTACCACTTTACTCCCAGCCCCAAGTGTTCTGATAGCTCCAAGTTATAGGATTCTCCCTCAAGCCCCAGGTTTTAGAGTTCTACCATTGGACCCAGGTTTTAGGGCTCCTACTACTTTACTCCCAGGCCCAAGGGTTCTGATAGCTCCAAGTTATAGGATTCTCCCTCAAGCCCCAGGTTTTAGAGTTCTACCCTTGGACCCAGGTTTTAGGGGTTCTACCACTTTACTCCCAGGCCCAAGGGTTCTGATAGCTCCAAGTTATAGGATTCTCCCTCAAGCCCCAGGTTTTAGAGTTCTACCCTTGGACCCAGGTTTTAGGGGTTCTACCACTTTACTCTCATGCCCAAGGGTTCTGATAGCTCCAAGTGTTAGGATTCCTTCTCAAGTCCCCCGTTTTGGGGTTCTACCCTTGGAACCAGGTTTTAGGGGTTCTACCACTTTACTCCCAGGCCCAAGGGTTCGGATAGCTCCAAGTTATAGGATTCTCCCTCAATCCCCAGGTTTTAGAGTTCTATCATTGGACCCAGTTTTTAGGGCTTCTACCACTTTACTCCTAGGCCCAAAGGTTCTGATAGCTCCAAGTTATAGGATTCTCCCTCAAGCCCCAGGTTTTAGAGTTCTAACCTTGGCCCCAGGTTTTAGGGGTTCTACCACTTTACTCCCAGGCACAAGGGTTCTGATAGCTCAAAGTTATAGGATTCTTCCTCAATCCCCAGATTTTAGAGTTCTACCCTTGGACCCAGGTTTTAGTGCTTCCTACCACTTTACTCCCAGGCCTAAGGGTTCTTATAGCTCCAAGTTATAGGATTCTCCCTCAATCCCCCGGTTTTAGAGTTCTACCCTTGGACCCAGGTTTTAGGGCTTCTACCACTTTACTCCCAGGCCCAAGGGTTCTGATAGCTCCAAGTTATAGGATTCTCCCTCAAGCCCCAGGTTTTAGAGTTCTACCCTTGGACCCAGGTTTTACGGGTTCTACCACTTTACTCCCAGGCCCAAGTGTTCTTATAGCTCCAAGTTATAGGATTCTCCCTCAAGCCCCAGGTTTTAGAGTTCTACCCTTGGACCCACGTTTTAGGGCTTCTACCACTTTACTCGCAGGCCCAAGGGTTCTGATAGCTCCAAGTTATAGGATTCTCCCTCAAGCCCTCGGTTTTAGAGTTCTACCCTTAACCCAGGTTTTACGGGTTCTACCACTTTACTCCCAGGCCCAAGGGTTTTGATAACTCCATGTTATAGGATACTCCCTCAAGCCCCAGGTTTTAGAGTTTTACCCTTGGACCCAGGTTTTAGGGGTTCTACCACTTTACTCCCAGGCTCACGGGTTTTGATAGCTCCAAGTTATATGTTTCTCCCTCAAGCCCCAGGTTTTAGAGTTCTACCCTTGGACCCAGGTTTTAGTGGTTGTACCACTTTACTCTCAGGCCCAAGGGTTCTGATAGCTTCAAGTTATAGGATTCTCCGTCAAGCCCCAGGTTTTAGAATTCTACCCTTAGACCCAGGTTTTAGGTGTTTTACCACATTACTCACAGCCCCAAGGGTTCTGATAGCTCCAAGTTATAGGATTCTCCCTCAATTTCTAGGTTTTAGAGTTCTACCTTTGGACCCAGGTTTTAGGGGTTCTACCACTTTACTCCTAGGCCCAAGGGTTCTGATAGCTCCACGTTATATGATTCTCTCTCAAGCCCCAGGTTTTAGAGTTCTACCCTTGGACCCAGGTTTTAGGGCTTCTACCACTTTACTCTCAGGCGCAAGGGTTCTGATAGCTCCAAGTTATAGGATTCTCCCTCAATCTACAGGTTTAAGAGTTCTACCCTTGGACCCACGTTTTAGCGGTTCTACTACTTTACTTTAAGGCCCAAGGATTCTGATAGCTCGAAGTTATAGGATTCTCCCTCAAGCCCTAGGGTTTAGAGTTCTACCCTTGGACCCAGGTTTTAGGGGTTCTACCACTTTACTCCCAGGCCCAAGGGTTCTGATAGCTCCAAGTTATAGGATTCTGCCTCAAGCCCCAGGTTTTAGAGTTCAACACTTGGAACCAGGTTTTAGGGGTTCTGCCACTTTACTCCCAGGCCTAAGGGTTCTAAAGGCTCCAAGTTATAGGATTCTCCCTCAAGCCCCAGGTGTTAGAGCTCTACCCTTGACTAAGGTTTTAGGGGTTCTACCACTTTACTTTCAGGCCCAAGGGTTCTGATAGCTCCAAGTTATAGGATTCTCCCTCAAGCTCTAGGTTTTAGAGTTCAACCATGGGAACCAGGCTTTAGGGGTTCACCACTTTACTCCCAGGCGCAAGGGTTCTGATAGCTCAAAGGTATAGGATTCTCCCTCAATCCCCAGGTTTTAGAGTTCTACCCTTGGACCCAGGTTTTAGGGGTTCTACCACTTTACTCCCAGGCACAAGGGTTCTTATAGCTCAAAGTTATAGGATTCACCCTCAAGCCCCAGGTTTTAGAGTTCTACCCTTGGACCCAGGTTTTAGGGGTTCTACCACTTTACTCCCAGGCCCAAGGGTTCTGATAGCTCCAAGTTATAGGATTCTCCCTCAAGCACCAGGTTTTAGAGTTCTACCCTTGGACCCAGGTTTTAGGGCTTCTACCACTTTACTCCCAGCCCCAAGTGTTCTGATAGCTCCAAGTTATAGGATTCTCCCTCAAGCCCCAGGTTTTAGAGTTCTACCCTTGGACCCAGGTTTTAGGGCTTCTACTACTTTACTCCCAGGCCCAAGGGTTCTGATAGCTCCAAGTTATATGTTTCTCCCTCAAGCCCCAGGTTTTAGAGTTCTACCCTTGGACCCAGGTTTTAGGGGTTCTACCACTTTACTCCCAGGCCCAAGGGTTCTGATAGCTCCAAGTGTTAGGATTCCTTCTCAAGTCCCCCGTTTTGGGGTTCTACCCTTGGAACCAGGTTTTAGGGGTTCTACCACTTTACTCCCAGGCCCAAGGGTTCTGATAGCTCCAAGTTATAGGATTTTCCTTTAAGCCCCAGGTTTTAGAATTCTACCCTTGGACCCAGGTTTTAGGGCTTCCACCACTTTACTTCTAGGCCCAAGGGTTCTTATAGCTCCAAGTTATAGGATTCTCCCTCAAGCCCCCGGGTTTAGAGTTCTACCCTTGGACGCAGCTTTTAGGGCTTCTACCACTTTACTCCCAGGCCCAACGGTTCTGATAGCTCCAAGTTATAGGATTCTTCCTCAATCCCCAGGTTTTAGAGTTCTACCCTTAGACACAGGTTTTAGAGTTCTACCCTTGGACCAAGGTTTTAGGGGTTCTACCACTTTACTCCCAGGCCCAAGGGTTCTAATCGCTCCAAGTTTTAAGATTCTCCCTCAATCCCCAGGTTTTAGAGTTCTACCCTTAAATCGAGGTTTTAGGGGTTCTCCCAATTTACTCCCATGCGCAAGGGTTCTAATAGCTCCAAGTGATAGGATTCTCCCTAAAGCCTTAGGTTTGAGAGTTCTACCCTTGGACCCAGGTTTTAGGGCTTCTACCACTTTACTCCCAGGCGCAAGGGTTCTGATAACTCCAAGTTATAGGATTCTCCCTCAATCCTCCGTTTTTAGAGTTCTACCCTTGGCCCCAGGTTTTAGGGGTTCTACCAATTTACTCCCAGGCACAAGGGTTCTGATAGCTCAAAGTTATAGGATTCTTCCTTAATCGCCAGATTTTAGAGTTCTACCCTTGGACCCAGGTTTTAGGGCTTCCACCACCTTACTCCCAGGCCCAAGGGTTCTGATAGCTCAAATATATAGGATTCTCCCTCAAGCCCCAGGTTTTAGAGTTCTACCCTTGGACCCAGGTTTTAGGGGTTCTACCACTTTACTCCCAGGCACAAGGGTTCTGATAGCTCAAAGTTATAGGATTCTTCCTCACTCCCCAGATTATAGAGTTCTACCCTTGGACCTAGGTTTTAGGGCTTCCACCACTTTACTTCTAGGTCCAAGGGTTCTGATAGCTCCAAGTTATAGGATTCTCCCTCAAGCCCCAGGTTTTAGAGTTCTACCCTTGAACCCAGGTTTTAGGGGTTCTAGCACTTTACTCCAAGGCCCAAGGGTTCTGATAGCTCCAAGTTATAGGATTCTCCCTCAATCGCCAGATTTTAGAGTTCTACCCTTGGACCCAGGTTTTAGGGCTTCCACCACTTTACTCCCAGGCCCAAGGGTTCTGATAGCTCAAATATATAGGATTCTCCCTCAAGCCCCAGGTTTTAGAGTTCTACCCTTGGACCCAGGTTTTAGGGGTTCTACCACTTTACTCCCAGGCACAAGGGTACTGATAGCTCAAAGTTATAGGATTCTTCCTCACTCCCCAGATTTTAGAGTTCTACCCTTGGACCCAGGTTTTAGGGGTTCTACCACTTTACTCCCAGGCTTAAGGGTTCTGATAGCTCTAAGTTATAGGATTCTCCCTCAAGCACCAGGTTTTAGAGTTCTACCCTTGATCCAGGTTTTAGGGGTTCTGCTACTTTACTCACAGGCCCAAGGGTTCTGATAGCTCAAAGTTATAGGATTCTCCCTTAAGCCCCAGGATTTAGAGTTCTACCCTTGGACACAGGTTTTAGGGCTTCTGCCACTTTACTCACAGGCCCAAGGGTTCTGATAGCTCCAAGTTATAGGATTCTCCCTCAAGCCCCAGGTTTCAAAGTTTTAACCTTGGACCTAGGTTTTAGGGGTTTTCTACCACTTTACTCCCAGGCCTAAGGGTTCTGATAGCTCCGAGGTATAGGATTCACCCTCAAGCCCCAGGTTTTAGAGTTCTACCCCGGGCCCTTTTTTTAAAAGTTCTACCACTTTACTCTCAGGCGCAAGGGTTCTGATAGCTCCAAGTTATAGGATTCTTCCTCAATCCCCAGATTTTAGAGTTCTACCCTTGGACCCAGGTTTTAGTGCTTCTACCACTTTACTCCCAGGCCCAAGGGTTCTGATAGCTCCAAGTTATAGGATTTTCCTTTAAGCCCCAGGTTTTAGAGTTCTACCCTTGGACCCAGGTTTTAGGGCTTCTACCACTTTACTCTCAGGCGCAAGGGTTCTGATAGCTCCAAGTTATAGAATTCTCCCTCAATCTACAGGTTTTAGAGTTCTACCCTTGGACCCAGGTTTTAGGGGTTCTACTACTTTACTTTAAGGCCCAAGGATTCTGATAGCTCCAAGTTATAGGATTCTCCCTCAAGCCCTAGGTTTTAGAGTTCTACCCTTGGACCCAGGTTTTAGGGGTTCTACCACTTTACTCCCAGGCCCAAGGGTTCTGATAGCTCCAAGTTATAGGATTCTCCCTCAAGCCCCAGGTTTTAGAGTTCAACCCTTGGAACCAGGTTTTAGGGGTTCTGCCACTTTACTCCCAGGCCTAAGGGTTCTAAAGGCTCCAAGTTATAGGATTCTCCCTCAAGCCCCAGGTGTTAGAGCTCTACCCTTGACCCAGGTTTTAGGGGTTCTACCACTTTACACTCAGGCACAAGGGTTCTGATAGCTAAAAGTTATAGGATTCTCCCTCAAGCCCCAGGTTTTAGAATTCTACCCTTCGATCCAGGTTTTAGGGGTTCTACCACTTTACTCCTAGGCCCAAGGGTTCTGATAGCTCCAAGTTATAGGATTCTCCCTCAATCCACAAGTTTTAGAGTTCTACCCTTGGACTCAGGTTTTAGGGGTTCTAACACTTTACTCCCAGGCCCAAGGGTTCTAATAGCTCCAAGTTATAGGTTTCTCCCTCAAGCCCCAGGATTTAGAGTTCTCTCTTGGACACAGGTTTTAGGGCTTCTGCCACTTTACTCACAGGCCCAAGGGTTCTGATAGCTCCAATTTATTGGATTCTCCCTAAAGCCCAAGGTTTCAGAGTTCTACCCTTGGACCCAGGTTTTATGGGTTTTCTACCACTCTACTCCCAGGCCTAAGGGTTCTGATAGCTCCAAGTTATAGGATTCTCCCTCAATTTCCAGGTTTTAGAGTTCTACCCTTGGACCCAGTTTTTAGAAGTTCTACCACTTTACTCCCAGGCGCAAGGGTTCTGATAGCTCAAAGTTATAGGATTCTCCCTCAAGCCCCAGGTTTTAGAGTTCTACCCTTGGACCCAGGTTTTAGGGGTTCTACTACTCTACTCCCTGGCCCAAGGGTTCTGATAGCTCCAAGTTATAGGATTCTCCCTCAAGCCCCAGGTTTCAGAGTTCTACCCTTGGACCCAGGTTTTAGGGGTTCTACCTCTTTACTTCCAGGCCAAAGGGTTCTGATAGCTCCAAGTTATAGGATTCTCCTTCAATCTACAGGTTTTAGAGTTCTACCCTTGGACCCAGCTTTTAGGGGTTCTACTACTTTACTCTAAGGCCCAAGGGTTCTGATAGCTCCAAGTTATAGGATTCTCCCTCAAGCCCTAGGTTTTAGACTTTTACCCTTGGACCCAGGTTTTAGGGGTTCTACCACTTTACTTCCAGGCCCAAGGGTTCTGATAGCTCCAAGTTATAGGATTCTACCTAAAGCCCCAGGTTTTAGAGTTCTACCCTTGGACCCAGGTTTTAGGGGTTTTACCACTTTACTCCCAGGCGCAAGGGTTCTGATAGCTCCAAGTTATAGGATTCCCCCTCAATCCCCAGGTTTTAGAGTTCTACCCTTGGACCCAGGATTTAGGGCTTCCACCACTTTACTCTCAGGCCCAAGGGTTCTTATAGCTCCAAGTTATAGGATTCTCCCTCAAGCCCCAGGTTTTAAAGTTCTACCCTTGGACCCAGATTTTAGGGGTTCTACCACTTTACTCCCAGGCCCAAGGGTTCTGATAGCTCCAAGTTATAGGATTCTCCCTCAAGCCCCAGGTTTTAGAGTTCTACCCTTGGACCCAGGTTTTAGGGGTTCTACGACTTTACTCCCAGGCTTAAGGGTTCTGATAGCTCTAAGTTATAGGATTCTCCCTCAAGCACCAGGTTTTAGAGTTCTACCCTTGATCCAGGTTTTAGGGGTTCTACCACTTTTCTCCCAGGCGCAAGGGTTCTGATAGCTCAAAGTTACAGGATTCTCCCTCAAGCTCCAGGTTTCAGAGTTCTACCCTTGGATCCAGGTTCTAGGGGTTCTACCACTTTACTCCCAGGCCAAAGGGTTCTGATAGCTCAAAGTTATAGGATTCTCCCTCAAGCCCCAGGTTTTAGAGTTCTACCCTTGGACCCAGGTTTTAGGGGTTCTACCACTTTACTACTAGGCCCAAGGGTTCTGATAGCTCCAAGTTATAGGATTCTCCATCAAGCCCCAGGTTTAAAGTTCTACCCTTATACCCAGGTTTTAGAGTTCTACCCTTGGACCCAGGTTTTAGGGGTTCTACCACTTTACTCCTAGGCGCAAGGTTTCTGATAGCTCAAAGTTACAGGATTCTCCCTCAAGCCCCAAGTTTTAGAGATCTACCCTTGGACCCAGGTTTTAGGGGTTCTACCACTTTACTCCCAGTCCTAAGGGTTCTGATAGCTCCAAGTTATAGGATTCTCCCTCAAGCCCCAGGTTTTAGAGTTCTGCTCTTTGACCCAGGTTTTAGGGGTTCTACCACTTTACTCCCAGGCCTAAGGGTTCTGATAGCTCCAAGTTATAGGATTCTCCCTTAATCCCCAGGTTTTAGAGTTCTACCCTTAGGCCCAGGCCTAAGGGTTCTGATAGCTCCAAGTTGAAGGATTCTCCCTCAATCCCCAGGTTTTGGAGTTCTACCCTTGGACTTAGGTTTTAGGGGTTCTACCACTTTACTCCCAGGCCCCAAAGGTTCTGATAGCTCCAAGTTATAGGATTCTTCCTCAATCCCTAGGTTTTTGAGTTCTACCCATGGACCTAGGTTTTAGAGTTCTACCCTTGGACCAAGGGTTTAGGGGTTCTACCACTTTACTCCCAGGCCCAAGGGTTCTGATCGCTCCAAGTTATAGGATTCTCCCTCAATCCCCAGGTTTTAGAGTTCTACCCTTAAATCGAGGTTTTAGGGGTTCTACCACTTTACTCCCAGGCCTAAGGGTTCTGATAGCTCCAAGTTATAGGATTCTCCCACAAGCCCCAGGTATTAGAGTTCTACTCTTGAACCCAGGTTTTAGGGGTTCTACCACTTTACTCCCAGGCGCAAGGGTTCTGAAAGCTCAAAGTTATAGGATTCTTCCTCAATCCCCAGATTTGAGAGTTCTACCCTTGGACCCAGGTTTTAGTGCTTCTACCACTTTACTCCCAGGCCCAAGGGTTCTGATAGCTCCAAGTTATAGGATTTTCCTTTAAGCCCCAGGTTTTAGAGTTCTACCCTTGGACCCAGGTTTTAGGGCTTCTACCACTTTACTCTCAGGCGCAAGGGTTCTGATAGCTCCAAGTTATAGGATTCTCGCTCAATCCCCAGGTTTTAGAGTTCTACCCTTGAACCCTGGTTTTAGGGGTTCTACCACTTTACTCCAAGGCCCAAGGGTTCTGATAGCTCCAAGTTATAGGATTCTCCCTCAAGCCCTCGGTTTTAGAGTTCTACCCTTGGACTTAGGTTTAGGGGTTCTACCACTTTACTTCCAGGCCTAAGGGTTCTGATAGCTCCAAGTTATAGGATTCTCCTTCAATCCCCAGATTTAGAGTTCTACCCTTGGCCTCAGGTTTTAGGGGTTCTACCACTTTACTCCTAGTCCTAAGGGTTCTGATAGCTCCAAGTTATAGGATTCTCGCTCAATCCCCAGGTTTTAGAGTTCTACCCTTGAACCCAGGTTTTAGGGGTTCTACCACTCTACTCCAAGGCCCAAGGGTTCTGATAGCTCCAAGTTATACGATTCTCCCTCAAGCCCCAGGTTTTAGAGTTCTACCCTTGGACCCAGGTTTTAGCGGTTCTACCACTTTACTCCCATGCCCAAGGGTTCTGATAGCTCAATGTTATAGGATTCTCGCTCAATCCCCAGGTTTTAGAGTTCTACCTTTGAACCCAGGTTTTAGGGGTTCTACCACTTTACCCTAAGGCCCAAGGGTTCTGATAGCTCCAAGTTATAGGATTCTCCCTCAAGCCCTCGGTTTTAGAGATCTACCCTTGGACTTAGGTTTAGGGGTTCTACCACTTTACTTCCAGGGCTAAGGGTTCTGATAGCTCCAAGTTATAGGATTCTCCTTCAATCCCCAGGTTTTAGAGTTCTACCCTTGGCCTCAGGTTTTAGGGGTTCTACCACTTTCCTTCCCGCCCAAGGGTTCTGATAGCTTCAAGTTATAGGATTCTCCCTCAATCCCCAGGTTTCAGAGTTCTACCCTTGGACTCAGGATTTAGGGGTTCTACCACTTTACTGCCAGGCCCAAGGGTTCTGATAGCTCAAAGTTATAGGATTCTCCCTTAAGCCCCAGGATTTAGAGTTCTACCCTTGGACACAGGTTTTAGGGCTTCTGCCACTTTACTCACAGGCCCAAGGGTTCTGATAGCTCCAAGTTATAGGATTCTCCCTCAAGCCCCAGGTTTCAAAGTTTTAACCTTGGACCTAGGTTTTAGGGGTTTTCTACCACTTTACTCCCAGGCCTAAGGGTTCTGATAGCTCCGAGGTATAGGATTCTCCCTCAAGCCCCAGGTTTTAGAGTTCTACCCCTGGCCCCTTTTTTTAGAAGTTCTACCACTTTACTCTCAGGCGCAAGGGTTTCTGATAGCTCAAAGTTATAGGATTCTTCCTCAATCCCCAGTTTTTAGAGTTCTACCCTTGGACCCAGGTTTTAGTGCTTCTACCACTTTACTCTCAGGCCCAGGGGTTCTGATAGCTCCAAGTTATAGAATTTTCCATTAAGCCCCAGGTTTTAGAGTTCTACCCTTGGACCCAGTTTTTAGGGCTTCTACCACTTTACTCTCAGGCGCAAGGGTTCTGATAGCTCCAAGTTATAGCATTCTCCCTCAATCTACAGGTTTTAGAGTTCTACCCTTGGCCCCAGGTTTTAGGGGTTCTACTACTTTACTTTAAGGCCCAAGGATTCTGAAAGCTCCAAGTTATAGGATTCTCCCTCAAGCCCTAGGTTTTAGAGTTCTACCCTTGGACCCAGGTTTTAGGGGTTCTACCACTTTACTCCCAGGCCCAAGGGTTCTGATAGCTCCAAGTTATAGGATTCTCCCTCAAGCCCCAGGTTTTAGAGTTCAACCCTTGGAACCAGGTTTTAGGGGTTCTGCCACTTTACTCCCAGGCCTAAGGGTTCTAAAGGCTCCAAGTTACAGGATTCTCCCTCAAGCCCTAGGTTTTAGACTTTTACCCTTGGACCCAGGTTTTAGGGGTTCTACCACTTTACTTCCAGGCCCAAGGGTTCTGATAGCTCCAAGTTATAGGATTCTCCCTAAAGCCCCAGGTTTTAGAGTTCTACCCTTGGACCCAGGTTTTAGGGGTTTTACCACTTTACTCCCAGGCGCAAGGGTTCTGATAGCTCCAAGTTATAGGATTCCCCCTCAATCCCCAGATTTTAGAGTTCTACCCTTGGACCCAGGATTTAGGGCTTCCACCACTTTACTCTCAGGCCCAAGGGTTCTTATAGCTCCAAGTTATAGGATTCTCCCTCAAGCCCCAGGTTTTAAAGTTCTACCCTTGGACCCAGATTTTTGGGGTTCTACCACTTTACTCCCAGGTCCAAGGGTTCTGATAGCTCCAAGTTATAGGATTCTCCCTCAAGCCCCAGGTTTTAGAGTTCTACCCTTGGACCCAGGTTTTAGGGGTTCTAACACTTTACTCCCAGGCCCAAGGGTTCTGATAGCTCTAAGTTATAGGATTCTCCCTCAAGCACCAGGTTTTAGAGTTCTACCCTTGATCCAGGTTTTAGGGGTTCTACCACTTTTCTCCCAGGCCCAAGGGTTCTGATAGCTCAAAGTTACAGGATTCTCCCTCAAGCCCCAGGTTTCAGAGTTCTACCCTTGGATCCAGGTTCTAGGGGTTCTAACACTTTACTCCCAGGCCTAAGGGTTCTGATAGCTCCAAGTTATAGGATTCTCCCTCAAGCCCCAGGTTTTAAAGTTCTACCCTTGGACCCAGGTTTTAGGGGTTCTACCACTTTACTACTAGGCCCAAGTGTTCTGATAGCTCCAAGTTATAAGATTCTCCATCAAGCCCTAGGTTTTAGAGTTCTACCCTTAGACCCAGGTTTTAGAGTTCTACCCTTGGACCCAGGTTTTAGGGGTTCTACCACTTTACTCCTAGGCGCATGGTTTCTGATAGCTCAAAGTTAAGGATTCTCCCTCAAGCCCCAGGTTTTAGAGATCTACCCTTGGACCCAGGTTTTAGGGGTTCTACCACTTTACTCCCAGTCCTAAGGGTTCTGATAGCTCCAAGTTATAGGATTCTCCCTCAAGCCCCAGGTTTTAGAGTTCTGCTCTTTGACCCAGGTTTTAGGGGTTCTACCACTTTACTCCCAGGCCTAAGGGTTCTGATAGCTCCAAGTTATAGGATTCTCCCTTAATCCTCAGGTTTTAGAGATCTACCCTTAGGCCCAGGCCTAAGGGTTCTGATAGGTCCAAGTTGAAGGATTCTCCCTTAATCCCCAGGTTTTAGATTTCTACCCTTGGACTCAGGTTTTAGGGGTTCTACCACTTTACTCCCAGGCCCAACAGTTCTGATAGCTCCAAGTTATAGGATTCTTCCTCAATCCCCAGGTTTTAGAGTTCTACCCTTAGACCCAGGTTTTAGAGTTCTACCCTTGGACCAAGGTTTTAGGGGTTCTACTACTTTACTCCCAGGCCCAAGGGTTCTGATCGCTCCAAGTTATAGGATTCTCCCTCAATCCCCAGGTTTTAGAGTTCTACCCTTAAATCGAGGTTTTAGGGGTTCTACCACTTTACTCCCAGGCCTAAGGGTTCTGATAGCTCCAAGTTATAGGATTCTCCCTCAAGCCCCAGGTATTAGAGTTCTACTTTTGGACCCAGGTTTTAGGGGTTCTACCACTTTACTCCCAGGCACAAGGGTTCTGATAGCTCCAAGTTATAGGATTCTCCCTCACGCCCCAGGTTTTAGAGTTCTACCCATGGACCCAGGTTTTAGGGGTTCTACCACTTTACTCCCAGGCCCAAGGGTTTTGATAATTCCAAGTTATAGGATTCTCCCTCAAGCCCTAGGTTTAAGGAGTTCTACCCTTGGACCTTGGTTTTAGGGGTTCTACCACTTTACTCCCAGGCGCAAGGGTTCTAATAGCTCCAAGTTATAGGATTCTCCCTCAAGCCCCAGGTTTTAGAGTTCAACCCTTGGACCCAGGTTTAAGGGGTTCTACCACTTTACTCCCAGGCACAAGGGTTCTGATAGCTCAAAGTTATAGGATTCTTCCTCAATCGCCAGATTTTAGAGTTCTACCCTTGGACCCAGGTTTTAAGGCTTCCACCACTTTACTCCCAGGCCCAAGGGTTCTGATAGCTCAAATATATAGGATTCTCCCTCAAGCCCCAGGTTTTAGAGTTCTACCCTTGGACCCAGGTTTTAGGGGTTCTACCACTTTACTCCCAGGCACAAGGGTTCTGATAGCTCCAAGTTATAGGATTCTTCCTCAAACCCCAGGTTTTAGAGTTCTATTGTTTGACCCAGGTTTTAGGGGTTCTACCACTTTACTCCCAGGCCCAAGGGTTCTGATAGCTCCAAGTTATAGGATTCTCCCTCAAGCCCCAGGTTTTAGAGTTCTACCCTTGGACCCAGGTTTTAGGGGTTCTACCACTTTACTCCCAGGCACAAGGGTTCTGATAGCTCAAAGTTATAGGATTCTTCCTCAATCGCCAGATTTTAGAGTTCTACCCTTGGACCCAGGTTTTAGGGCTTCCACCACTTTACTCCCAGGCCCAAGGGTTCTGATAGCTCAAATATATAGGATTCTCCCTAAAGCCCCAGGTTTTAGAGTTCTACCCTTGGACCCAGGTTTTAGTGGTTCTACCACTTTACTCCCAGGCACAAGGGTTCTGATAGCTCAAAGTTATAGGATTCTTCCTCACTCCCCAGATTTTAGAGTTCTACCCTTGGACCTAGGTTTTAGGGCTTCCACCACTTTACTTCTAGGCCCAAGGGTTCTTATAGCTCCAAGTTATAGGATTCTCCCTCAAGCCCCCGGTTTTAGAGTTCTACCCTTGGACGCAGGTTTTAGGGCTTCTACCACTTTACTCCCAGGCCCAAGGGTTCTGATAGCTCCAAGTTATAGGATTCTCCCTCAAGCCCCAGGTTTTAGAGTTCTACCCTTGGACACAAGTTTTACGGGTTCTACTACTTTACTCCCAGGCCCAAGTGTTCTGATAGCTCCAAGTTATAGGATTCTCCCTAAAGCCCCAGGTTTTAGATTTCTCCTTTGGACCCAGGTTTTAGGGGTTCTACCACTTTACCTTCAGCCCCAAGGGTTCTGATAGCTCGAAGTTATAGGATTCTCCCTCAAGCCCCAGGTGTTAGAGTTCTACCCTTGGACCCAGGTTTTAGGGGTTCTACCACTTTACTCCCAGGCCCAAGGGTTCTGATAGCTTCAAGTTATAGGATTCTCCCTCAAGCCCCAGGTTTCAGAGTTCTACCCTTGGACCCTGTTTTTAGGGGTTCTACCCCTTTACTCCTAGGCACAAGGGTTTTGATAGCTTAAAGTTATAGGATTCTCCCTCAAGCCCAAGGTTTTAGAATTCTACCCCTTGGATCCAGGTTTTAGGGGTTTTACCACTTTACTCACAGCCCCAAGGGTTCTGATAGCTCCAAGTTATATGATTCTCCCTCAATCCCCAGGTTTTAGAGTTCTACCCTTGGACCCAGGTTTTAGAGTTCTACCCTTGGACCCAGGTTTTAGGGGTTCTACCACTTTACTTCCTGGCCCAAGGGTTCTGATAGCTCCAAGTTATAGGATTCTCCCTCAATCCCCAGGTTTTAGAGTTCTACCCTTGGACTCAGGTTTTAAGGGTTCTACCACTTTACTGCCAGGCCCAAGGGTTCTGATAGCTCAAAGTTATAGGATTCTCCCTCAAGCCCCAGGATTTAGAGTTCTACCCTTGGACACAGGTTTTAGGGCTTCTGCCACTTTACTCACAGGCCCAAGGGTTCTGATAGCTCCAAGTTATAGGATTCTCCCTCAAGCCCCAGGTTTCAGAGTTTTACCATTGGACCCAGGTTTTAAGGGTTTTCTACCACTTTACTCCCAGGCCTAAGGGTTCTGATAGCTCCAAGTTATAGGATTCTCCTTCAATCCCCAGGTTTTAGAGTTCTACCCTTGGTCTCAGGTTTTAGGGGTTCTACCACTTTACTCCCCGCCCAAGGGTTCTGATAGCTCCAAGTTATAGGATTCTCCCTGAATCCCCAGGTTTCAGAGTTCTACCCTTGGACTCAGGATTTAGGGGTTCTACCATTTTACTGCCAGGCCCAAGGGTTCTGATAGCTCAAAGTTATAGGATTCTCCCTCAAGCCCCAGGATTTAGAGTTCTACCCTTGGACACAGGTTTTAGGGCTTCTGCCACTTTACTCACAGGCCCAAGGGTTCTGATAGCTCCAAGTTATAGGATTCTCCCTCAAGCCCCAGGTTTTAGAATTGTACCCTCGGACTCAGGTTTTAGGGGTTCTACCACTTTACTGCCAGGCTCAAGGGTTCTGATAGCTCTAAGTTATATGATTCTTCCTCAAGCCCCAGGTTTTAGAGTTCTACCCTTGGCCCCAGGTTTTAGGGGTACTACCACTTTACTCCCAGGCCCAACGGTTCTGATAGCTCAAAGTTATAGGATTCTCCCTCAAGCCCTCGGGTTAAGAGTTCTACCCTTGGACCCAGGTTTTAGGGCTTCTACCACTTTACTCCCAGGCCCAAGGGTTCTGATAGCTCCAAGTTATAGGATTTTCCTTTAAGCCCCAGGTTTTAGAGTTCTACCCTTAGACCCAGGTTTTAGGGTTTCTACCACTTTACTCTCAGGCGCAAGGGTTCTGATAGCTCCAAGTTATAGGATTCTCCCTCAATCTACAGGTTTTAGAGTTCTACCCTTAAACCCAGGTTTTAGGGGTTCTACTACTTTACTTTAAGGCCCAAGGATTCTGATAGCTCCAAGTTATAGGATTCTCCCTCAAGCCCTAGGGTTTAGAGTTCTACCCTTGGACCCAGGTTTTAGGGGTTCTACCACTTTACTCCCAGGCCCAAGGGTTCTCATAGCTCCAAGTTATAGGATTCTCCCTCCAGCCCTAGGTTTTAGAGTTCAACCCTTGGAACCAGGTTTTAGCGGTTCTGCCACTTTACTCCCAGGCCTAAGGGTTCTAAAGGCTCCAAGTTATAGGATTCTCCCTCAAGCCCCAGGTGTTAGAGCTCTACCCTTGACTAAGGTTTTAGGGGTTCTACCACTTTACTCTCAGGCCCAAGGGTTCTGATAGCTCCAAGTTATAGGATTCTCCCTCAAGCTCTAGGTTTTAGAGTTCAACCATGGGAACCAGCCTTTAGGGGTTCACCACTTAACTCCCAGGCGCAAGGGTTAGGATAGCTCAAAGGTATAGGATTCTCCCTCAATCCCCAGGTTTTAGAGTTCTACCCTTGGACCTAGGTTTTAGGGGTTCTACCACTTTACTCCCAGGCGCAAGGGTTCTTATAGCTCAAAGTTATAGGATTCACCCTCAAGCCCCAGGTTTTAGAGTTCTACCCTTGGACCCAGGTTTTAGGGGTTCTACCACTTTACTCCCAGGCCCAAGGGTTCTGATAACTCCAAGTTATAGGATTCTCCCTCAAGCACCAGGTTTTAGAGTTCTACCCTTGGACCCAGGTTTTAGGGCTTCTACCACTTTACTCCCAGCCCCAAGTGTTCTGATAGCTCCAAGTTATAGAATTCTCCCTCAAGCCCCAGGTTTTAGAGTTCTACCCTTGGACCCAGGTTTTAGGGCTTCTACTACTTTACTCCCAGGCCCAAGGGTTCTGATAGCTACAAGTTAGAGGATTCTCCCTCAAGCTCCAGGTTTTAGAGTTCTACCCTTGGACCCAGGTTTTAGGGGTTCTACCACTTTACTCCCAGGCCCAAGGGTTCTGATAGCTCCAAGTGTTAGGATTCTTCTCAAGTCCCCCGTTTTGGGGTTCTACCCTTGGACCCAGGTTTTAAGGGTTCTACCACTTTACTCCCAGGCCCAAGGGTTCTGATAGCTCCAAGTTATAGGATTCTCCCTCAATCCCCAGGTTTTAGAGTTCTATCATTGGACCCAGGTTTTAGGGCTTCTACCACTTTACTCCCAAGCGCAAGGGTTCTGATAGCTCCAAGTTATAGGATTCTCCCTCAAGCCCTAGGTTTTAGAGTTCTACCCTTGGACCCAGGTTTTAGGGGTTCTACCACTTTACTCCCAGGCCCAAGGGTTCTGATAGATCCAAGTTATAGGATTCTCCCTCAAGCCCCAGGTGTTAGAGTTCTACCATTGGAACCAGGTTTTAGGGGTTCTACCACTTTACTTCCAGGCGCAAGGGTTCTGATAGCTTAAAGTTATAGGATTCTCCCTCAAGCCCCAGGTGTTAGAGTTCTACCATTGGAACCAGGTTTTAGGGGTTCTACCACTTTACTTCCAGGCCCAAGGGTTCTGATAGCTCCAAGTTATAGGATTCTCCCTCAAGCCCCAGGTTTTAGAGTTCTCCCCTTGGACCCAGGTTTTAGGGGTTCTACCAATTTACTCCCAGGCCCAAGGGTTCTGATAGCTCCAAGTTATAGGATTCTCCCTCAATCCCCAGGTTTTAGAGTTCTACCCTTGGACCCAGGTTTTAGGGGTTCTACCACTTTACTCCCAGGCGCAAGGGTTCTGATAGCTTAAAGTTATAGGATTCTCCCTCAAGCCCCAGGTTTTAGAGTTGTACCCTTGGACCCAGGTTTTAGGGGTTCTACCACTTTACTCCCATGCGCAAGGGTTCTGATAGCTCCAAGTTAAAAGGATTCTCCCTCAAGCCCTAGGTTTTAGAGTTCTACCCTTGGATCAGGTTTTAGGGGTTCTACCACTTTACTCCCAGGCGCAAGGGTTCTGATAGCTCTAAGTTATAGGATTCTCCCTCAAGCCCCGGGTTTTAGAGTTCTACCCTTGGACCCAGGTTTTAGGGGTTCTACCACTTTACTCCCAGGCCTAAGGGTTCTGATAGCTCTAAGTTTTAGGATTGTCCCTCAATCCCCAGGTTTTAGAGTTCTACCCTTGGACCAAGGTTTTAGGGGTTCTACCACTTTACTCCCAGGCCCAAGGGTTCCCGTAGCTTCAAGTTATAGGATTCTCCCTTAATCCCCAGGTTTTAGAGTTCTACCCTTGGACTCAGGTTTTAGGGGTTCTACCACTTTACTCCCAGGCCCAAGGGTTCTGATAGCTCCAAGTTATAGGATTCTCTCTTAAGCCCCAGGTTTTAGAATTCTACCCTTGGACCTAGGTTTTAGGGGTTCTACCACTTTACTCTCAGGCCCAAGGGTTCTGATAGCTCCAAGTTATAGGATTCTCCCTCAAGCTCTAGATTTTAGAGTTCAACCATGGGAACCAGGCTTTAGGGGTTCACCACTTTACTCCCAGGCGCAAGGGTTCTGATAGCTCAAAGGTATAGGATTCTCCCTCAATCCCCAGGTTTTAGAGTTCTACCCTTGGACCCAGGTTTTAGGGGTTCTACCACTTTACTCCCAGGCGCAAAGGGTTCTGATAGCTCAAAGTTATAGGATTCTCCGTCAAGCCCCAGGTTTTAGAGTTCTACCCTTAGACCCAGGTTTTAGGTGTTTTACCACATTACTCACAGCCCCAAGGGTTCTGATAGCTCCAAGTTATAGGATTCTCCCTCAATTTCTAGGTTTTAGAGTTCTACCTTTGGACCCAGGTTTTAGGGGTTCTACCACTTTACTCCCAGGCCCAAGGGTTCTGATAGCTCCACGTTATATGATTCTCTCTCAAGCCCCAGGATTTAGAGTTCTACCCTTGGACCCAGGTTTTAGGGCTTCTACCACTTTACTCTCAGGCGCAAGGGTTCTGTTAGCTCCAAGTTATAGGATTCTCCCTCAATCTACAGGTTTAAGAGTTCTACCCTTAGGCCCACGTTTTAGCGGTTCTACTACTTTACTTTAAGGCCCAAGGATTCTGATAGCTCCAAGTTTAGGATTCTCCCTCAAGCCCTAGGGTTTAGAGTTCTACCCTTGGACCCAGGTTTTAGGGGTTCTACCACTTTACTCCCAGGCCCAAGGGTTTTGATAGCTCCAAGTTATAGGATTCTCCCTCAAGCCCCAGGTTTTAGAGTTCAACCCTTGGAACCAGGTTTTAGGGGTTCTGCCACTTTACTCCTAGGCCTAAGGGTTCTAAAGGCTCCAAGTTATAGGATTCTCCCTCAAGCCCCAGGTGTTAGAGCTCTACCCTTGACTAAGGTTTTAGGGGTTCTACCACTTTACTTTCAGGCCCAAGGGTTGTGATAGCTCCAAGTTATAGGATTCTCCCTCAAGCTCTAGGTTTTAGAGTGCAACCATGGGAACCAGGCTTTAGGGGTTCACCACTTTACTCCCAGGCGCAAGGGTTCTGATAGCTCAAAGGTATAGGATTCTCCCTCAATCCCCAGGTTTTAGAGTTCTACCCTTGGACCCAGATTTTAGGGGTTCTACCACTTTACTCCCAGGCGCAAGGGTTCTTATAGCTCAAAGTTATAGGATTCACCCTCAAGCCCCAGGTTTTAGAGTTCTACCCTTGGACCCAGGTTTTAGGGGTTCTACCACTTTACTCCCAGGCCCAAGGGTTCTGATAGCTCCAAGTTATAGGATTCTCCCTCAAGCACCAGGTTTTAGAGTTCTACCCTTGGACCCAGGTTTTAGGGCTTCTACCACTTTACTCCCAGCCCCAAGTGTTCTGATAGCTCCAAGTTATAGGATTCTCCCTCAAGCCCCAGGTTTTAGAGTTCTACCCTTGGACCCAGGTTTTAGGGCTTCTACTACTTTACTCCCAGGCCCTAGGGTTCTGATAGCTCCAAGTTATATGTTTCTCCCTCAAGCCCCAGGTTTTAGAGTTCTACCCTTGGACCCAGGTTTTAGGGGTTCTACCACTTTACTCCCAGGCCCAAGGGTTCTGATAGCTCCAAGTGTTAGGATTCCTTCTCAAGTCCCCCGTTTTGGGGTTCTACCCTTGGAACCAGGTTTTAGGGGTTCTACCACTTTACTCCCAGGCCTAAGGGTTCTGATAGCTCCAAGTTATAGGATTCTCCCTCAATCCGCAGGTTTTAGAGTTCTATCATTGGACCCAGGTTTTAGGGCTTCTACCACTTTACTCCCAAGCGCAAGGGTTCTGATAGCTCCAAGTTATAGGATTCTCCCTCAAGCCCTAGGTTTTAGAGTTCTACCCTTGGACCGAGGTTTTAGGGGTTCTACCACTTTACTCCCAGGCTTAAGGGTTCTGATAGATCCAAGTTATAGGATTCTCCCTCAAGCCCCAGGTGTTAGAGTTCTACCCTTGGAACCAGGTTTTAGGGGTTCTACCACTTTACTCCCAGGCCCAAGGGTTCTGATAGCTCCAAGTTATAGGATTCTCCCTCAAGCCCCAGGTTTTAGAATTCTACCCTTGGACCTAGGTTTTGGGGGTTTTACCACATTACTCACAGCCCCAAGGGTTCTGATAGCTTCAAGTTATAGGATTCTCCGTCAATCCCCAGGTTTTAGAGTTCTCCCCTTGGACCCAGGTTTTAGGGGTTCTACCACTTTACTCCCAGGCCCAAGGGTTCTGATAGCTCCAAGTTATAGGATTCTCCCTCAAGCCCCAGGTTTTAGAGTTCTCCCCTTGGACCCAGGTTTTAGGGGTTCTACCAATTTACTCCCAGGCCCAAGGGTTCTGATAGCTCCAAGTTATAGGATTCTCCCTCAATCCCCAGGTTTTAGAGTTCTACCCTTGGACCCAGGTTTTAGGGGTTCTACCACTTTACTCCCAGGCGCAAGGGTTCTGATAGCTTAAAGTTATAGGATTCTCCCTCAAGCCCCAGGTTTTAGAGTTCTACCATTAGACCCAGGTTTTAGGGCTTCTACTACTTTACTCCCAGGCCCAAGGGTTCTGATAGCTCCAAGTTATAGGATTCTCCCTCAAGCCCCAGGTTTTAGAGTTCTACCCTTGGACCCAGGTTTTAGGGGTTCTACCACTTAACTCCCATGCCCAAGGGTTCTGATAGCTCCAAGTGTTAGGATTCCTTCTCAAGTCCCCCGTTTTGGGGTTCTACCCTTGGACCTAGGTTTTAGGGGTTCTATCACTTTACTCCCAGGCCCAAGGGTTCGGATAGCTCCAAGTTATAGGATTCTCCCTCAATCCCCAGGTTTTAGAGTTCTATCATTGGACCCAGTTTTTAGAACTTCTACCACTTTACTCCTAGGCCCAAAGGTTCTGATAGCTCCAAGTTATAGGATTCTCCCTCAAGCCCCAGGTTTTAGAGTTCTAACCTTGGCCCCAGGTTTTAGGGGTTCTACCACTTTACTCCCAGGCACAAGGGTTCTGATAGCTCAAAGTTATAGGATTCTTCCTCAATCCCCAGATTTTAGAGTTCTACCCTTGGACCCAGGTTTTAGTGCTTCCTACCACTTTACTCCCAGGCCTAAGGGTTCTTATAGCTCCAAGTTATAGGATTCTCCCTCAATCCCCCGGTTTTAGAGTTCTACCCTTGGACCCAGGTTTTAGGGCTTCTACCACTTTACTCCCAGGCCCGAGGGTTCTGATAGCTCCAAGTTATAGGATTCTCCCTCAAGCCCCAGGTTTTAGAGTTCTAACCTTAGCCCCAGGTTTTAGAGGTTCTACCACTTTACTCCCAGGCACAAGGGTTCTGATAGCTCAAAGTTATAGGATTCTTCCTCAATCCCCAGATTTTAGAGTTCTACCCTTGGACCCAGGTTTTAGTGCTTCCTACCACTTTACTCCCAGGCCTAAGGGTTCTTATAGCTCCAAGTTATAGGATTCTCCCTCAATCCCCCGGTTTTAGAGTTTTACCCTTGGACCCAGGTTTTAGGGCTTCTACCACTTTACTCGCAGGCCCAAGGGTTCTGATAGCTCCAAGTTATAGGATTCTCCCTCAAGCCCTCGGTTTTAGAGTTCTACCCTTAACCCAGGTTTTACGGGTTCTACCACTTTACTCCCAGGCCCAAGGGTTTTGATAGCTCCATGTTATAGGATACTCCCTCAAGCCCCAGGTTTTAGAGTTTTACCCTTGGACCCAGGTTTTAGGGGTTCTACCACCTTACTCCCAGGCTCACGGGTTTTGATAGCTCCAAGTTATATGTTTCTCCCTCAAGCCCCAGGTTTTAGAGTTCTACCCTTGGACCCAGGTTTTAGTGGTTGTACCACTTTACTCTCAGGCCCAAGGGTTCTGATAGCTTCAAGTTATAGGATTCTCCGTCAAGGCCCAGGTTTTAGAATTCTACCCTTTGACCCAGGTTTTAGGTGTTTTACCACATTACTCACAGCCCCAAGGGTTCTGATAGCTCCAAGTTATAGGATTCTCCCTCAATTTCTAGGTTTTAGAGTTCTACCTTTGGACCCAGGTTTTAGGGGTTATACCACTTTACTCCCAGGCCCAAGGGTTCTGATAGCTCCACGTTATATGATTCTCTCTCAAGCCCCAGGTTTTAGAGTTCTACCCTTGGACCCAGGTTTTACGGGTTCTACCACTTTACTCCCAGGCCCAAGTGTTCTTATAGCTCCAAGTTATAGGATTCTCCCTCAAGCCCCAGGTTTTAGAGTTCTACCCTTGGACCCACGTTTTAGGGCTTCTACCACTTTACTCGCAGGCCCAAGGGTTCTGATAGCTCCAAGTTATAGGATTCTCCCTCAAGCCCTCGGTTTTAGAGTTCTACCCTTAACCCAGGTTTTACGGGTTCTACCACTTTACTCCCAGGCCCAAGGGTTTTGATAGCTCCAAGTTATAGGATTCTCCCTCAAGCCCTCGGTTTTAGAGTTCTACCCTTAACCCAGGTTTTACGGGTTCTACCACTTTACTCCCAGGCCCAAGGGTTTTGATAGCTCCAAGTTATAGGATTCTCCCTCAAGCCCCAGGTTTTAGAGTTATACCCTTGGACCCAGGTTTTAGGGGTTCTACCACTTTACTCCCAGGCCTAAGGGTTCTGATAGCTTAAAGTTATAGGATTCTCCCTCGAGCCCCAGGTTTTAGAGTTATACCCTTGGACCCAGGTTTTAGGGGTTATACCACTTTACTCCCATGCGCAAGGGTTCTGATAGCTCAAAGTTAAAAGGATTCTCCCTCAAGCCCTGGTTTTTAGAGTTCTACCCTTGGATCAGGTTTTAGGGGTTCTACCACTTTACTCCCAGGCGCAAGGGTTCTGATAGCTCTAAGTTATAGGATTCTCCCTCAAGCCCCAGGTTTTAGAGTTCTACCCTTGGACCCAGGTTTTAGGGGTTCTACCACTTTACTCCCAGGCCTAAGGGTTCTGATAGCTCTAAGTTTTAGGATTGTCCCTCAATCCCCAGGTTTTAGAGTTCTACCCTTGGACCAAGGTTTTAGGGGTTCTACCACTTTACTCCCAGGCCCAAGGGTTCCCGTAGCTTCAAGTTATAGGATTCTCCCTTAATCCCCAGGTTTTAGAGTTCTACCCTTGGACTCAGGTTTTAGGGGTTCTACCACTTTACTCCCAGGCCCAAGGTTTCTGATAGCTCCAAGTTATGGGATTCTCCCTTAAGCCCCAGGTTTTAGAATTCTACCCTTGGACCTAGGTTTTAGGGGTTCTATCACTTTACTCTCAGGCCCAAGGGTTCTGATAGCTCCAAGTTATAGGATTCTCCCTCAAGCTCTAGGTTTTAGAGTTCAACCATGGGAACCAGGCTTTAGGGGTTCACCCGTTTACTCCCAGGCGCAAGGGTTCTGATAGCTCAAAGGTATAGGATTCTCCCTCAATCCCCACGTTTTAGAGTTCTACCCTTGGACCCAGGTTTTAGGGGTTCTACCACTTTACTCCCAGGCGCAAGGGTTCTGATAGCTCAAAGTTATAGAATTCTCCCTCAAGCCCCAGGTTTTAGAGTTCTACCCTTGGACCCAGGTTTTAGGGGTTCTACCACTTTACTCCCAGGCCCAAGGGTTCTGATAGCTCCAAGTTATAGGATTCTCCCTCAAGCACCAGGTTTTAGAGTTCTACCCTTGGACCGAGGTTTTAGGGCTTCTACCACTTTACTCCCAGCCCCAAGTGTTCTGATAGCTCCAAGTTATAGGATTCTCCCTCAAACCCCAGGTTTTAGAGTTCTACCCTTGGACCCAGGTTTTAGGGCTTCTACTACTTTACTCCCAGGCTCAATGGTTCTGATAGCTCCAAGTTATAGGATTCTCCCTCAAGCACCAGGTTTTAGAGTTCTACCCTTGGACCCAGGTTTTAGGGCTTCTACCACTTTACT
This sequence comes from Ceratothoa steindachneri, assembly GCA_963969495.1. Taxonomy (NCBI): domain Eukaryota; kingdom Metazoa; phylum Arthropoda; class Malacostraca; order Isopoda; family Cymothoidae; genus Ceratothoa; species Ceratothoa steindachneri. The sequence continues at coordinate 80,095,571 of OZ018333.1, forward strand.
CCCAGCCCCAAGTGTTCTGATAGCTCCAAGTTATAGGATTCTCCCTCAAGCCCCAGGTTTTAGAGTTCTACCATTGGACCCAGGTTTTAGGGCTCCTACTACTTTACTCCCAGGCCCAAGGGTTCTGATAGCTCCAAGTTATAGGATTCTCCCTCAAGCCCCAGGTTTTAGAGTTCTACCCTTGGACCCAGGTTTTAGGGGTTCTACCACTTTACTCCCAGGCCCAAGGGTTCTGATAGCTCCAAGTTATAGGATTCTCCCTCAAGCCCCAGGTTTTAGAGTTCTACCCTTGGACCCAGGTTTTAGGGGTTCTACCACTTTACTCCCATGCCCAAGGGTTCTGATAGCTCCAAGTGTTAGGATTCCTTCTCAAGTCCCCCGTTTTGGGGTTCTACCCTTGGAACCAGGTTTTAGGGGTTCTACCACTTTACTCCCAGGCCCAAGGGTTCGGATAGCTCCAAGTTATAGGATTCTCCCTCAATCCCCAGGTTTTAGAGTTCTATCATTGGACCCAGTTTTTAGGGCTTCTACCACTTTACTCCTAGGCCCAAAGGTTCTGATAGCTCCAAGTTATAGGATTCTCCCTCAAGCCCCAGGTTTTAGAGTTCTAACCTTGGCCCCAGGTTTTAGGGGTTCTACCACTTTACTCCCAGGCACAAGGGTTCTGATAGCTCAAAGTTATAGGATTCTTCCTCAATCCCCAGATTTTAGAGTTCTACCCTTGGACCCAGGTTTTAGTGCTTCCTACCACTTTACTCCCAGGCCTAAGGGTTCTTATAGCTCCAAGTTATAGGATTCTCCCTCAATCCCCCGGTTTTAGAGTTCTACCCTTGGACCCAGGTTTTAGGGCTTCTACCACTTTACTCCCAGGCCCAAGGGTTCTGATAGCTCCAAGTTATAGGATTCTCCCTCAAGCCCCAGGTTTTAGAGTTCTACCCTTGGACCCAGGTTTTACGGGTTCTACCACTTTACTCCCAGGCCCAAGTGTTCTTATAGCTCCAAGTTATAGGATTCTCCCTCAAGCCCCAGGTTTTAGAGTTCTACCCTTGGACCCACGTTTTAGGGCTTCTACCACTTTACTCGCAGGCCCAAGGGTTCTTATAGCTCCAAGTTATAGGATTCTCCCTCAAGCCCTCGGTTTTAGAGTTCTACCCTTAACCCAGGTTTTACGGGTTCTACCACTTTACTCCCAGGCCCAAGGGTTTTGATAACTCCATGTTATAGGATACTCCCTCAAGCCCCAGGTTTTAGAGTTTTACCCTTGGACCCAGGTTTTAGGGGTTCTACCACTTTACTCCCAGGCTCACGGGTTTTGATAGCTCCAAGTTATATGTTTCTCCCTCAAGCCCCAGGTTTTAGAGTTCTACCCTTGGACCCAGGTTTTAGTGGTTGTACCACTTTACTCTCAGGCCCAAGGGTTCTGATAGCTTCAAGTTATAGGATTCTCCGTCAAGCCCCAGGTTTTAGAATTCTACCCTTAGACCCAGGTTTTAGGTGTTTTACCACATTACTCACAGCCCCAAGGGTTCTGATAGCTCCAAGTTATAGGATTCTCCCTCAATTTCTAGGTTTTAGAGTTCTACCTTTGGACCCAGGTTTTAGGGGTTCTACCACTTTACTCCTAGGCCCAAGGGTTCTGATAGCTCCACGTTATATGATTCTCTCTCAAGCCCCAGGTTTTAGAGTTCTACCCTTGGACCCAGGTTTTAGGGCTTCTACCACTTTACTCTCAGGCGCAAGGGTTCTGATAGCTCCAAGTTATAGGATTCTCCCTCAATCTACAGGTTTAAGAGTTCTACCCTTGGACCCACGTTTTAGCGGTTCTACTACTTTACTTTAAGGCCCAAGGATTCTGATAGCTCCAAGTTATAGGATTCTCCCTCAAGCCCTAGGGTTTAGAGTTCTACCCTTGGACCCAGGTTTTAGGGGTTCTACCACTTTACTCCCAGGCCCAAGGGTTCTGATAGCTCCAAGTTATAGGATTCTGCCTCAAGCCCCAGGTTTTAGAGTTCAACACTTGGAACCAGGTTTTAGGGGTTCTGCCACTTTACTCCCAGGCCTAAGGGTTCTAAAGGCTCCAAGTTATAGGATTCTCCCTCAAGCCCCAGGTGTTAGAGCTCTACCCTTGACTAAGGTTTTAGGGGTTCTACCACTTTACTTTCAGGCCCAAGGGTTCTGATAGCTCCAAGTTATAGGATTCTCCCTCAAGCTCTAGGTTTTAGAGTTCAACCATGGGAACCAGGCTTTAGGGGTTCACCACTTTACTCCCAGGCGCAAGGGTTCTGATAGCTCAAAGGTATAGGATTCTCCCTCAATCCCCAGGTTTTAGAGTTCTACCCTTGGACCCAGGTTTTAGGGGTTCTACCACTTTACTCCCAGGCACAAGGGTTCTTATAGCTCAAAGTTATAGGATTCACCCTCAAGCCCCAGGTTTTAGAGTTCTACCCTTGGACCCAGGTTTTAGGGGTTCTACCACTTTACTCCCAGGCCCAAGGGTTCTGATAGCTCCAAGTTATAGGATTCTCCCTCAAGCACCAGGTTTTAGAGTTCTACCCTTGGACCCAGGTTTTAGGGCTTCTACCACTTTACTCCCAGCCCCAAGTGTTCTGATAGCTCCAAGTTATAGGATTCTCCCTCAAGCCCCAGGTTTTAGAGTTCTACCCTTGGACCCAGGTTTTAGGGCTTCTACTACTTTACTCCCAGGCCCAAGGGTTCTGATAGCTCCAAGTTATATGTTTCTCCCTCAAGCCCCAGGTTTTAGAGTTCTACCCTTGGACCCAGGTTTTAGGGGTTCTACCACTTTACTACCAGGCCCAAGGGTTCTGATAGCTCCAAGTGTTAGGATTCCTTCTCAAGTCCCCCGTTTTGGGGTTCTACCCTTGGAACCAGGTTTTAGGGGTTCTACCACTTTACTCCCAGGCCCAAGGGTTCTGATAGCTCCAAGTTATAGGATTTTCCTTTAAGCCCCAGGTTTTAGAATTCTACCCTTGGACCCAGGTTTTAGGGCTTCCACCACTTTACTTCTAGGCCCAAGGGTTCTTATAGCTCCAAGTTATAGGATTCTCCCTCAAGCCCCCGGGTTTAGAGTTCTACCCTTGGACGCAGCTTTTAGGGCTTCTACCACTTTACTCCCAGGCCCAACGGTTCTGATAGCTCCAAGTTATAGGATTCTTCCTCAATCCCCAGGTTTTAGAGTTCTACCCTTAGACACAGGTTTTAGAGTTCTACCCTTGGACCAAGGTTTTAGGGGTTCTACCACTTTACTCCCAGGCCCAAGGGTTCTAATCGCTCCAAGTTTTAAGATTCTCCCTCAATCCCCAGGTTTTAGAGTTCTACCCTTAAATCGAGGTTTTAGGGGTTCTACCAATTTACTCCCATGCGCAAGGGTTCTAATAGCTCCAAGTGATAGGATTCTCCCTAAAGCCTTAGGTTTGAGAGTTCTACCCTTGGACCCAGGTTTTAGGGCTTCTACCACTTTACTCCCAGGCGCAAGGGTTCTGATAACTCCAAGTTATAGGATTCTCCCTCAATCCTCCGTTTTCAGAGTTCTACCCTTGGACCCAGGTTTTAGGGGTTCTACCAATTTACTCCCAGGCACAAGGGTTCTGATAGCTCAAAGTTATAGGATTCTTCCTCAATCGCCAGATTTTAGAGTTCTACCCTTGGACCCAGGTTTTAGGGCTTCCACCACCTTACTCCCAGGCCCAAGGGTTCTGATAGCTCAAATATATAGGATTCTCCCTCAAGCCCCAGGTTTTAGAGTTCTACCCTTGGACCCAGGTTTTAGGGGTTCTACCACTTTACTCCCAGGCACAAGGGTTCTGATAGCTCAAAGTTATAGGATTCTTCCTCACTCCCCAGATTATAGAGTTCTACCCTTGGACCTAGGTTTTAGGGCTTCCACCACTTTACTTCTAGGCCCAAGGGTTCTGATAGCTCCAAGTTATAGGATTCTCCCTCAAGCCCCAGGTTTTAGAGTTCTACCCTTGAACCCAGGTTTTAGGGGTTCTAGCACTTTACTCCAAGGCCCAAGGGTTCTGATAGCTCCAAGTTATAGGATTCTCCCTCAATCGCCAGATTTTAGAGTTCTACCCTTGGACCCAGGTTTTAGGGCTTCCACCACTTTACTCCCAGGCCCAAGGGTTCTGATAGCTCAAATATATAGGATTCTCCCTCAAGCCCCAGGTTTTAGAGTTCTACCCTTGGACCCAGGTTTTAGGGGTTCTACCACTTTACTCCCAGGCACAAGGGTACTGATAGCTCAAAGTTATAGGATTCTTCCTCACTCCCTAGATTTTAGAGTTCTACCCTTGGACCCAGGTTTTAGGGGTTCTACCACTTTACTCCCAGGCTTAAGGGTTCTGATAGCTCTAAGTTATAGGATTCTCCCTCAAGCACCAGGTTTTAGAGTTCTACCCTTGATCCAGGTTTTAGGGGTTCTGCTACTTTACTCACAGGCCCAAGGGTTCTGATAGCTCAAAGTTATAGGATTCTCCCTTAAGCCCCAGGATTTAGAGTTCTACCCTTGGACACAGGTTTTAGGGCTTCTGCCACTTTACTCACAGGCCCAAGGGTTCTGATAGCTCCAAGTTATAGGATTCTCCCTCAAGCCCCAGGTTTCAAAGTTTTAACCTTGGACCTAGGTTTTAGGGGTTTTCTACCACTTTACTCCCAGGCCTAAGGGTTCTGATAGCTCCGAGGTATAGGATTCACCCTCAAGCCCCAGGTTTTAGAGTTCTACCCCGGGCCCTTTTTTTAAAAGTTCTACCACTTTACTCTCAGGCGCAAGGGTTCTGATAGCTCCAAGTTATAGGATTCTTCCTCAATCCCCAGATTTTAGAGTTCTACCCTTGGACCCAGGTTTTAGTGCTTCTACCACTTTACTCCCAGGCCCAAGGGTTCTGATAGCTCCAAGTTATAGGATTTTCCTTTAAGCCCCAGGTTTTAGAGTTCTACCCTTGGACCCAGGTTTTAGGGCTTCTACCACTTTACTCTCAGGCGCAAGGGTTCTGATAGCTCCAAGTTATAGAATTCTCCCTCAATCTACAGGTTTTAGAGTTCTACCCTTGGACCCAGGTTTTAGGGGTTCTACTACTTTACTTTAAGGCCCAAGGATTCTGATAGCTCCAAGTTATAGGATTCTCCCTCAAGCCCTAGGTTTTAGAGTTCTACCCTTGGACCCAGGTTTTAGGGGTTCTACCACTTTACTCCCAGGCCCAAGGGTTCTGATAGCTCCAAGTTATAGGATTCTCCCTCAAGCCCCAGGTTTTAGAGTTCAACCCTTGGAACCAGGTTTTAGGGGTTCTGCCACTTTACTCCCAGGCCTAAGGGTTCTAAAGGCTCCAAGTTATAGGATTCTCCCTCAAGCCCCAGGTGTTAGAGCTCTACCCTTGACCCAGGTTTTAGGGGTTCTACCACTTTACACTCAGGCACAAGGGTTCTGATAGCTAAAAGTTATAGGATTCTCCCTCAAGCCCCAGGTTTTAGAATTCTACCCTTCGATCCAGGTTTTAGGGGTTCTACCACTTTACTCCTAGGCCCAAGGGTTCTGATAGCTCCAAGTTATAGGATTCTCCCTCAATCCACAAGTTTTAGAGTTCTACCCTTGGACTCAGGTTTTAGGGGTTCTAACACTTTACTCCCAGGCCCAAGGGTTCTAATAGCTCCAAGTTATAGGTTTCTCCCTCAAGCCCCAGGATTTAGAGTTCTCTCTTGGACACAGGTTTTAGGGCTTCTGCCACTTTACTCACAGGCCCAAGGGTTCTGATAGCTCCAATTTATTGGATTCTCCCTAAAGAACAAGGTTTCAGAGTTCTACCCTTGGACCCAGGTTTTATGGGTTTTCTACCACTCTACTCCCAGGCCTAAGGGTTCTGATAGCTCCAAGTTATAGGATTCTCCCTCAATTTCCAGGTTTTAGAGTTCTACCCTTGGACCCAGTTTTTAGAAGTTCTACCACTTTACTCCCAGGCGCAAGGGTTCTGATTGCTCAAAGTTATAGGATTCTCCCTCAAGCCCCAGGTTTTAGAGTTCTACCCTTGGACCCAGGTTTTAGGGGTTCTACTACTCTACTCCCTGGCCCAAGGGTTCTGATAGCTCCAAGTTATAGGATTCTCCCTCAAGCCCCAGGTTTCAGAGTTCTACCCTTGGACCCAGGTTTTAGGGGTTCTACCTCTTTACTTCCAGGCCAAAGGGTTCTGATAGCTCCAAGTTATAGGATTCTCCTTCAATCTACAGGTTTTAGAGTTCTACCCTTGGACCCAGCTTTTAGGGGTTCTACTACTTTACTCTAAGGCCCAAGGGTTCTGATAGCTCCAAGTTATAGGATTCTCCCTCAAGCCCTAGGTTTTAGACTTTTACCCTTGGACCCAGGTTTTAGGGGTTCTACCACTTTACTTCCAGGCCTAAGGGTTCTGATAGCTCCAAGTTATAGGATTCTACCTAAAGCCCCAGGTTTTAGAGTTCTACCCTTGGACCCAGGTTTTAGGGGTTTTACCACTTTACTCCCAGGCGCAAGGGTTCTGATAGCTCCAAGTTATAGGATTCCCCCTCAATCCCCAGGTTTTAGAGTTCTACCCTTGGACCCAGGATTTAGGGCTTCCACCACTTTACTCTCAGGCCCAAGGGTTCTTATAGCTCCAAGTTATAGGATTCTCCCTCAAGCCCCAGGTTTTAAAGTTCTACCCTTGGACCCAGATTTTAGGGGTTCTACCACTTTACTCCCAGGCCCAAGGGTTCTGATAGCTCCAAGTTATAGGATTCTCCCTCAAGCCCCAGGTTTTAGAGTTCTACCCTTGGACCCAGGTTTTAGGGGTTCTACGACTTTACTCCCAGGCTTAAGGGTTCTGATAGCTCTAAGTTATAGGATTCTCCCTCAAGCACCAGGTTTTAGAGTTCTACCCTTGATCCAGGTTTTAGGGGTTCTACCACTTTTCTCCCAGGCGCAAGGGTTCTGATAGCTCAAAGTTACAGGATTCTCCCTCAAGCTCCAGGTTTCAGAGTTCTACCCTTGGATCCAGGTTCTAGGGGTTCTACCACTTTACTCCCAGGCCAAAGGGTTCTGATAGCTCAAAGTTATAGGATTCTCCCTCAAGCCCCAGGTTTTAGAGTTCTACCCTTGGACCCAGGTTTTAGGGGTTCTACCACTTTACTACTAGGCCCAAGGGTTCTGATAGCTCCAAGTTATAGGATTCTCCATCAAGCCCCAGGTTTAAAGTTCTACCCTTATACCCAGGTTTTAGAGTTCTACCCTTGGACCCAGGTTTTAGGGGTTCTACCACTTTACTCCTAGGCGCAAGGTTTCTGATAGCTCAAAGTTACAGGATTCTCCCTCAAGCCCCAAGTTTTAGAGATCTACCCTTGGACCCAGGTTTTAGGGGTTCTACCACTTTACTCCCAGTCCTAAGGGTTCTGATAGCTCCAAGTTATAGGATTCTCCCTCAAGCCCCAGGTTTTAGAGTTCTGCTCTTTGACCCAGGTTTTAGGGGTTCTACCACTTTACTCCCAGGCCTAAGGGTTCTGATAGCTCCAAGTTATAGGATTCTCCCTTAATCCCCAGGTTTTAGAGTTCTACCCTTAGGCCCAGGCCTAAGGGTTCTGATAGCTCCAAGTTGAAGGATTCTCCCTCAATCCCCAGGTTTTGGAGTTCTACCCTTGGACTTAGGTTTTAGGGGTTCTACCACTTTACTCCCAGGCCCCAAAGGTTCTGATAGCTCCAAGTTATAGGATTCTTCCTCAATCCCTAGGTTTTTGAGTTCTACCCATGGACCTAGGTTTTAGAGTTCTACCCTTGGACCAAGGGTTTAGGGGTTCTACCACTTTACTCCCAGGCCCAAGGGTTCTGATCGCTCCAAGTTATAGGATTCTCCCTCAATCCCCAGGTTTTAGAGTTCTACCCTTAAATCGAGGTTTTAGGGGTTCTACCACTTTACTCCCAGGCCTAAGGGTTCTGATAGCTCCAAGTTATAGGATTCTCCCACAAGCCCCAGGTATTAGAGTTCTACTCTTGAACCCAGGTTTTAGGGGTTCTACCACTTTACTCCCAGGCGCAAGGGTTCTGAAAGCTCAAAGTTATAGGATTCTTCCTCAATCCCCAGATTTGAGAGTTCTACCCTTGGACCCAGGTTTTAGTGCTTCTACCACTTTACTCCCAGGCCCAAGGGTTCTGATAGCTCCAAGTTATAGGATTTTCCTTTAAGCCCCAGGTTTTAGAGTTCTACCCTTGGACCCAGGTTTTAGGGCTTCTACCACTTTACTCTCAGGCGCAAGGGTTCTGATAGCTCCAAGTTATAGGATTCTCGCTCAATCCCCAGGTTTTAGAGTTCTACCCTTGAACCCTGGTTTTAGGGGTTCTACCACTTTACTCCAAGGCCCAAGGGTTCTGATAGCTCCAAGTTATAGGATTCTCCCTCAAGCCCTCGGTTTTAGAGTTCTACCCTTGGACTTAGGTTTAGGGGTTCTACCACTTTACTTCCAGGCCTAAGGGTTCTGATAGCTCCAAGTTATAGGATTCTCCTTCAATCCCCAGATTTAGAGTTCTACCCTTGGCCTCAGGTTTTAGGGGTTCTACCACTTTACTCCTAGTCCTAAGGGTTCTGATAGCTCCAAGTTATAGGATTCTCGCTCAATCCCCAGGTTTTAGAGTTCTACCCTTGAACCCAGGTTTTAGGGGTTCTACCACTCTACTCCAAGGCCCAAGGGTTCTGATAGCTCCAAGTTATACGATTCTCCCTCAAGCCCCAGGTTTTAGAGTTCTACCCTTGGACCCAGGTTTTAGCGGTTCTACCACTTTACTCCCATGCCCAAGGGTTCTGATAGCTCAATGTTATAGGATTCTCGCTCAATCCCCAGGTTTTAGAGTTCTACCTTTGAACCCAGGTTTTAGGGGTTCTACCACTTTACCCTAAGGCCCAAGGGTTCTGATAGCTCCAAGTTATAGGATTCTCCCTCAAGCCCTCGGTTTTAGAGATCTACCCTTGGACTTAGGTTTAGGGGTTCTACCACTTTACTTCCAGGGCTAAGGGTTCTGATAGCTCCAAGTTATAGGATTCTCCTTCAATCCCCAGGTTTTAGAGTTCTACCCTTGGCCTCAGGTTTTAGGGGTTCTACCACTTTCCTTCCCGCCCAAGGGTTCTGATAGCTTCAAGTTATAGGATTCTCCCTCAATCCCCAGGTTTCAGAGTTCTACCCTTGGACTCAGGATTTAGGGGTTCTACCACTTTACTGCCAGGCCCAAGGGTTCTGATAGCTCAAAGTTATAGGATTCTCCCTTAAGCCCCAGGATTTAGAGTTCTACCCTTGGACACAGGTTTTAGGGCTTCTGCCACTTTACTCACAGGCCCAAGGGTTCTGATAGCTCCAAGTTATAGGATTCTCCCTCAAGCCCCAGGTTTCAAAGTTTTAACCTTGGACCTAGGTTTTAGGGGTTTTCTACCACTTTACTCCCAGGCCTAAGGGTTCTGATAGCTCCGAGGTATAGGATTCTCCCTCAAGCCCCAGGTTTTAGAGTTCTACCCCTGGCCCCTTTTTTTAGAAGTTCTACCACTTTACTCTCAGGCGCAAGGGTTTCTGATAGCTCAAAGTTATAGGATTCTTCCTCAATCCCCAGTTTTTAGAGTTCTACCCTTGGACCCAGGTTTTAGTGCTTCTACCACTTTACTCTCAGGCCCAGGGGTTCTGATAGCTCCAAGTTATAGAATTTTCCATTAAGCCCCAGGTTTTAGAGTTCTACCCTTGGACCCAGTTTTTAGGGCTTCTACCACTTTACTCTCAGGCGCAAGGGTTCTGATAGCTCCAAGTTATAGCATTCTCCCTCAATCTACAGGTTTTAGAGTTCTACCCTTGGCCCCAGGTTTTAGGGGTTCTACTACTTTACTTTAAGGCCCAAGGATTCTGAAAGCTCCAAGTTATAGGATTCTCCCTCAAGCCCTAGGTTTTAGAGTTCTACCCTTGGACCCAGGTTTTAGGGGTTCTACCACTTTACTCCCAGGCCCAAGGGTTCTGATAGCTCCAAGTTATAGGATTCTCCCTCAAGCCCCAGGTTTTAGAGTTCAACCCTTGGAACCAGGTTTTAGGGGTTCTGCCACTTTACTCCCAGGCCTAAGGGTTCTAAAGGCTCCAAGTTACAGGATTCTCCCTCAAGCCCTAGGTTTTAGACTTTTACCCTTGGACCCAGGTTTTAGGGGTTCTACCACTTTACTTCCAGGCCCAAGGGTTCTGATAGCTCCAAGTTATAGGATTCTCCCTAAAGCCCCAGGTTTTAGAGTTCTACCCTTGGACCCAGGTTTTAGGGGTTTTACCACTTTACTCCCAGGCGCAAGGGTTCTGATAGCTCCAAGTTATAGGATTCCCCCTCAATCCCCAGATTTTAGAGTTCTACCCTTGGACCCAGGATTTAGGGCTTCCACCACTTTACTCTCAGGCCCAAGGGTTCTTATAGCTCCAAGTTATAGGATTCTCCCTCAAGCCCCAGGTTTTAAAGTTCTACCCTTGGACCCAGATTTTTGGGGTTCTACCACTTTACTCCCAGGTCCAAGGGTTCTGATAGCTCCAAGTTATAGGATTCTCCCTCAAGCCCCAGGTTTTAGAGTTCTACCCTTGGACCCAGGTTTTAGGGGTTCTAACACTTTACTCCCAGGCCCAAGGGTTCTGATAGCTCTAAGTTATAGGATTCTCCCTCAAGCACCAGGTTTTAGAGTTCTACCCTTGATCCAGGTTTTAGGGGTTCTACCACTTTTCTCCCAGGCCCAAGGGTTCTGATAGCTCAAAGTTACAGGATTCTCCCTCAAGCCCCAGGTTTCAGAGTTCTACCCTTGGATCCAGGTTCTAGGGGTTCTAACACTTTACTCCCAGGCCTAAGGGTTCTGATAGCTCCAAGTTATAGGATTCTCCCTCAAGCCCCAGGTTTTAAAGTTCTACCCTTGGACCCAGGTTTTAGGGGTTCTACCACTTTACTACTAGGCCCAAGTGTTCTGATAGCTCCAAGTTATAAGATTCTCCATCAAGCCCTAGGTTTTAGAGTTCTACCCTTAGACCCAGGTTTTAGAGTTCTACCCTTGGACCCAGGTTTTAGGGGTTCTACCACTTTACTCCTAGGCGCATGGTTTCTGATAGCTCAAAGTTAAGGATTCTCCCTCAAGCCCCAGGTTTTAGAGATCTACCCTTGGACCCAGGTTTTAGGGGTTCTACCACTTTACTCCCAGTCCTAAGGGTTCTGATAGCTCCAAGTTATAGGATTCTCCCTCAAGCCCCAGGTTTTAGAGTTCTGCTCTTTGACCCAGGTTTTAGGGGTTCTACCACTTTACTCCCAGGCCTAAGGGTTCTGATAGCTCCAAGTTATAGGATTCTCCCTTAATCCTCAGGTTTTAGAGATCTACCCTTAGGCCCAGGCCTAAGGGTTCTGATAGGTCCAAGTTGAAGGATTCTCCCTTAATCCCCAGGTTTTAGATTTCTACCCTTGGACTCAGGTTTTAGGGGTTCTACCACTTTACTCCCAGGCCCAACAGTTCTGATAGCTCCAAGTTATAGGATTCTTCCTCAATCCCCAGGTTTTAGAGTTCTACCCTTAGACCCAGGTTTTAGAGTTCTACCCTTGGACCAAGGTTTTAGGGGTTCTACTACTTTACTCCCAGGCCCAAGGGTTCTGATCGCTCCAAGTTATAGGATTCTCCCTCAATCCCCAGGTTTTAGAGTTCTACCCTTAAATCGAGGTTTTAGGGGTTCTACCACTTTACTCCCAGGCCTAAGGGTTCTGATAGCTCCAAGTTATAGGATTCTCCCTCAAGCCCCAGGTATTAGAGTTCTACTTTTGGACCCAGGTTTTAGGGGTTCTACCACTTTACTCCCAGGCACAAGGGTTCTGATAGCTCCAAGTTATAGGATTCTCCCTCACGCCCCAGGTTTTAGAGTTCTACCCATGGACCCAGGTTTTAGGGGTTCTACCACTTTACTCCCAGGCCCAAGGGTTTTGATAATTCCAAGTTATAGGATTCGTCCTCAAGCCCTAGGTTTAAGGAGTTCTACCCTTGGACCTTGGTTTTAGGGGTTCTACCACTTTACTCCCAGGCGCAAGGGTTCTAATAGCTCCAAGTTATAGGATTCTCCCTCAAGCCCCAGGTTTTAGAGTTCAACCCTTGGACCCAGGTTTAAGGGGTTCTACCACTTTACTCCCAGGCACAAGGGTTCTGATAGCTCAAAGTTATAGGATTCTTCCTCAATCGCCAGATTTTAGAGTTCTACCCTTGGACCCAGGTTTTAAGGCTTCCACCACTTTACTCCCAGGCCCAAGGGTTCTGATAGCTCAAATATATAGGATTCTCCCTCAAGCCCCAGGTTTTAGAGTTCTACCCTTGGACCCAGGTTTTAGGGGTTCTACCACTTTACTCCCAGGCACAAGGGTTCTGATAGCTCCAAGTTATAGGATTCTTCCTCAAACCCCAGGTTTTAGAGTTCTATTGTTTGACCCAGGTTTTAGGGGTTCTACCACTTTACTCCCAGGCCCAAGGGTTCTGATAGCTCCAAGTTATAGGATTCTCCCTCAAGCCCCAGGTTTTAGAGTTCTACCCTTGGACCCAGGTTTTAGGGGTTCTACCACTTTACTCCCAGGCACAAGGGTTCTGATAGCTCAAAGTTATAGGATTCTTCCTCAATCGCCAGATTTTAGAGTTCTACCCTTGGACCCAGGTTTTAGGGCTTCCACCACTTTACTCCCAGGCCCAAGGGTTCTGATAGCTCAAATATATAGGATTCTCCCTAAAGCCCCAGGTTTTAGAGTTCTACCCTTGGACCCAGGTTTTAGTGGTTCTACCACTTTACTCCCAGGCACAAGGGTTCTGATAGCTCAAAGTTATAGGATTCTTCCTCACTCCCCAGATTTTAGAGTTCTACCCTTGGACCTAGGTTTTAGGGCTTCCACCACTTTACTTCTAGGCCCAAGGGTTCTTATAGCTCCAAGTTATAGGATTCTCCCTCAAGCCCCCGGTTTTAGAGTTCTACCCTTGGACGCAGGTTTTAGGGCTTCTACCACTTTACTCCCAGGCCCAAGGGTTCTGATAGCTCCAAGTTATAGGATTCTCCCTCAAGCCCCAGGTTTTAGAGTTCTACCCTTGGACACAGGTTTTACGGGTTCTACTACTTTACTCCCAGGCCCAAGTGTTCTGATAGCTCCAAGTTATAGGATTCTCCCTAAAGCCCCAGGTTTTAGATTTCTCCTTTGGACCCAGGTTTTAGGGGTTCTACCACTTTACCTTCAGCCCCAAGGGTTCTGATAGCTCGAAGTTATAGGATTCTCCCTCAAGCCCCAGGTGTTAGAGTTCTACCCTTGGACCCAGGTTTTAGGGGTTCTACCACTTTACTCCCAGGCCCAAGGGTTCTGATAGCTTCAAGTTATAGGATTCTCCCTCAAGCCCCAGGTTTCAGAGTTCTACCCTTGGACCCTGTTTTTAGGGGTTCTACCCCTTTACTCCTAGGCACAAGGGTTTTGATAGCTTAAAGTTATAGGATTCTCCCTCAAGCCCAAGGTTTTAGAATTCTACCCCTTGGATCCAGGTTTTAGGGGTTTTACCACTTTACTCACAGCCCCAAGGGTTCTGATAGCTCCAAGTTATATGATTCTCCCTCAATCCCCAGGTTTTAGAGTTCTACCCTTGGACCCAGGTTTTAGAGTTCTACCCTTGGACCCAGGTTTTAGGGGTTCTACCACTTTACTTCCTGGCCCAAGGGTTCTGATAGCTCCAAGTTATAGGATTCTCCCTCAATCCCCAGGTTTTAGAGTTCTACCCTTGGACTCAGGTTTTAAGGGTTCTACCACTTTACTGCCAGGCCCAAGGGTTCTGATAGCTCAAAGTTATAGGATTCTCCCTCAAGCCCCAGGATTTAGAGTTCTACCCTTGGACACAGGTTTTAGGGCTTCTGCCACTTTACTCACAGGCCCAAGGGTTCTGATAGCTCCAAGTTATAGGATTCTCCCTCAAGCCCCAGGTTTCAGAGTTTTACCATTGGACCCAGGTTTTAAGGGTTTTCTACCACTTTACTCCCAGGCCTAAGGGTTCTGATAGCTCCAAGTTATAGGATTCTCCTTCAATCCCCAGGTTTTAGAGTTCTACCCTTGGTCTCAGGTTTTAGGGGTTCTACCACTTTACTCCCCGCCCAAGGGTTCTGATAGCTCCAAGTTATAGGATTCTCCCTGAATCCCCAGGTTTCAGAGTTCTACCCTTGGACTCAGGATTTAGGGGTTCTACCATTTTACTGCCAGGCCCAAGGGTTCTGATAGCTCAAAGTTATAGGATTCTCCCTCAAGCCCCAGGATTTAGAGTTCTACCCTTGGACACAGGTTTTAGGGCTTCTGCCACTTTACTCACAGGCCCAAGGGTTCTGATAGCTCCAAGTTATAGGATTCTCCCTCAAGCCCCAGGTTTTAGAATTGTACCCTCGGACTCAGGTTTTAGGGGTTCTACCACTTTACTGCCAGGCTCAAGGGTTCTGATAGCTCTAAGTTATATGATTCTTCCTCAAGCCCCAGGTTTTAGAGTTCTACCCTTGGCCCCAGGTTTTAGGGGTACTACCACTTTACTCCCAGGCCCAACGGTTCTGATAGCTCAAAGTTATAGGATTCTCCCTCAAGCCCTCGGGTTAAGAGTTCTACCCTTGGACCCAGGTTTTAGGGCTTCTACCACTTTACTCCCAGGCCCAAGGGTTCTGATAGCTCCAAGTTATAGGATTTTCCTTTAAGCCCCAGGTTTTAGAGTTCTACCCTTAGACCCAGGTTTTAGGGTTTCTACCACTTTACTCTCAGGCGCAAGGGTTCTGATAGCTCCAAGTTATAGGATTCTCCCTCAATCTACAGGTTTTAGAGTTCTACCCTTAAACCCAGGTTTTAGGGGTTCTACTACTTTACTTTAAGGCCCAAGGATTCTGATAGCTCCAAGTTATAGGATTCTCCCTCAAGCCCTAGGGTTTAGAGTTCTACCCTTGGACCCAGGTTTTAGGGGTTCTACCACTTTACTCCCAGGCCCAAGGGTTCTCATAGCTCCAAGTTATAGGATTCTCCCTCCAGCCCTAGGTTTTAGAGTTCAACCCTTGGAACCAGGTTTTAGCGGTTCTGCCACTTTACTCCCAGGCCTAAGGGTTCTAAAGGCTCCAAGTTATAGGATTCTCCCTCAAGCCCCAGGTGTTAGAGCTCTACCCTTGACTAAGGTTTTAGGGGTTCTACCACTTTACTCTCAGGCCCAAGGGTTCTGATAGCTCCAAGTTATAGGATTCTCCCTCAAGCTCTAGGTTTTAGAGTTCAACCATGGGAACCAGCCTTTAGGGGTTCACCACTTAACTCCCAGGCGCAAGGGTTAGGATAGCTCAAAGGTATAGGATTCTCCCTCAATCCCCAGGTTTTAGAGTTCTACCCTTGGACCCAGGTTTTAGGGGTTCTACCACTTTACTCCCAGGCGCAAGGGTTCTTATAGCTCAAAGTTATAGGATTCACCCTCAAGCCCCAGGTTTTAGAGTTCTACCCTTGGACCCAGGTTTTAGGGGTTCTACCACTTTACTCCCAGGCCCAAGGGTTCTGATAACTCCAAGTTATAGGATTCTCCCTCAAGCACCAGGTTTTAGAGTTCTACCCTTGGACCCAGGTTTTAGGGCTTCTACCACTTTACTCCCAGCCCCAAGTGTTCTGATAGCTCCAAGTTATAGAATTCTCCCTCAAGCCCCAGGTTTTAGAGTTCTACCCTTGGACCCAGGTTTTAGGGCTTCTACTACTTTACTCCCAGGCCCAAGGGTTCTGATAGCTACAAGTTAGAGGATTCTCCCTCAAGCTCCAGGTTTTAGAGTTCTACCCTTGGACCCAGGTTTTAGGGGTTCTACCACTTTACTCCCAGGCCCAAGGGTTCTGATAGCTCCAAGTGTTAGGATTCTTCTCAAGTCCCCCATTTTGGGGTTCTACCCTTGGACCCAGGTTTTAAGGGTTCTACCACTTTACTCCCAGGCCCAAGGGTTCTGATAGCTCCAAGTTATAGGATTCTCCCTCAATCCCCAGGTTTTAGAGTTCTATCATTGGACCCAGGTTTTAGGGCTTCTACCACTTTACTCCCAAGCGCAAGGGTTCTGATAGCTCCAAGTTATAGGATTCTCCCTCAAGCCCTAGGTTTTAGAGTTCTACCCTTGGACCCAGGTTTTAGGGGTTCTACCACTTTACTCCCAGGCCCAAGGGTTCTGATAGATCCAAGTTATAGGATTCTCCCTCAAGCCCTAGGTGTTAGAGTTCTACCATTGGAACCAGGTTTTAGGGGTTCTACCACTTTACTTCCAGGCGCAAGGGTTCTGATAGCTTAAAGTTATAGGATTCTCCCTCAAGCCCCAGGTGTTAGAGTTCTACCATTGGAACCAGGTTTTAGGGGTTCTACCACTTTACTTCCAGGCCCAAGGGTTCTGATAGCTCCAAGTTATAGGATTCTCCCTCAAGCCCCAGGTTTTAGAGTTTCCCCTTGGACCCAGGTTTTAGGGGTTCTACCAATTTACTCCCAGGCCCAAGGGTTCTGATAGCTCCAAGTTATAGGATTCTCCCTCAATCCCCAGGTTTTAGAGTTCTACCCTTGGACCCAGGTTTTAGGGGTTCTACCACTTTACTCCCAGGCGCAAGGGTTCTGATAGCTTAAAGTTATAGGATTCTCCCTCAAGCCCCAGGTTTTAGAGTTGTACCCTTGGACCCAGGTTTTAGGGGTTCTACCACTTTACTCCCATGCGCAAGGGTTCTGATAGCTCCAAGTTAAAAGGATTCTCCCTCAAGCCCTAGGTTTTAGAGTTCTACCCTTGGATCAGGTTTTAGGGGTTCTACCACTTTACTCCCAGGCGCAAGGGTTCTGATAGCTCTAAGTTATAGGATTCTCCCTCAAGCCCCGGGTTTTAGAGTTCTACCCTTGGACCCAGGTTTTAGGGGTTCTACCACTTTACTCCCAGGCCTAAGGGTTCTGATAGCTCTAAGTTTTAGGATTGTCCCTCAATCCCCAGGTTTTAGAGTTCTACCCTTGGACCAAGGTTTTAGGGGTTCTACCACTTTACTCCCAGGCCCAAGGGTTCCCGTAGCTTCAAGTTATAGGATTCTCCCTTAATCCCCAGGTTTTAGAGTTCTACCCTTGGACTCAGGTTTTAGGGGTTCTACCACTTTACTCCCAGGCCCAAGGGTTCTGATAGCTCCAAGTTATAGGATTCTCTCTTAAGCCCCAGGTTTTAGAATTCTACCCTTGGACCTAGGTTTTAGGGGTTCTACCACTTTACTCTCAGGCCCAAGGGTTCTGATAGCTCCAAGTTATAGGATTCTCCCTCAAGCTCTAGATTTTAGAGTTCAACCATGGGAACCAGGCTTTAGGGGTTCACCACTTTACTCCCAGGCGCAAGGGTTCTGATAGCTCAAAGGTATAGGATTCTCCCTCAATCCCCAGGTTTTAGAGTTCTACCCTTGGACCCAGGTTTTAGGGGTTCTACCACTTTACTCCCAGGCGCAAAGGGTTCTGATAGCTCAAAGTTATAGGATTCTCCGTCAAGCCCCAGGTTTTAGAGTTCTACCCTTAGACCCAGGTTTTAGGTGTTTTACCACATTACTCACAGCCCCAAGGGTTCTGATAGCTCCAAGTTATAGGATTCTCCCTCAATTTCTAGGTTTTAGAGTTCTACCTTTGGACCCAGGTTTTAGGGGTTCTACCACTTTACTCCCAGGCCCAAGGGTTCTGATAGCTCCACGTTATATGATTCTCTCTCAAGCCCCAGGATTTAGAGTTCTACCCTTGGACCCAGGTTTTAGGGCTTCTACCACTTTACTCTCAGGCGCAAGGGTTCTGTTAGCTCCAAGTTATAGGATTCTCCCTCAATCTACAGGTTTAAGAGTTCTACCCTTAGGCCCACGTTTTAGCGGTTCTACTACTTTACTTTAAGGCCCAAGGATTCTGATAGCTCCAAGTTATAGGATTCTCCCTCAAGCCCTAGGGTTTAGAGTTCTACCCTTGGACCCAGGTTTTAGGGGTTCTACCACTTTACTCCCAGGCCCAAGGGTTCTGATAGCTCCAAGTTATAGGATTCTCCCTCAAGCCCCAGGTTTTAGAGTTCAACCCTTGGAACCAGGTTTTAGGGGTTCTGCCACTTTACTCCTAGGCCTAAGGGTTCTAAAGGCTCCAAGTTATAGGATTCTCCCTCAAGCCCCAGGTGTTAGAGCTCTACCCTTGACTAAGGTTTTAGGGGTTCTACCACTTTACTTTCAGGCCCAAGGGTTGTGATAGCTCCAAGTTATAGGATTCTCCCTCAAGCTCTAGGTTTTAGAGTGCAACCATGGGAACCAGGCTTTAGGGGTTCACCACTTTACTCCCAGGCGCAAGGGTTCTGATAGCTCAAAGGTATAGGATTCTCCCTCAATCCCCAGGTTTTAGAGTTCTACCCTTGGACCCAGATTTTAGGGGTTCTACCACTTTACTCCCAGGCGCAAGGGTTCTTATAGCTCAAAGTTATAGGATTCACCCTCAAGCCCCAGGTTTTAGAGTTCTACCCTTGGACCCAGGTTTTAGGGGTTCTACCACTTTACTCCCAGGCCCAAGGGTTCTGATAGCTCCAAGTTATAGGATTCTCCCTCAAGCACCAGGTTTTAGAGTTCTACCCTTGGACCCAGGTTTTAGGGCTTCTACCACTTTACTCCCAGCCCCAAGTGTTCTGATAGCTCCAAGTTATAGGATTCTCCCTCAAGCCCCAGGTTTTAGAGTTCTACCCTTGGACCCAGGTTTTAGGGCTTCTACTACTTTACTCCCAGGCCCTAGGGTTCTGATAGCTCCAAGTTATATGTTTCTCCCTCAAGCCCCAGGTTTTAGAGTTCTACCCTTAGACCCAGGTTTTAGGGGTTCTACCACTTTACTCCCAGGCCCAAGGGTTCTGATAGCTCCAAGTGTTAGGATTCCTTCTCAAGTCCCCCGTTTTGGGGTTCTACCCTTGGAACCAGGTTTTAGGGGTTCTACCACTTTACTCCCAGGCCTAAGGGTTCTGATAGCTCCAAGTTATAGGATTCTCCCTCAATCCCCAGGTTTTAGAGTTCTATCATTGGACCCAGGTTTTAGGGCTTCTACCACTTTACTCCCAAGCGCAAGGGTTCTGATAGCTCCAAGTTATAGGATTCTCCCTCAAGCCCTAGGTTTTAGAGTTCTACCCTTGGACCGAGGTTTTAGGGGTTCTACCACTTTACTCCCAGGCTTAAGGGTTCTGATAGATCCAAGTTATAGGATTCTCCCTCAAGCCCCAGGTGTTAGAGTTCTACCCTTGGAACCAGGTTTTAGGGGTTCTACCACTTTACTCCCAGGCCCAAGGGTTCTGATAGCTCCAAGTTATAGGATTCTCCCTCAAGCCCCAGGTTTTAGAATTCTACCCTTGGACCTAGGTTTTGGGGGTTTTACCACATTACTCACAGCCCCAAGGGTTCTGATAGCTTCAAGTTATAGGATTCTCCGTCAAACCCCAGGTTTTAGAGTTCTCCCCTTGGACCCAGGTTTTAGGGGTTCTACCACTTTACTCCCAGGCCCAAGGGTTCTGATAGCTCCAAGTTATAGGATTCTCCCTCAAGCCCCAGGTTTTAGAGTTCTCCCCTTGGACCCAGGTTTTAGGGGTTCTACCAATTTACTCCCAGGCCCAAGGGTTCTGATAGCTCCAAGTTATAGGATTCTCCCTCAATCCCCAGGTTTTAGAGTTCTACCCTTGGACCCAGGTTTTAGGGGTTCTACCACTTTACTCCCAGGCGCAAGGGTTCTGATAGCTTAAAGTTATAGGATTCTCCCTCAAGCCCCAGGTTTTAGAGTTCTACCATTAGACCCAGGTTTTAGGGCTTCTACTACTTTACTCCCAGGCCCAAGGGTTCTGATAGCTCCAAGTTATAGGATTCTCCCTCAAGCCCCAGGTTTTAGAGTTCTACCCTTGGACCCAGGTTTTAGGGGTTCTACCACTTAACTCCCATGCCCAAGGGTTCTGATAGCTCCAAGTGTTAGGATTCCTTCTCAAGTCCCCCGTTTTGGGGTTCTACCCTTGGAACCAGGTTTTAGGGGTTCTATCACTTTACTCCCAGGCCCAAGGGTTCGGATAGCTCCAAGTTATAGGATTCTCCCTCAATCCCCAGGTTTTAGAGTTCTATCATTGGACCCAGTTTTTAGAACTTCTACCACTTTACTCCTAGGCCCAAAGGTTCTGATAGCTCCAAGTTATAGGATTCTCCCTCAAGCCCCAGGTTTTAGAGTTCTAACCTTGGCCCCAGGTTTTAGGGGTTCTACCACTTTACTCCCAGGCACAAGGGTTCTGATAGCTCAAAGTTATAGGATTCTTCCTCAATCCCCAGATTTTAGAGTTCTACCCTTGGACCCAGGTTTTAGTGCTTCCTACCACTTTACTCCCAGGCCTAAGGGTTCTTATAGCTCCAAGTTATAGGATTCTCCCTCAATCCCCCGGTTTTAGAGTTCTACCCTTGGACCCAGGTTTTAGGGCTTCTACCACTTTACTCCCAGGCCCGAGGGTTCTGATAGCTCCAAGTTATAGGATTCTCCCTCAAGCCCCAGGTTTTAGAGTTCTAACCTTAGCCCCAGGTTTTAGAGGTTCTACCACTTTACTCCCAGGCACAAGGGTTCTGATAGCTCAAAGTTATAGGATTCTTCCTCAATCCCCAGATTTTAGAGTTCTACCCTTGGACCCAGGTTTTAGTGCTTCCTACCACTTTACTCCCAGGCCTAAGGGTTCTTATAGCTCCAAGTTATAGGATTCTCCCTCAATCCCCCGGTTTTAGAGTTTTACCCTTGGACCCAGGTTTTAGGGCTTCTACCACTTTACTCGCAGGCCCAAGGGTTCTGATAGCTCCAAGTTATAGGATTCTCCCTCAAGCCCTCGGTTTTAGAGTTCTACCCTTAACCCAGGTTTTACGGGTTCTACCACTTTACTCCCAGGCCCAAGGGTTTTGATAGCTCCATGTTATAGGATACTCCCTCAAGCCCCAGGTTTTAGAGTTTTACCCTTGGACCCAGGTTTTAGGGGTTCTACCACCTTACTCCCAGGCTCACGGGTTTTGATAGCTCCAAGTTATATGTTTCTCCCTCAAGCCCCAGGTTTTAGAGTTCTACCCTTGGACCCAGGTTTTAGTGGTTGTACCACTTTACTCTCAGGCCCAAGGGTTCTGATAGCTTCAAGTTATAGGATTCTCCGTCAAGGCCCAGGTTTTAGAATTCTACCCTTTGACCCAGGTTTTAGGTGTTTTACCACATTACTCACAGCCCCAAGGGTTCTGATAGCTCCAAGTTATAGGATTCTCCCTCAATTTCTAGGTTTTAGAGTTCTACCTTTGGACCCAGGTTTTAGGGGTTATACCACTTTACTCCCAGGCCCAAGGGTTCTGATAGCTCCACGTTATATGATTCTCTCTCAAGCCCCAGGTTTTAGAGTTCTACCCTTGGACCCAGGTTTTACGGGTTCTACCACTTTACTCCCAGGCCCAAGTGTTCTTATAGCTCCAAGTTATAGGATTCTCCCTCAAGCCCCAGGTTTTAGAGTTCTACCCTTGGACCCACGTTTTAGGGCTTCTACCACTTTACTCGCAGGCCCAAGGGTTCTGATAGCTCCAAGTTATAGGATTCTCCCTCAAGCCCTCGGTTTTAGAGTTCTACCCTTAACCCAGGTTTTACGGGTTCTACCACTTTACTCCCAGGCCCAAGGGTTTTGATAGCTCCAAGTTATAGGATTCTCCCTCAAGCCCTCGGTTTTAGAGTTCTACCCTTAACCCAGGTTTTACGGGTTCTACCACTTTACTCCCAGGCCCAAGGGTTTTGATAGCTCCAAGTTATAGGATTCTCCCTCAAGCCCCAGGTTTTAGAGTTATACCCTTGGACCCAGGTTTTAGGGGTTCTACCACTTTACTCCCAGGCCTAAGGGTTCTGATAGCTTAAAGTTATAGGATTCTACCTCGAGCCCCAGGTTTTAGAGTTATACCCTTGGACCCAGGTTTTAGGGGTTATACCACTTTACTCCCATGCGCAAGGGTTCTGATAGCTCAAAGTTAAAAGGATTCTCCCTCAAGCCCTGGTTTTTAGAGTTCTACCCTTGGATCAGGTTTTAGGGGTTCTACCACTTTACTCCCAGGCGCAAGGGTTCTGATAGCTCTAAGTTATAGGATTCTCCCTCAAGCCCCAGGTTTTAGAGTTCTACCCTTGGACCCAGGTTTTAGGGGTTCTACCACTTTACTCCCAGGCCTAAGGGTTCTGATAGCTCTAAGTTTTAGGATTGTCCCTCAATCCCCAGGTTTTAGAGTTCTACCCTTGGACCAAGGTTTTAGGGGTTCTACCACTTTACTCCCAGGCCCAAGGGTTCCCGTAGCTTCAAGTTATAGGATTCTCCCTTAATCCCCAGGTTTTAGAGTTCTACCCTTGGACTCAGGTTTTAGGGGTTCTACCACTTTACTCCCAGGCCCAAGGTTTCTGATAGCTCCAAGTTATGGGATTCTCCCTTAAGCCCCAGGTTTTAGAATTCTACCCTTGGACCTAGGTTTTAGGGGTTCTACCACTTTACTCTCAGGCCCAAGGGTTCTGATAGCTCCAAGTTATAGGATTCTCCCTCAAGCTCTAGGTTTTAGAGTTCAACCATGGGAACCAGGCTTTAGGGGTTCACCCGTTTACTCCCAGGCGCAAGGGTTCTGATAGCTCAAAGGTATATGATTCTCCCTCAATCCCCACGTTTTAGAGTTCTACCCTTGGACCCAGGTTTTAGGGGTTCTACCACTTTACTCCCAGGCGCAAGGGTTCTGATAGCTCAAAGTTATAGAATTCTCCCTCAAGCCCCAGGTTTTAGAGTTCTACCCTTGGACCCAGGTTTTAGGGGTTCTACCACTTTACTCCCAGGCCCAAGGGTTCTGATAGCTCCAAGTTATAGGATTCTCCCTCAAGCACCAGGTTTTAGAGTTCTACCCTTGGACCGAGGTTTTAGGGCTTCTACCACTTTACTCCCAGCCCCAAGTGTTCTGATAGCTCCAAGTTATAGGATTCTCCCTCAAACCCCAGGTTTTAGAGTTCTACCCTTGGACCCAGGTTTTAGGGCTTCTACTACTTTACTCCCAGGCCCAATGGTTCTGATAGCTCCAAGTTATAGGATTCTCCCTCAAGCACCAGGTTTTAGAGTTCTACCCTTGGACCCAGGTTTTAGGGCTTCTACCACTTTACTCCCAGCCCCAAGTGTTCTGATAGCTCCAAGTTATAGGATTCTCCCTCAAGCCCCAGGTTTTAGAGTTCTACCATTGGACCCAGGTTTTAGGGCTCCTACTACTTTACTCCCAGGCCCAAGGGTTCTGATAGCTCCAAGTTATAGGATTCTCCCTCAAGCCCCAGGTTTTAGAGTTCTACCCTTGGACCCAGGTTTTAGGGGTTCTACCACTTTACTCCCAGGCCCAAGGGTTCTGATAGCTCCAAGTTATAGGATTCTCCCTCAAGCCCCAGGTTTTAGAGTTCTACCCTTGGACCCAGGTTTTAGGGGTTCTACCACTTTACTCCCATGCCCAAGGGTTCTGATAGCTCCAAGTGTTAGGATTCCTTCTCAAGTCCCCCGTTTTGGGGTTCTACCCTTGGAACCAGGTTTTAGGGGTTCTACCACTTTACTCCCAGGCCCAAGGGTTCGGATAGCTCCAAGTTATAGGATTCTCCCTCAATCCCCAGGTTTTAGAGTTCTATCATTGGACCCAGTTTTTAGGGCTTCTACCACTTTACTCCTAGGCCCAAAGGTTCTGATAGCTCCAAGTTATAGGATTCTCCCTCAAGCCCCAGGTTTTAGAGTTCTAACCTTGGCCCCAGGTTTTAGGGGTTCTACCACTTTACTCCCAGGCACAAGGGTTCTGATAGCTCAAAGTTATAGGATTCTTCCTCAATCCCCAGATTTTAGAGTTCTACCCTTGGACCCAGGTTTTAGTGCTTCCTACCACTTTACTCCCAGGCCTAAGGGTTCTTATAGCTCCAAGTTATAGGATTCTCCCTCAATCCCCCGGTTTTAGAGTTCTACCCTTGGACCCAGGTTTTAGGGCTTCTACCACTTTACTCCCAGGCCCAAGGGTTCTGATAGCTCCAAGTTATAGGATTCTCCCTCAAGCCCCAGGTTTTAGAGTTCTACCCTTGGACCCAGGTTTTACGGGTTCTACCACTTTACTCCCAGGCCCAAGTGTTCTTATAGCTCCAAGTTATAGGATTCTCCCTCAAGCCCCAGGTTTTAGAGTTCTACCCTTGGACCCACGTTTTAGGGCTTCTACCACTTTACTCGCAGGCCCAAGGGTTCTTATAGCTCCAAGTTATAGGATTCTCCCTCAAGCCCTCGGTTTTAGAGTTCTACCCTTAAACCAGGTTTTACGGGTTCTACCACTTTACTCCCAGGCCCAAGGGTTTTGATAACTCCATGTTATAGGATACTCCCTCAAGCCCCAGGTTTTAGAGTTTTACCCTTGGACCCAGGTTTTAGGGGTTCTACCACTTTACTCCCAGGCTCACGGGTTTTGATAGCTCCAAGTTATATGTTTCTCCCTCAAGCCTCAGGTTTTAGAGTTCTACCCTTGGACCCAGGTTTTAGTGGTTGTACCACTTTACTCTCAGGCCCAAGGGTTCTGATAGCTTCAAGTTATAGGATTCTCCGTCAAGCCCCAGGTTTTAGAATTCTACCCTTAGACCCAGGTTTTAGGTGTTTTACCACATTACTCACAGCCCCAAGGGTTCTGATAGCTCCAAGTTATAGGATTCTCCCTCAATTTCTAGGTTTTAGAGTTCTACCTTTGGACCCAGGTTTTAGGGGTTCTACCACTTTACTCCTAGGCCCAAGGGTTCTGATAGCTCCACGTTATATGATTCTCTCTCAAGCCCCAGGTTTTAGAGTTCTACCCTTGGACCCAGGTTTTAGGGCTTCTACCACTTTACTCTCAGGCGCAAGGGTTCTGATAGCTCCAAGTTATAGGATTCTCCCTCAATCTACAGGTTTAAGAGTTCTACCCTTGGACCCACGTTTTAGCGGTTCTACTACTTTACTTTAAGGCCCAAGGATTCTGATAGCTCCAAGTTATAGGATTCTCCCTCAAGCCCTAGGGTTTAGAGTTCTACCCTTGGACCCAGGTTTTAGGGGTTCTACCACTTTACTCCCAGGCCCAAGGGTTCTGATAGCTCCAAGTTATAGGATTCTGCCTCAAGCCCCAGGTTTTAGAGTTCAACACTTGGAACCAGGTTTTAGGGGTTCTGCCACTTTACTCCCAGGCCTAAGGGTTCTAAAGGCTCCAAGTTATAGGATTCTCCCTCAAGCCCCAGGTGTTAGAGCTCTACCCTTGACTAAGATTTTAGGGGTTCTACCACTTTACTTTCAGGCCCAAGGGTTCTGATAGCTCCAAGTTATAGGATTCTCCCTCAAGCTCTAGGTTTTAGAGTTCAACCATGGGAACCAGGCTTTAGGGGTTCACCACTTTACTCCCAGGCGCAAGGGTTCTGATAGCTCAAAGGTATAGGATTCTCCCTCAATCCCCAGGTTTTAGAGTTCTACCCTTGGACCCAGGTTTTAGGGGTTCTACCACTTTACTCCCAGGCACAAGGGTTCTTATAGCTCAAAGTTATAGGATTCACCCTCAAGCCCCAGGTTTTAGAGTTCTACCCTTGGACCCAGGTTTTAGGGGTTCTACCACTTTACTCCCAGGCCCAAGGGTTCTGATAGCTCCAAGTTATAGGATTCTCCCTCAAGCACCAGGTTTTAGAGTTCTACCCTTGGACCCAGGTTTTAGGGCTTCTACCACTTTACTCCCAGCCCCAAGTGTTCTGATAGCTCCAAGTTATAGGATTCTCCCTCAAGCCCCAGGTTTTAGAGTTCTACCCTTGGACCCAGGTTTTAGGGCTTCTACTACTTTACTCCCAGGCCCAAGGGTTCTGATAGCTCCAAGTTATATGTTTCTCCCTCAAGCCCCAGGTTTTAGAGTTCTACCCTTGGACCCAGGTTTTAGGGGTTCTACCACTTTACTCCCAGGCCCAAGGGTTCTGATAGCTCCAAGTGTTAGGATTCCTTCTCAAGTCCCCCGTTTTGGGGTTCTACCCTTGGAACCAGGTTTTAGGGGTTCTACCACTTTACTCCCAGGCCTAAGGGTTCTGATAGCTCTAAGTTATAGGATTCTCCCTCAATCCCCAGGTTTTAGAGTTCTATCATTGGACCCAGGTTTTAGGGCTTCTACCACTTTACTCCCAAGCGCAAGGGTTCTGATAGCTCCAAGTTATAGGATTCTCCCTCAAGCCCTAGGTTTTAGAGTTCTACCCTTGGACCGAGGTTTTAGGGGTTCTACCACTTTACTCCCAGGCCCAAGGGTTCTGATAGATCCAAGTTATAGGATTCTCCCTCAAGCCCCAGGTGTTAGAGTTCTACCCTTGGAACCAGGTTTTAGGGGTTCTACCACTTTACTCCCAGGCCCAAGGGTTCTGATAGCTCCAAGTTATAGGATTCTCCCTCAAGCCCCAGGTTTTAGAATTCTACCCTTGGACCTAGGTTTTGGGGGTTTTACCACATTACTCACAGCCCCAAGGGTTCTGATAGCTTCAAGTTATAGGATTCTCCCTCAATCCCCAGGTTTTAGAGTTCTTCCCGTGGACCCAGGTTTTAGGGGTTCTACCACTTTACTCCCAGGCCCAAGGATTCTGATAGCTCCAAGTTATAGGATTCTCCCTGTAGCCCCAGGTTTTAGAGTTCTCCCCTTGGACCCAGGTTTTAGGGGTTCTACCAATTTACTCCCAGGCCCAATGGTTCTGATAGCTCCAAGTTATAGGATTCTCCCTCAATCCCCAGGTTTTAGAGTTCTAACCTTGGACCCAGGTTTTAGGGGTTCTACCACTTTACCCTCAGGCGCAAGGGTTCTGATAGCTTAAAGTTATAGGATTCTCCCTCGAGCCCCAGGTTTTAGAGTTATACCCTTGGACCCAAGTTTTAGGGGTTCTACCACTTTACTCCCATGCGCAAGGGTTCTGATAGCTCAAAGTTAAAAGGATTCTCCCTCAAGCCCTGGTTTTTAGAGTTCTACCCTTGGATCAGGTTTTAGGGGTTCTACCACTTTACTCCCAGGCGCAAGGGTTCTGATAGCTCTAAGTTATAGGATTCTCCCTCAAGCCCCAGGTTTTAGAGTTCTACCCTTGGACCCAGGTTTTAGGGGTTCTACCACTTTACTCCCAGGCCTAAGGGTTCTGATAGCTCTAAGTTTTATGATTGTCCCTCAATCCCCAGGTTTTAGAGTTCTACCCTTGGACCAAGGTTTTAGGGGTTCTACCACTTTACTCCCAGGCCCAAGGGTTCCCGTAGCTTCAAGTTATAGGATTCTCCCTTAATCCCCAGGTTTTAGAGTTCTACCCTTGGACTCAGGTTTTAGGGGTTCTACCACTTTACTCCCAGGCCCAAGGGTTCTGATAGCTCCAAGTTATAGGATTCTCCCTTAAGCCCCAGGTTTTAGAATTCTACCCTTGGACCTAGGTTTTAGGGGTTCTACCACTTTACTCTCAGGCCCAAGGGTTCTGATAGCTCCAAGTTATAGGATTTTCCCTCAAGCTCTAGGTTTTAGAGTTCAACTATGGGAACCAGGCTTTAGGGGTTCACCACTTTACTCCCAGGCGCAAGGGTTCTGATAGCTCAAAGGTATAGGATTCTCCCTCAATCCCCACGTTTTAGAGTTCTACCCTTGGACCCAGGTTTTAGGGGTTCTACCACTTTACTCCCAGGCACAAGGGTTCTGATAGCTCAAAGTTATAGAATTCTCCCTCAAGCCCTAGGTTTTAGAGTTCTACCCTTGGACCCAGGTTTTAGGGGTTCTACCACTTTACTCCCATGCCCAAGGGTTCTGATAGCTCCAAGTTATAGGATTCTCCCTCAAGCCCCAGGTTTTAGAGTTCTACCATTGGACCCAGGTTTTAGGGCTTCTACTACTTTACTCCCAGGCCCAAGGGTTCTGATAGCTCCAAGTTATAGGATTCTCCCTCAAGCCCCAGGTTTTAGAGTTCTACCCTTGGACCCAGGTTTTAGGGGTTCTACCACTTTACTCCCAGGCCCAAGGGTTCTGATAGCTCCAAGTTATAGGATTCTCCCTCAAGCCCCAGGTTTTAGAGTTCTCCCCTTGGACCCAGGTTTTAGGGGTTCTACCAATTTACTCCCAGGCCCAAGGGTTCTGATAGCTCCAAGTTATAGGATTCTCCCTCAATCCCCAGGTTTTAGAGTTTTACCCTTGGACCCAGGTTTTAGGGGTTCTACCACTTTACTCCCAGGCGCAAGGGTTCTGATAGCTTAAAGTTATAGGATTCTCCCTCAAGCCCCAGGTTTTAGAGTTCTACCATTGGACCAAGGTTTTAGGGGTTCTACTACTTTACTCCCAGGCCCAAGGGTTCTGATAGCTCCAAGTTATAGGATTCTCCCTCAAGCCCCAGGTTTTAGAGTTCTACCCTTGGACCCAGGTTTTAGGGGTTCTACCACTTTACTCCCATGCCCAAGGGTTCTGATAGCTCCAAGTGTTAGGATTCCTTCTCAAGTCCCCCGTTTTGGGGTTCTACCCTTGGAACCAGATTTTGGGGGTTCTACCACTTTACTCCCAGGCCCAAGGGTTCGGATAGCTCCAAGTTATAGGATTCTCCCTCAAGCCCCAGGTTTTAGAGTTCTCCCCTTGGACCCAGGTTTTAGGGGTTCTACCAATTTACTCCCAGGCCCAAGGGTTCTGATAGCTCCAAGTTATAGGATTCTCCCTCAAGCCCCAGGTTTTAGAGTTCTACCCTTGGACCCAGGTTTTAGGGGTTCTACCACTTTACTCCCAGGCCTAAGGGTTCTGATAGCTCTAAGTTTTAGGATTGTCCCTCAATCCCCAGGTTTTAGAGTTCTACCCTTGGACCAAAGTTTTAGGGGTTCTACCACTTTACTCCCAGGCCCAAGGGTTCCCGTAGCTTCAAGTTATAGGATTCTCCCTTAATCCCCAGGTTTTAGAGTTCTACCCTTGGACTCAGGTTTTAGGGGTTCTACCACTTTACTCCCAGGCCCAAGGGTTCTGATAGCTCCAAGTTATAGGATTCTCCCTTAAGCCCCAGGTTTTAGAATTCTACCCTTGGACCTAGGTTTTAGGGGTTCTACCACTTTACTCTCAGGCCCAAGGGTTCTGATAGCTCCAAGTTATAGGATTCTCCCTCAAGCTCTAGGTTTTAGAGTTCAACCATGGGAACCAGGCTTTAGGGGTTCACCACTTTACTCCCAGGCGCAAGGGTTCTGATAGCTCAAAGGTATAGGATTCTCCCTCAATCCCCACGTTTTAGAGTTCTACCCTTGGACCCAGGTTTTAGGGGTTCTACCACTTTACTCCCAGGCGCAAGGGTTCTGATAGCTCCAAGTTATAGGATTCTCCCTCAATCTACAGGTTTAAGAGTTCTACCCTTGGACCCACGTTTTAGCGGTTCTACTACTTTACTTTAAGGCCCAAGGATTCTGATAGCTCCAAGTTATAGGATTCTCCCTCAAGCCCTAGGGTTTAGAGTTCTACCCTTGGACCCAGGTTTTAGGGGTTCTACCACTTTACTCCCAGGCCCAAGGGTTCTGATAGCTCCAAGTTATAGGATTCTCCCTCAAGCCCCAGGTTTTAGAGTTCAACCCTTGGAACCAGGTTTTAGGGGTTCTGCCACTTTACTCCCAGGCCTAAGGGTTCTAAAGGCTCCAAGTTATAGGATTCTCCCTCAAGCCCCAGGTGTTAGAGCTCTACCCTTGACTAAGGTTTTAGGGGTTCTACCACTTTACTTTCAGGCCCAAGGGTTCTGATAGCTCCAAAGTTATAGGATTCTCCCTCAAGCTCTAGGTTTTAGAGTTCAACCATGGGAACCAGGCTTTAGGGGTTCACCACTTTACTCCCAGGCGCAAGGGTTCTGATAGCTCAAAGGTATAGGATTCTCCCTCAATCCCCAGGTTTTAGAGTTCTACCCTTGGACCCAGGTTTTAGGGGTTCTACCACTTTACTCCCAGGCCCAAGGGTTCTGATAGCTCCAAGTTATATGATTCTCTCTCAAGCCCCAGGTTTTAGAGTTCTACCCTTGGACCCAGGTTTTAGAGTTCTACCCTTGGACCCAGGTTTTAGGGGTTCTACCACTTTACTCCTAGGCGCAAGGGTTATGATAGCTCCAAGTTATAGGATTCTCCCTCAAGCACCAGGTTTTAGAGTTCTACCCTTGGACCCAGGTTTTAGGGGTTCTACCACTTTACTCCCAGGCCCAAGGGTTTTGACAGCTCCAAGTTATAGGATTCTCCCTCAAGCCCCAGGTGTTAGAGTTCTACCCTTGGACCCAGGTTTTAGGGGTTCTACCACTTTACTCCCAGGCCCAAGGGTTTTGACAGCTCCAAGTTATAGGATTCTCCCTCAAGCCCCAGGTGTTAGAGTTCTACCCTTGGACCCAGGTTTTATGGGTTCTACCACTTTATCCCAGGCCCAAGTGTTCTCATAGCTCCAAGTTATAGGATTCTCCTTCAAGCCCCAGGTTTTAGAGTTCTACCCTTGGAACCAGGTTTTAGGGGTTCTACCACTTTACTCCCAGGCCTAAGGGTTCTGATAGCTCCAAGTTATAGGATTCTCCCTCAAGCCCCAGGTTTTAGAGTTCTACCCTTGGACCCAGGTTTTAGGGGTTCTACCACTTTACTCCCAGGCGCAAGGGTTCTGATAGCTCAAAGTTATAGGATTCTTTCTTAATCCCAAGGTTTTAGAGTTCTACCCTTGGACCCAGGTTTTAGGGGTTCTACCACTTTACTCCCAGGCGCAAGGGTTCTCATAGCTCCAAGTTATAGGATTCTCCTTCAAGCCCCAGGTGTTAGAGTTCTACCCTTGGACCCAGGTTTTAGGGGTTCTACCACTTTACTCCCAGGCCCAAGGGTTCTGATAGCTCCAAGTTATAGGATTCTCCCTCAAGCACCAGGTTTTAGAGTTCTACCCTTGGACCCAGGTTTTAGGGCTTCTACCACTTTACTCCCAGCCCCAAGTGTTCTGATAGCTCCAAGTTATAGGATTCTCCCTCAAGCCCCAGGTGTTAGAGTTCTACCCTTGGAACCAGGTTTTAGGGGTTCTACCACTTTACTCCCAGCCCCAAGTGTTCTGATAGCTCCAAGTTATAGGATTCTCCCTCAAGCCCCAGGTGTTAGAGTTCTACCCTTGGAACCAGGTTTTAGGGGTTCTACCACTTTACTCCCAGGCCCAAGGGTTTTGACAGCTCCAAGTTATAGGATTCTCCCTCAAGCCCCAGGTGTTAGAGTTCTACCCTTGGACCCAGGTTTTATGGGTTCTACCACTTTATCCCATGCCCTAGGGCTCTGATAGCTCCAGGTTCAAGTGTTATATCCCTGCTAAAGTTTCTACCTCATGTCGTTCAGTTCCTATGGTTCTGCCCTGGCCTAAGCTCTAAGGTTTTACTCCCTGACCCCATTGCTCTAGAGTTCTGTACCTGCCCTCCAGTCTAGGGTTCTATCCTAGTTTCTGGTTATAGGGTTCTACCTTTTGCCCCGGAGTTATAAGGTTCTGTCCCCTACCATCTAGGTTATAAACCTGGTCCAAGCTCTAGGGTTATTACCTCCTAGCCCCAAAGTCCAAGAGTTCTACCCATCCCCTCAAGGTTCTAAGGTTCTAATCCTAGCTCCAGGTCCTAGAATTCTACCTATGGCCCCTTATAACCCATCGAATCTGGGGTTTTGTCAACTTGCCATCCGGGTTGGAGCGGGGATTTCGTTCAGAGCAGATGGCGAGGGGGATGTATCCTGGGCATCTCTACCCTTAGTCCTCGTGCGCCCCCTTCGAAATAAGGGCCCTACCTCCACCTAGCTTCCTCTGGTTCTTGGTCCCTGGTATTTGCCTCCTACTTATGTTTTTCCCGAGTATCTCCGATTACGTCCTTGTGGCTTCTTTAATAGATTTTTCATTTTTTTCCTTCTTTCATTCGCGTCTCCTCCGGTGGTCGTTGCCAGGAAGCCAAGGAGGCGTCTCCTTGTATGTATGTATGTACATGTATGTACGGGTGTATTTATGTACGTATGTGTGCGTGTCTGTATGTATGTGTATGTTCGAATGTATGTATGTGCATGTGTATGCACCTACTTATGTACGTACGTGTGTATGCATGCATGCATGTACGTGTGTATGCAGCTACCTATGTATGTACGTGTGTGTGCACCTACCTATGTGCGTATGTGTGTATGCACCTATATAAGCATGTACGTGTGTATGTATGTATGTAAGCATGCATGTATGTACGTCAACGGGGAAATTAACTGGAGCGTTAAGTACCAAAAGACGCAGTTTTAATGGAAAGAAGATGATGAGTTATTTATATCTAAATATGACATTTTGTCTGGTAAGGACAAAATTTAACATTTAGGCGGGTAAGAGATTCATTTAGGGTCAACAATTTAAATTTAGTCAAGAAAAAGCTCCAGATTGGGTAAAAATGGAACATTTAGAAGGGGAATGCTTGATTTAGGGTCAAAATTGGACAATTAGGCGGGCAAAACCCTATTTACGCTTAAAAAATGACAGGATGGGCAAAGCCTCATTTAAGGTGAAAATTTGACATGTATGCGGGTGAAAGCTTCATTTAGATTTAAAATTTTACGTTTAGGCAGGAAAAAGGTTAATTTAAGTCAAAATTTTACATTTAGGCGAGAGAAAGATTCATTTAGAGTCAAAATTTTATATTTAGGCTGGAAAGAAAGATTCACTTAGAGTAAAATCTTGCCATTTAAGGCGTGGAAAAGTTTCATTTAGTTTGAATTTGACATTGTTTGCGGTGGAAAGCATCTTTTAGTAAAAAAATTTTGCATTTAGGCGGGGTGTCGAGGTATGCCTGTGAAGACCCGCTCGGAGTAAGGGCGCATACACAAACACGGGCAGATATCCGACCCGAGGCCGTCTGCGATATGTTTGGGGCAATTAATGGAGTGGGAGGCCGCCTCCTTGAATTTTAGAGTGCGTTCACGATTGACCGGGATTTATCTAATGGCTTGCCAAGTTGCAGTTCAAAAGATATATAATGATCAAGACCCCCAAATATAATTTTAATATATATATATATATATATATATATATATATATATATATATACAAAAAGGGGAACAAATTGCTCAATAAGAATAGTTAATTGGATCGTGACAGTTTACAGTATGACAGAGCTAAGCAGAGATTGACAAATTATCGTTAATTCGACCAATGGATATTATTTACGTTTGATCGGGAAGTCAATTCAAAGGGGGATGCAGATGACAATTGACGGGGGGGGGTGTAATCAGGGGATTGCAACGCAAAATCGATTTACCTTGAAGCTTAGTGGTGTTCGGTGGGGGAAGACCAACGGCACAGGTCTTCGAGGAGATACTTATGTGAGTCCTGACGAGGAGGACTCGTAGATGGGGATTCTGAGTACTTCTTTTTGACGAACGAGATTTTCTCTGCTCTAGAGAGATGGAATCCCAAACACAGGGAGTCTCAGACACGGGGAACGGGAGTCTTGAAGAGGGGTGTGAGATGAGGGGAGGGTGCAAGCTTCATGAAGGGCGATCTGCTGGTGAGATCTTAACGACGAGGTACGACTCGAACAGGGGTTGCGAGACTTCGCGGGAGAACAGACAAAACGGCCTGAACGGATGGACTGACAGATTCTCCATCTCCTCGAGGAATAGCGTGGGCGCAGGGTTAAATATGTAGCCAGGTGGCTGGTCCGTTAGATAACCACAGGGCATGGCCGTCTCGAGAGGATTCTTGACGTCAGTCTATGCAAACTTACTTTGAGATAACGAGTTGGATCAGATATCGAAGTTTGCCTCAGGATGTGGGGTTGGGTTTGACGGAGGGGAGGGGGAACAAACATGCCTGTGAGACATAGGGCGAGAATCCGACGTTATCGCAGGGGCGGGAGAGCAAGGTTCATCCCGAATTAGCAAATACAGCTGAGTCGAGAGACTCAGGGCGGAACTGCTTCCTTCTCGATGATTCTAAAATTCCCACGCCAAGGAGCACGTGGTTTGAAGCGAAGGGGCTGAAAGAGGTATACCGGGGTGCTTCCTCTTACGCTAGTCCTTCGAGGGGCATCTCCTCACACAGGAAAAGATTCATTTATAGTTAAAATTTTATATTTAAGCGGGTGAAAGATTCATTTAGAGTCAAAATTTTACATTTAGGCGGATAAAGATTCATTTAGAGTAAAAAATTGACATTTAGGAATGGGAAAGCTTCATTTAGTTAAAATTTGACATTTTTGCGGGGGAAAGATTCATTTAGAGTCAGATTAAACATTAATGCTGAGGAAATCTTCATCTACTCAATTTTTTTTCATTTAGGAGGGAAAAAGATTCATCTAGAGTCAAAATTTGACCTTAAAACAAGGAAAGATTCATTTAATTCAACTTTAACAATAATGTTGGGAAAAACTTCATCATTTAGTCAAAAGTTTACATTTAGGCGTGAAAATGTTTGATTGCTATCAATATTTTGTGGGCAAAACGCGTAATTGACCCCGATTCTGCCAGAATTCGATCAAGTTCACCTTTAAGCGCAAAGAATAAAATGTTCACAGGCGAATGAACGGAAATAAAAGATGTTCAGGGGTTTCGGAAGGAGAGTATTTAGAGGTAGAATAGTGTTGAAAGTGGAAAAGGATGTTTGAAGATAGGAAAATGTTGATGCATAAACACGGAATGAAAAGAATTTCTGAGTACAAATATGGCAGCAATATTCCAAAAGCCCCTGAAAACCGAAATGGTGTTTAGAAGCTCTAAAATTTTCACAAGTGGAAAAAAAATATGAAACGTGAAGATAATTTTCCGGCTGCAGTTTAAAGTAGGATCAAAACAACGGGTCTATTAGGCACCGTCTGATGCCAATCTGAGTTTAACGCGGTCGAGCAACACAGTTTGCTGCTCTACACTCTAATATTATACACCGACATCAAAAGATTTCACACATCCACGAATACACGAATTTAGAATACCAATTGCTCTTTAAAGCAACTTAATACTCCGAACTACATCGCCACGAATGCTAGAGTCCATTGGTGCGAAGCTCGTAATCGACAGCATTGTGGAGGCAGATTTGAGAAGGGGGGAGAGGGTGATCAAAATGTGTAGGTATTTGTGTCAATTCCTCGTTGATTATCTTCTTTTTTTCCCGGTGTATTTTATGTTTATATCTTTGGGGAGCAAAAAAACGAGTATATTATTAAATAAAAGGGTGGAGTAGGCCTGGTTTATGCAATTTAAAGGGTGAAGTAGGCCTAGTATATGCAATTTAAAGGGTTTAAAGTAGGCCTAACGTATGCAATTTAAAGGGTTGAAGTATCCCTAGTGTATGCAATTTGAAGGGTTTAAGTAGGCCTAGTTATGCTATATAAAGGGTAAAGTAGGCCTAGTTTATGCTATCTAAGGGGTAAAGTAGGCCCAGTTGAAGCAATAAAGTAGGCCTAGTTTATGCTATCTAAAGGGTAAAGTAAGCCTAGTTAAAGCAATACAGTAGGCCTAGTTTATGCTATCTAAAGGGTAAAGTAGGCCTAGCTTATGCTATCTAAAGGGTAAAGAAGGCCTAGTTAAAGCAATAAAGTAGGCCTAGTTTATGCTATCTAAAGGGCAAAGTAGGCCTAGTTAATGCAATTAAGTAGGCCTAGTTTATGTCATTTAAAGGGTGAAGTAGGCCTAGTTAATGCAATGAAGAAGGCCTAGTTTATGCCATTTAAAGGGTGAAGTGCGAAGAAGCGAAGCCTGGCAGATTAATATTATGTCGCCGCAGGTCCGTCTGCAACCATTGGGGCCGGGAGGGCATTTAGTCCTTCCACTTTTCAGTTGATCTACGGTCATTATAGACCTGATGGAACTCCCTGTACGGGGTGGGTGGGTTAAAGTGATGTCCTCAAACAAGGGGTTAGTATAATGAGGGGATGGTGTCACTAGAATTAAACTTCTAGATCACGTTTCTCCCCTTTAACACAGCCAGGGTTCGAACCCCCATAATTAGATTTGAGCCCATAATACTCTTGCATTAACAGCGTGACCCCCCGCACCTAAAAATGGACCCTAACTTCCAATAGGCTTCATTTCTTAATTGTCGAATTGAAGCCTATTGAAATTTGGTGCCCGTTTGGGGTGGCCTCACAAAAAGTGACAAATGATAAACAAAATAATAAAGTGTATAAAGAAATGAAGAAAATAATAAAGTGCATAAAGAAATGAAGAAAATTATAAAGTGCATAAAGAAATAAAGAAAATTATAAAGTGAATAAAGAAATGAAGAAAATAATAAAGGGGAAAAAGAAATGAAGAAAATTACAAAGTGCATAAAGAAATGAAGAAAATTATAAAGGGCATAAAGAAATGAAAAAAATAAAGTGCATCAAAAAAGGAAGAAAATTATAAAGTGCAAAAAAGAAATTAATAAAAAAATAAAGTGTGTAAAGAAATAAAGAAAATTGTAAAGTGCATAAAGAAATGAAGAAAATTATAAAGTGCATAAAGAAATAAAGAAAATAACAAAGTGCATAAAGAAATAAAGAAAATAATAGTGCATAATGGTTAGATTGCTCATTTTCCCTCTATTATCTTCAAAAAAACATAGACTTAATTTTTTTTAGATTTTGTGGAACAAATCAATACAGTTTAGAGACACCCCCCCCCCTTCCTCTTCTCAATCTAAGACCATTTAAATGGAGCCAGCGTCGATCCAGGGTGGAGGCTAGGGGGCTAAAGCCCCTCCCCGCACCCCCAAAATTTTCAGACCAGTTTATGTTGCTTTTTTAATCTATACTTGAATTTTGTTATTCAGAAATAGTTATGTAATAATATAAAATATATATTGGGTTGAGTAATAAGTTCTTGCGGTTTTATCAAATTTATTCAATACCATTAACAATTTTAGAAAAACTTCATTTTTAATTGATAACAATATGCAATTTAATCAATAATGTATTTTCCGTTGTTATTTGCGACTCCTTCCCAACTTTCAACTAGTTTTTCGATGCCTCTGCAATAAAAATCTCTGGATTTTGACTTGGAGAATTCGTCTAACCAGGTTCTTAATTGAACATCAGTATTGAACGAAACGCCGCGCAAATTGTTGGAAAGCGATCGCAACAGATGTAAATCCGATGGAGCCAAGTCTGGCCAATATGGAGGATGCGGCAGGATTTCCCAATTAAGCGTTTGGATGGCGTCTTTTGTCATATTGGCAATGTGAGGACGAGTATTGTCGTGTTGCAGAAGGACTCCATTACGTCGATGAGGTCGCTTTTCACGAATAACTTCGGCGAGTCGGTACATTTGTTGAACGTAAAGTTCTGCATTGACAATCTCGTTGTTCGCAAGGAGCTGATAAAGAATGATGCCTCCACAATCCCACCACACACACAGCATCGTCTTTCGTGGATGAAGTCCTTGCTTTAATCGCGGAATTGTTTTTTTATTGGGGCTAAGCCATTGTTTTCGATGGTTCATGTTGACATAAACACATCACTTTTTGTCCCCAGTAATGATGCGGTGAAGAAATCTGTCCTTATATCCACGAGTAGCCTTGTGACGAGCAAGCAAACCTGTGGCAAGCGTGGAGTGTTGAAGTTTGTTGCTTTCGTTCAAAGCGTGCGGAACCCATGCACCGAGTTTTTGAACTTTCCCCATCGAATGAAGGTAATTCACTGTAGTTTTCTGATCACACGCCATTTGTACAGCTAATTCTCTAGTCGATTGACGAGGATTTTCATGAAGAAGGTCGTTCAATCGATCTTCATCCAACTTAATGGGGCGACCAGAACGTTCTTCGTCATTAAGATTGAAATGACCGTTTTTTGAGACGTGAAAACCACCATTGAGCTGTCCTTTCTGATAAAGCATTTTCTCCGTACACAACACAAATATCGCGACGAGCTTTGGCTGCGTTCGCATTGTTCCCGTCTCGATTGAAAATGAATAACAACAAGTGTCGAAAATACGCCTTTCGTTCAACTTGACATTCCATCTTGAGGGTACAGAACAAAAATTAAATTAACACAACTTTTAAATAAACCGCAATGACTTATTACTCAACTTCAAGACGTAGCCTAAGCCAAAAGCCGAATAGTCTACGCTGTTAGGAGACGTAGCCTAACCTTTGCAAATTTTGCTCTCATTATTTATTATTGTTTCTTAATATGTGCACAAATCACGTCAACAAAACTTAAATCAACACAACATTCAAAAAAACGCAAGAACTTATTCCTCAATCTAATATAAACAGTTTTTTAAACCGTTGCGATCGAATGTATCTTATATGATACATATCTAAAATTGAGGTAAATCTCAAAAATCATTTATTAAATTGAGAATTATACTTTAGCTGACGTCCAAAAACTACAATAAACTACAAATCATACTTTTCTCATATGTGGAAAAAACTCTGCTATTCAGATAGAGTTATGTAATAATATAGAATATATATAAAAACAGTTGAGATCGAATGTACCTTATTTGATATAAGTATAAAATACAGTTAAATCTTAAAAATAAATAATTATTAAATTCAATATTATACCTCAGCTGACGTCCAAAAACTACAATTCAAAATTTTCTGGTGTGAAAAAATTCGGATCTGAGAGAGTAAGTGCTCACTCCTTTATGAGGTGCTGTTCTTTATTATCAATACTGTCTATTATAACCCTTATTAATCATCAATATCCTTTTCCCACTACTCAAAGGGGGGGAAATTCAAGTTACCCCCTCCCCCCTATTCTTAGCCTCGATCCGTCACTGAAGGGAACGTGAAAATACCTTAACCTAGATTAAGCCTCTGAGATTTAAGAACGTGTCTTGTTTCATTCTAAACAACACGTCTTGATTCCATTCACTGCAAGTTCAAATTAAATCTAAATTATTCAGCTCGTGCTGGACAAAGCTATGGTCGCCATCGACACCAAGCTCCATTATTTAACAAAGCCGAGTTATCTCCGACAGGAGTAAATTTAAGAACAAACCCCCGATAACAAAGCTAGAGTCTAGTTTTCGTTGCGCCTCGGTTTAACCCTAAAGAGACGGCTTAGGTCAAGGCTACGAAGCGAGTCTAGGCTTGGTTCAGGCAGCTTAAAATAACGCGTTCTTTGGGTGCCTTGTGTACCGTATGACATTTGTGTCTTTTTTTTTGTTAATGGGGGAGGGGGCACATTTTGAACGGGGATACATCTATTGACCCGTATTTTTGCATGTTTGTTAATGTAAGCCAAATTTGGGGGAAGAGGGAACGCGTGCATGGAAAGGATACAACCATATTTCTGCCACCTTGCATAGATCGACGTTGAAAGTATAACCTGATGTCTGAATGTCTGGCAATGTATGCGTTGGTGAGTCGTGCTGTTGATGTGGGAGCGTGGTGTGCAAAATGACTTTGTTTTGAAGTAAAAGAGGAAACCAATTTCGATAGGGATCGGTGGACATCAACGCCGCCAAAAATACCCTTCCCATTCTACTCCTTTATGCCCTATTAATTGCAGGCCACCCACCGTTTCCTTCGCGCCTAAGGCCCTTTGTAGTGGTGGGCTGATGTGTGATGTAGCCTCTCATCCAGTGAGGGTTCTTCCCTCGGCAGAAGGCTCCAACCACGCCCTACCTCCATGCAAACCTAACTCCCACTTCCTCCTTGATCATCCCTTTCTCTCTCACAATCTCCCAACCCTCTTCGCAGCTAGACATTCACCCTCGTTTGTTCTCTTTATGACTATTTCCAATCATTCTTCTTACATCCCCACACCGCCCAGGAACCCACTCAGTCTCACTTTCACCCTCACTCTTCTTCACATCATCCAGTCGTTCCTCTCCCATAAGCCATCTCTCTACAGTTTTTCATTCGCACTGTTGAGATCTTTCTTTCCCTCTCTCATTCCATAGTCACTCTATCATACACAAACCTTAGCACCAACGTACCATCATATATCTTTCTGGCACATTCCACACTCAAACGCTTAGCATTCACAAACGTTCTAATCGCCTCCAGGAGACTTTCCTACCATTTAAAACCTTGTGGTACCAGTCCGCTCTATATATACCAATATCATTAACAATGCATCCTACATGAGTCAAGGCTACAGCTAAGCTAAATGGAAACTCCGCTTCCAATTTTTTAGCGAAATTAGGCCCCTTTAGGTGTAGTTAGTTGCTGGGTGGAGTCCCAGTTTGGGTCGAATTCACGGCTACCATATGCCTTAGTTACCTGTGTTTCGGAGCCCACGTAAAAAGTAGGCCTAGCAAAGAGAAATAAAAGGCACTTTAAATGAGCGGAGATCAGTCGTAAACTCCCACCCAATTTATTTTCCTAGTTACCTTTATACTTGTTCAAGGATTGCATCAAGGACTAGGATAACACATCCACCTTATACTCACCCCCAAATACCATCATCAACACCAGTTCATCAGCATATTTAACCATA
The DNA here is from genome assembly GCA_963969495.1 of Ceratothoa steindachneri. Classification (NCBI taxonomy): domain Eukaryota; kingdom Metazoa; phylum Arthropoda; class Malacostraca; order Isopoda; family Cymothoidae; genus Ceratothoa; species Ceratothoa steindachneri. The sequence continues at coordinate 80,136,013 of OZ018333.1, forward strand.
CCTCACCATTAATCCTCGACTTCAAATCCTCACAACGGTGTCCCTCCCATTCGTATCAACACTCCAACCATAAAGTTATTACACAGCCTGGACGAAAAAAAAACACTCTTGTCTTACACTCCAACATATATCATTTCCCTCCCTTCCCCTTTTTCCACATTTTATCCACAAACCAACTAATTAAACCATGTAGTAGTGATGGTTCGCCAACCTACCTTTATCCATGCAAAATGCATTTATTTGATCACACAGGCCATACATTTCACATCGAACGACACTCAGGATATTCGTCCTGAACAGTAACAGAAAATAATGTTACGTTCATTACCTCTTCTTTGTCCAACCCACGAGTATTTTGTGCTGAAGGAATATTTTTGCCACTTACAAGTTTCTCCAGGCCACAAAAACTTCTACTATAAAGTTTAGTTTTCGTCACGTGTACAAGAAGTCCCTGTTATTCTATCCCTCACCTTTATCTATTCATTAGTTTATTTTTTTCCACAACATTTAACTGACACCCAGTCCCAATTCCAAGCCACAACTCAACATAAGTCATTTCAGGACCTCTTCTTCTCAGCCTCACTTTTACAATTCTAGGACAGTGGCGTAGCCAGCGAACGCTGGCAATCCAATGATAGCGAGATTTAGCAACCTTACGTCGTTCGAGGCCTATATAATCTGGAGGAACGGGAAAATGCACAGGAATTGGCATGGACAAAACATTCGCTGCCACCCTCACTCCACTCCACGCTGTCAGCCACCCGACTTGATGGGATTAACAAGATGGAAAATCTGTCATGGTCATCGGATTGACTGGATTAACAGTATGGGAATCCTGTTAGGGTCAGCGGATTGACTGGATTAACAGTATGGGAATCCTGTTAGGGTCAGCGGATTGACTGAATTAACAACATGGGAATCGTGTTAGTGTCAGCGGATTGACTGGATTAACAGTATGGGAATCTTGTTAGGGTCAGCGGATTGACTGAAATAACAACATGGGAATCGTGTTAGTGTCAGCGGATTGGTGGGATTAACAAGATGGAAGTCATGTAATGGTCAGCAGATTGATGAGATTAACAGGGTGATAACCCTGTTAGAGTCAACGGATTGAGGAGATTAACACGATGGGAATCGTGTTATGGTCAGCGGATTGACGGGATTAACATCCTCCCTCCATTCTTCAACACACACCCTGTTCGGTCTAAACGAGAGAGAATTATGCCCCAAACAAGCAAACCAGCGCCAACCATAGAACCCAACAAACTGGATTGAGTCACGCCAATAAAAAAAACAATGAAAAAAAACACCAAAATTCTATTCACAGGGACTCACAAAGAAGCACAAACAACTTAACAAACGAATAAACCAAACATGACCAAACCCGATACAAAAAATCCCGTATAGTATTAAATACCACAAACCCGAACGACAAACAAGTCAAACAAGCTTTCCGAGTCGCTGGTAGATGACTCTTGACTCCTGGCGGAAAGAAAGCGTCTGCCACGGGACGCTGTTGGCTGGAGGGGGTCAGTTGATCTCCAGTTTTGGTTCCGATCAGTTGTCTCCTTCTGACTCTCTCGCACGCGTCGCTCGAGAGTCGCTCCTGTTAGCGTTTGTTATTGTTTGATGCCTGCGTCAGACAGGTTTTGTCTGCGATTGTTCGATGCCTGCGTCAGCCGGGTTTTGTTTCCAATGTGGTTTTAGCGGGGTTCAGATTTGATATGAAGAGGGTTATAGACTGAGAGTGTTGTGGTCTTCTTGAAGACGAAATCTTCGCATCGCAAATTAGGGTAAGAAACGGCTTGTCACGTTCGTAGGTCTGCGCTTATCTCACCCTAGACACCAATAAGTCGGGGGTTCATGTACCTCTAGCTGCGAACGCGCTCACGGTGGAAATGGGGGGGGGGGGGTATTCTAACTATCGATGGTGACAAGGACTTAGAAGTGAGATCTAGGATTACAAGGAGTGACGGATTGTCACGTTCGTAGGTCTGCACTTGTTCGATCATCAGACCCCAGATACCAATGTTCGTAAGTCAGGGTTCATGTAACTCCAGCTGCGAACCCGCTCACCGTAGCTTGTAGGGAAAATTTTATTCCTATCGATGGTGACAAAGACTTAGAAGTGAGATAGATGATTACAAGGAGTGGTAGTATGTAGAATCACAAGGACTACACATGTAAGATTACAAGGGCTGAGGAAATCGAAATTTACAAAGACGTGGAATGTATGACTACAAGTGATTGGGGGGTATAGAATTACAAACGCCAGATAAACAAATAATTACAAGAACTCGGGTCGAGGATTACATACACTAATCACAATGGGGATGACATAGGCTCATGTCATCAAAAATTACATGGACTTTGGATCTAGGATTACATGAATTCTTGTGACTATGGTTTACAAGGACTAATGAGACGTGCATGGAGTGAACTCGTGCCTTATAGAATTACAAGGACAAAAGATATAAGATTACAAGTTCATGCAGGATCGAGAAATACAAAGTTGTTGGACCAGAGAATACAAGAACTAGTGATAGTGAAGTTTACAAAGACTCGTGGAATCGAAGGTGACGAGGGCTCGTGAGATCGAGTATGACAAGGACTCATTGAAAATCACTAAATAACTTGTACAGTCGGAAATTACAAGGACTAAAGATCCAGGATTACAAGTACTCGGAATTACAGGATGGCGTGGACCCGCAGGATACATTATTACAAGTACTTATCGTATTGTATGTAGATAACAAGGAGTCGTTGGATAAAGATTACAAGTACTTTTAGCATCGGGATGACAAAGACTATGGGATCTTTGATTAAAAGGGTTCATGAGATCTAGGATTACATAGATAAACAGGTCACAGCAGACCTTGTGGTCCATACTAGGTGACCTGGGGTAAAGATTATCGGGAAGATTGATAGTGGAGATGGAAAGTTACCTGAAGGCTAGGGAGTTAGTAATTCGCTAGAAAACGCTGTTAGTCGGGGATCGGATTAAAGATATTTATCTCTACGACGCTTGAAAGTATCTCCGGTGTTGCAGTCTATTACTTTACGAGGAAGCCCATTCCATAAGTTGACGATTCGGTTAAAAAAGAAATTCTCAGATTCGTGCGAGTTAAAATGTTTACCTATAATTTATGACAAAGATGATTGGTGGGCTAAGGAACTTACCTTATGGTGAAAGGCTCAGAAAACTAAATCTACATACATTGGAAAGGAGAAGAGTCAGAGGGGAATTGATTGAAGTCTTCAAATGGGTAAAAGGATATAATAAAGGGGATCTGGGTAAGGTTCTTATACTTAGTGAACATGACAGGACACGTAGCAATGGGTTTAAGCTTGATAAGTATAGGTTTAGGAAGGAGATTGGGAGGAATTGGTTTACAAATCGTGTGGTAGATGAATGGAATAGGCTCACTAGACATGTGATAGAAGCCTCCTCTCTGGGTAGTTTTAAGAATAGATTAGATAAATATATGAATGAAGCTGATAGATGGGACTGACTTTTTTATGTACATATGTATATATTTTTCTAAGGAGTGGGGAGATTATTTTGCGGTTGCATGAATGGACATAATCCTCTGGATGCATTTTATGTATATTGTAGATTAGATCTGACGAACTCCTGTAAAGGGTGACAATGTTGATGACTTTTCTCTGGTAAGAAATCTTTTGTGTGTTGACTGGAACAGGAGCTGCCAAGTGTAGGCCATGAATGGTCTTTTGCAGTCTCCTTCTTTTCTTATGTTCTTATGTAACCGTTTCCTCTCGTGCAATTTGACTGGTCGATAGTGAAATATTTGTTGCAATCCATATTGTCTATGCCTTTGATAATTTTTAAGACCTGAATTAGATCCCCTCTTAATCTACGCGGAGTTAACGGAAATAGATTTAGTTCTCTTCGTATGTTTTGTTCCTTAAACTTTATATCATTTTAGTAATCCTTCGTTGGACTCGTTCTAATTTCGCTATATCATTCTGGTAGTACCAAGGAATTATAGAGAGTAAGGATTGTATTTTGGAACTTTTACTCGAACGCTCTACCAATGAATCCATTTATTTTATTTGCTTTCTTAAGGACTTCTGTACATTGCTGACTGGGTTTTAGATCGCTCGATACTATCACTTCCAGGTCCATCTCTCTGTCTACGTTTAAGAGATGAGTACCATTTAGTGAGTAATTTGCTTTGCCGTTACGGTATCCGATATGGAGCACTTTATCCGCGTTTAAAGGCATTTGCCACGTTTGCGCCCAGTTCGACAAGTTGTAGAGATTGTTTTGTATTTCATTAATCTCTGCGTTAGTGGGTACTGAATTCGCCATTTTGGTGTCGTCAACAAACTTCGATATTATGCCTGAAATGCCTTCGTCTAAGTCGTCAATGTATACTAGAAATAGAACTGGTCCCAGAACAGACCCCTGAGGTACCCCGCTAGTGACGTCTGTCTAGCTGATTTTCCATTTATAGCTACGCGTTGCCTATGATTGCTCAGCCAGTCTTCTATCCACCCCGCTAGGGCGCCTTGAACTCCGTGCGCTTTTAACTTAGTAAACGTTTGTGGGGAACTCATGGGGTCGAGGATAACAAGGACTCATAGGATCGTTTATTACACAGACTCGTGGGAGGGAAGTTAACAAGGGCGCGTGAGATTGAGGATGACAAGGACTAGAGATTGAGAGTTGATAGAAGAAGTGAAATTTAGGATTACAAGGACTCATGGGTTCGAGGATTATAATGGCTCATAATCGAGAATTGCAAGGACTAATGAATCAAAGTTTACAAGAACTCATTCGATCGATAATGACAAGTACTCATACGATCGATGATTACGAGGACTCATACGATCGATGATTACAAGGCTCATACGATCGATGGATACAAGAACGCATACGATCGATGATTACAAGGACTCAATGGATTGATGATTGCAACGAGTCATACGATCGATGAGTACAAGGACTCAGGACTCATAAGATCGATAATGAAAAAGACTCATACGATTGATAATTACAAGGACTCATAAGATCGACGATTACAAGGACTAAAACGATCGATAATTACAAGGGCTAATGCGAGCGATGGTTACAATGACTCATACGATCGATGATTACAATCGATGCTGGCAGAAACGCAATGGGATCCCTGATCTCAAAGACTCAGGGAATCGACAATTACAAGGAGTAATGGGATCGATAATTTCCCTTGCGTGGGTCGAAAATAAGACGGGGGGGGGGGGTGCTCCGGTTATATTATTCTGGTGAGAAAGCAAAGCTATTCCCTATCCCCCTTTTGGTTCCGTCCAGGTGGTGATAGCTGTTTTAAGGCGTGGGGCGGGGCGGTGGGGTGTCGCATTTCAGCCCGCTCTATGGCACAATACATAGAAAAGCCCAGGATTCGAACCCCGCACCTTTATGTCCCGTCCCTCTGGTCGGACGCCGCCGATCGGTGTCTCGTAAACGGCTGTCAGTCACTCGCGAATTCCTTCCTTTCTTTCCTCGCGTCGGCGGGACGGGGCCATCGCTCGGCACCTCCCGGGGGGGGGGGGATTTATCAAGCCCCGATCGGGCTGGAGGGGGTGGTATAAGGGTCTGCCACGGTGCAGGGAGGATTTATCAGGCTCTCTCGAGGTGTAAGGGGGATTTTCCGGACAGTATAGGTTATATGAGTATATTAATTAGACTCGTTTTGGGTGGATTTATCATGGTTGCGCAGGCTGCAGGGGATTTATGAGGCGCTGTCATGTGGTAGGATGGATTGATGAGGCGCTTTCAGTTTAGAGGGGTAATTTATCAAGCTCTGCAGGTTTTATGGTGGATTTATCAGGCCCTCCAAGGTTGTAAGGTGGATCTACCAAGGTCGCGCAGGCTGCAATAAGATTTATCAGGCGCTATCATATGCTAGGATAGATTTGTCAGGCTCTACAGGTTGTATGGTGGGTTTATCAGGCTCGTTCAGGATGTAGGGGGGATTTATCAACTCCCCGCAGGCTGTAAGGTGGATTAATCAAACCGATTCAGGTTGTATGGGATTTATCAGATCCGCAGCCTGTAAAGTGTATTTATCAGGACCGCTCAAGTTGTAGAGTGGATTGATTAGGTCCGCCCAGACTGATTTATGAGGTGTTCTCAGGTTGTAGGGTGCATCTATACAGTTCGCTCTTCTTGTACGGTGGATTTATCAGACCCTCGCAGGCTTCAAGGCGGAATTATCAAACCTATTCAGGCTGTAGGATAGATTTATTAGGCGATTTTAGAATGAATTTTTCAGGCGTTTTTAGATTTTAAAGTGGATTTATCAGGCGCTCTTATAATTTAAAGTGGATTTACCGGGTGCTCTTAGATTTTTGAGTGGATTTATCAGGCACTGTTTGATTTTAGAGTGGATTTATTAGGTGCTCCTAGATTTTTGAGTGGATTTATCTTGCGCTTTTAGAGTGAATTTATCAGGCACTCCTAGATTTTGAAGTGGATTTATCAGCTGCTCTTAGATTTTAGAGTGGATTTATCAGCCCCGTGCAGGCATTAAAGTGCATTTACTCTGCCCTCTCAGGATGTAGGTTGGGTTTATCAGACTGTAAGGTTGATACTCGCTCATGTTTAGGGTGGATTTATCTAACCGCTGAGGTTGTATGGTGTATTTAACACACACACTCAGGTTATATGGAGGATTTATCAGGTTCCCTCAAGTTTTAGATTAGATTTATCAGGGCAGCTAAGACTGTACGGTGAATTTGTCAAACCCGATCATGTAGTATTGGGATTTATCAGACCCGCTCATCTTGGGTGTAGTAATTAGGTCGGATAAGTTATCTGGTGAATTTATCACAGTTTGTAGAGGGGATTTATGAGACCCGAACAGGTTATAGTGGATGTATCGGATGCTCTCAAGTTGTAGAATGGATTTAGCAGACGTGTATAGACTGTAGGGTTTATTTATCAGTCCCCCTCACGCTGTAGTCATGATTTATCAAACCACTCAGGTTGTAAGGTAGATTTATCAGACCCACTCAGGTTGTAGGGTGGATTTATCAGGTTCACTCAAATTGTAGCGTGGTTTTATCAGAGCCACTCGTGTTGCTGGGGGGGGGGGATTTATCAGGCTTGCTTACGTTGTAGGGTGGATTTTTGACACCCTCGGGCTTTTGGGTGGATTTATCATGGACGCCAAGGTTTTATGAGGATTTATCAGTCCTCCTTATGTTGTAGGGTGGATTAATCAAACCCACTCAGGCTGTACGGTAGATTTACCTACACTTGATCATGCTGCTGGGTGGATTTATTATACCTTTTCAAGCTCGAAATGAATTTATCATACCCATTCAGGATGTCGTTATCAGACTTGCTAAGGCTGCGGGATGGAGTTATCAGAGACGTTCAGACTTCGGATTGCTTTCATTAGACCTTCCCGGGGGGGGATTTATCAGGCTGCGGGGTAGATTTATTCGACCTACTTAGGCTGGAGGGGGGATTTATGAGGGACACTCAGATTCCTGGTTGGTTTTATCCGATTCCCTCAGGTGGGATTGATTTATCAGGTCGGTTCTGGCTATGTGTTAAATTTATCAGTTCAGTTCTGGCTGTGTTAAATTTATCAGGTCAGTTCAGGCTATGTGTTAAATTTATCAGGTCAGTTCAGGCTATGTGTTAAATTTATCAGGTCAGTTCAGGCTGTGTTAAATTTATCAGGTCAGTTCAGGCTATGTGTTAAATTTATCAGGTCAGTTCAGACCATGTGTTAAATTTATCAGGTCAGTTCAGGCTATGTGTTAAATTTATCAGGTCAGTTCAGGCTATGTGTTAAATTTATCAGGTCAGTTCAGGCTGTGTTAAATTTATCAGGTCAGTTCAGGCTAGGTATTAAATTTATCAGGTCAGTTCAGGCTATGTGTTAAATTTATCAGGCCAGTTCATTTGATTCTTTTGATCCCATTTGCGATGTTTAAATGTTCCTCTTCAAGGAATCCTAAGCCCCTTCGAGGCTCCTAAATATCCCTGTTCAGGTTATGTATATATATATTCTAAGCCGATTCATAATGTTTACACATTCATGTGCATGTTTTATGTATATTAGTCTAAGCCCATCCTTGTGCATGTTGTGTGTATATTAGTCTAAAGTTTAGACTAATATACACACAACATGCACATGAATAGGCTTAGACTAATATATACAACATACACATGAATGGGCTTAGACTAATGTACGCACAACGTGCACATGAATGGGCTTAGACTAATATACACAACATGCACATGAATGGGTTTAGACTCTAAACCCATTCATGTACATGTTGTGTATATTTAATCTAAGCCCATTCATGTGCATAGTGTGTATATTAGTCTAAGCCCATTCATATGCATGTTGTGTGTACATTAGTCTAAGCCCATTCATGTGCAGGATAATTTTCTTAGGTTGTAAACTAACCCACAAAAGGGGTGATAATATATTGGATTTAGTTCTAACAAATAGGGAAGAGGATATTAGCGATGCAGAGTTTGGGGAAATAGCGACCATTGCGAAATTAGACTTAAGTTAAAATGGTAGATGCTTAGTAGAATAAATGAGGTTAAAATCCAGGACTTTAGAAAGCAGTTTTCTACCGAGTCATATTAGGTCAGGAAATGTGATGTCAATGAAAGCAGTCGAGGGGTAAATAACCCTCGGGTAGATCAGGAATATGATTAAACAGTTAATTGATGGACAGAATATGAACATTCGATATAGGGAGATTAGAGCTTTGTATGTCAGATAAAATTAATCATTATATCGGCATTAAAAAGGGGCATTTATAAGTAAATAAAAAATGGCGAAGGTCAATTAAGGCATAAATACAATGAGCTAACTCGGGATATAAAAAAGTTAATTAAGGTGGCCAAGAGAAACTTGTAAATTAAGATGCAAAGGAAGATCCCAAAGGTTTCTTTCAATACAAGACAAAGACAAGAGATAAAATAGGCCCACTTAAAACTTCGGATGGAGAGTTATTGAGTGGTGATAGTAAGGGCCTAGGATGTTAAATGTTTTTGTTTTTTCCAGTATTTGCACTCGAGGATATTTTATTGTATCTGAGTGGACCTTTGTCTTTACCGGATAATGAAGAGGAAAAGTTAGAGGATATTTGAAATTACGAAAGAGATGAGATAGTCTCAAAGGAAATAGATACAATTAAATTTAGTAAAGCACCGGGCTCTAATGAGCTTTGTTTCCTAGAATTTTGAAGGAATGTAAAGGTGTGTTAAGTGAGCCCCAAACATACCTATTTAGAAAATCATTAGAGACTAGCGTTATACCAACGGCATGGAAGAAAGCTAATGTAATACCTATATTTAAGAAGGGACATAAAAGAATCATGTCCAATTACCGACTAGTGAGTTTGACATCATTCGTGGGGAAAATGATAGAATCTATAATAACTTTACTAGGGGCAAATCGTGTTTGACTAATTTACAGTCTTTTTAGAGAAAAGTGAATGATGCTGACGATAGAGAGGAGAATTAGGATATTGTTTATTTGGATTTTAGTAAGGCTTTCGACAGGGTGTGCCACAATTGCGAATTTTGACTAAAGTTCAAGCGCATGGAAGGATTTTTAGGTGGATTTAGTCTTAGTTTAGTGACAGGCAGAGAAGAGTTTGTAGAGATGGGATTAAATCCGACTGCAAGAATGTTATTAGTGGGGTTCTTCTGGGGTTGGCTGTTGTTCTTGATTTAGATCAAGGATCTTGAGCAAGTTTGCCGATGATACTAAGTTAGGTAGGATTTTAAGGTCTGACTCTAATGTTGAGATATTACAAAATGAATTGGCCAAACTATCCCAATGTGCAGAAAAATGGAAAATGGAATTTAACATAAGCAAGTGAAGTATACCGAGTTTAGGCAGGTGTAATATAGTGAATAATTTTAAATTGAGTGGGAGAGTTTTTAGGAAGGTCAGAATGCGAAAGAGACGTAGGTGTCCTGGTAAGTTCGGATTTCTAGCCTAGACAGCAGTGTATGAGTGAAATTGTGACTAGATTTATGAATCGATAAATTTAGTCACAGCTTCAGTTCCCACCTAGCATCCTCATCCATGAGGATGCTAGGTGGGGACTGAATTCGTGACTAAATTTATGGAATAGGATGTTAGGTGTGGAATGAACTCGTGACTAGATTTATAGATGAGGATGCTAGGTGGGGACTGAATTCGTGACTAAATTTATGGAATAGGATGTTAGGTGTGGAATGAACTCGTGACTAGATTTATAGATGAGGATGCTAGGTGGGGACTGAATTCGTGACTAAATTTATGGAATAGGATGTTAGGTGTGGAATGAACTCGTGACTAGATTTATAGATGAGGATGCTAGGTGGGGACTGAATTCGTGACTAAATTTATGGAATAGGATGTTAGGTGTGGAATGAACTCGTGACTAGATTTATAGATGAGGATGCTAGGTGGGGACTGAATTCGTGACTAAATTTATGGAATAGGATGTTAGGTGTGGAATGAACTCGTGACTAGATTTATAGATGAGGATGCTAGGTGGGGACTGAATTCGTGACTAAATTTATGGAATAGGATGTTAGGTGTGGAATGAACTCGTGACTAGATTTATAGATGAGGATGCTAGGTGGGGACTGAATTCGTGACTAAATTTATGGAATAGGATGTTAGGTGTGGAATGAACTCGTGACTAGATTTATAGATGAGGATGCTAGGTGGGGACTGAATTCGTGACTAAATTTATGGAATAGGATGTTAGGTGTGGAATGAACTCGTGACTAGATTTATAGATGAGGATGCTAGGTGGGGACTGAATTCCAGACTAAATTTATGGATGAGGATGCTAGGTGCGGACTGAACTGGGTGATGGAACAGGAGCTGCCTCGTACTTTAACCCCATTCATGTCGATGTTCTGTGTGTATTAGTATAAACCCGTTCATGTCCACGTTGTGTATGTCTTGGTCTATAAGTCTATTCTTGTGCATGTTCTGTGTATAATAGTCTAAGCCCATTCATGTTTGCTCATTCATACTCAGGGTGTCACGTTAAAAAGTATGTTGAGGACATTCAGGACGTTAGACAAAGCCTGATGGTGACATGTTGGACGTTAAAAGGCTTAATCGGGAAATTTAAAACATTGCAAAGCCTGATGGGGGTCATTTAGATCGCTATAAAGCCTGACAGACTATGAAGAACGTTAAAAAAAGTCTGGTAGGGTTTTTTGGAAAAGTCTGATGTCATTTGGGCCGTAAAAGACCTGATATAGCCAATTTTGACGTTAAGTAACGTTAAAATCTTTCTGGAGCTTTTTGGGCCTCCATAAGCCTGATATGTTCATCGAAGACGTTAAAATTATATAGTATTTGGAACGTTAAAAACCCTGGTGGGGGCATTGCAATCGATTAAAAGCCTGATGTCGCCATTGCATGCGTTAAAAAGTCTGCTGCTGCTATTTGGAACGTTAAAAGGAGTTATGACCATTTGGAATGTTAAAAAGCCTTTCAGGTACGTTAAAAAGTCTTGTATGATTATTTGGGCCGTGAAAATTGATGGTGTTATTTATGACGTCAAAAAAAGGCATTATATGGTCATTCGGGACGTTAAAAGGCTGCCGGTCCTATTTGGAACGTTAAAAATCTCGATGTCGCCATATGATCCGTTAAAAAGTCTGATGTAGCCATTTGGAACGTTAAAAGGACTAACTAATGCCCATTTGGAATGTTAAAAAGACTTTCAGGTACGTTAAAAATCCTTATATGATTATTTGTGCCGCGAAAAAAAGCGATGCTGCAATTTATGACGTTAAAAAAAACATTTTATGGTCATTTAGAACGTTAAAAGTTTGCCGGTCCTATTTGGAACGTTAAAACTCCTGATGTGGCCTTTCAATCTGCTATAAGGCCGTCGTTTAGGCCATTTAATCACTATTAACGTGGGCAGATTTGTAAAACGAGTTGCGAGATGGATAAGTTCGCATGTGTAGTGGTGGCACCTCGGACCAGCAGTCTGGAGATGACGTGTGTCGCTCGACACCGAGAGGCACCCATCTCTCTCACACATACCATCTATCTCTAGGCTAGTGGCAAAATTCGTTCGGGTATTTGCCAAAGCTTGTTCAACCAGGTGGTATAGCCTGTTCAAGCCCGTGGCAAAGGTCGTTAAGGCCCGTGGAAGAGGCCGCTCAGGAGTGGCGAAGATTGTTGAGGCCTGTGGCAAAGATCGATTAGCTGCATAGCAAAGGCCTGTCAGGCCCGTGGTTGAAACCGATCAGAGTCATGGTAAAAACCTGTCCGTCCGGCGGGTGGCAAAAGCCCGTTTTAGTTTTGCCCCAACTCGTTCATTCGCGTGGCAAAGCCCGTTATTGCGCGCGCCAGGCAAACCCTCTGTAACACAATTCCTCACAAAAGGATTCTCGGATCAACACAAGAATAAGCACCTCAACGCGATTTGGGGGCAATACGAATTCTTGGGTTGGAATAAGCTCCTTAGTCTGGTGGTCGACCTCAGTTGGCTGCCTGGCTTCAGCCATTCAGCCAACGGATTTAGGTTGTCCTTAGTCAACTAATTTTACCTGGCTTCAGCCACTTAGCCAAAACATTTAGGCTGTCCTAACCCAACTAACCTTACCTGGCTTCAGCCACTTAGCCAAAACATTTAGGCTGTCCTAAGCCAACTGACCTTACATGGCTTCAGCCTCTCATCCAACGGATTTAGGCTGTCTTAAGCCAAGTAACCTTATCTGGCTTCAGCCACTCAGCCAACGCATTTAGGTTGTCCTAAGCTAACCTTACCTAACCCTTTAAAGTGAATGCTGGATTTATTAAGGAAATTATAAGAAATCTTAAACATGCGAACAGGTTTGGCCTGGGTAATTCAAAATGGAGGAACTTATTGTCCAAGTTCGTAAGTTCGCACCCGAGGGTTCACTTCTACGAACCTTGCAGGTTTGAAGGGTCGTCCTATCATTACTCTCTCGTATCCCCCACCCCCTTCTCACACCTGTCACTCCCACTACCCCCTCACCTATTTCCTGTACCCCCTTCTCTACCCCTACCCCTTGCCCCTTCTATCTCCTACCCACCTCCTCTTCCAACTCTTTGCTCGTTGGTTAAAGGGTTCGAATCCCGGTTATTCGGAACCACGTTGGATTACCTCTCGTTGTTTTGTCTTTTCAGAGTTGCTCCCCTCAGGGGGGCAGAACCCCCGGTCGCAAGGATGATAGGGAAAAAGCGGCTCCCATCACAGCCCTCCGCCCCCACCGACCACAATGGGCGGGCCCTCGTGGGCGTGCGGCTCATGAAGGAGCCTGGGTTCGCCGCTCACGACTCTCACCTTTACCGCCGGGCACCCTCAGGGGGCGAGGACCCCCTTCCAGTCGCGCGTCTTCCCACAGGGGAGCTGGTCGCAGTGCGGGCCAGGGAGGAGGTGTGCAAGGGTTCCCCACGCTCTTCTGCTGATGCTCGAAGGTAAGGAAAATGAGGGAAGGGATAGGAGGTGACCCAAGATGAAAGATACCCCCATTCCCCCGTTTAACCCTCGTTTACAACTCCCCCTTCACTTCCCTCACTTCCTTTTCCCTCTTTTTTTTTTTTTTTTTTACTCTTTAGAGGGGGATCTTAGTCTCCGGAGGGGGTGAAGTAATTTCCGGCTTAAATTTGTAGTTGTGGCGCTAAATTTTCACCCGCGCTTTTTTGGCGGGATATTTTTCCCGCGTTTTTTTTTAGCGGGATATTTTTCCCGCGTTTTTTTTAGCGGGATATTTTCCCGCGTTTTTTGCCTTTTAAAAAAATATTTTGCACGTGTCATCCATGGTGTGTACAGAGCTCTGTCGCCTGGAATCTTAGCCTTAGTTGGGTTGTGGATATAATAAAAGTAAAAGAACTCAATGGTGAATTATGGTATATGATAGTGAAACCACTGTATAGGTGCCAAAAGTTTAATTTACCAGACTAGTTTCAGTATGTAGTTTATCATACCCTCTTCAGTCGTATAATGAGAATGCCATTGTTACAAAAGTCTATAAATAACGTACAGATCAGAAACAAACAAACAAAAAAAACACCACAAAAAGGATATAATAAACTACATACTGAAACATGTCTCGTAAATTAAACTTTTGGCTCCTATACAGTGGCTTCACTATCATATATATATATATATATATATATATATATATATATATATATATATATATATATATATATATATATATATATATATATATATATATATCACCAGAATAACCATTTTTATAAAGTAATATAATGAGGCTATTTATTGTGTATTTAGTGCAGTATTGTAGGACAAATTTGACATTTAATTGTAAATTACAACCGAAAACATGGTTTGCAACTTCATAGTTTATTTCCTGCTACCAGACGTCGGTTAAAAGCTTGAGCTTCGTCACCAGACATTCCATACAAAACCTCTACTCTGTCATAAATGGGAACATTACATTAACATATTCACTGCTTTGACATTCTGCGGTGGATTGCCATGGTGTAGTGAGCGAAGCACCGTTATACACTTCAACTCAACTTTTTCCTCATCAATGCCGGATAGTTTATTTATAAAGCATAAAATGGAAACGAACGAGGGTTGGTAAAATTTACCTAGGGGGGGGGGTTAAAACCCCCCTAGATAAAAAAAGTAGTAATTAATTTCTAGCTAAAAAAAATAGTTAGGAGGAGGGGGGGGGAATGTGAACCTCATAATTATAAATTTAAAAATGGTACTGTATCCTATAAACAAGCTGGAGGCAGGGTTTTTTTCGGAAATGTGGGGGGAAAACTGCCATCTTTTTTTCCCACGAAGGCGGATGGGAAGGAGGGGGGAGGGGCACCAGCCCTCAACAATCTCCAACCCGCCCGAGTTGAAGTCATCGAAATATCGGAGTTATGCCTTAAAAAAGTGAAGAAAACGGCTAATTCGTGCGTTAGCCTTTCAGCGCGACGGTTCACTACCTTTTATCCCCGTGTGAGTGTGAACCACAGTTACGTGTATACATCCATGTACGCGAGTTTGCGTACACTTATTAATCCCTGCTCTCCCCCGAGGAATTGGGGGCGTGAAATTAACTTGGCAAGACGCGATTCCTGTGATGCCTTTCCCTTCTTGATTGCCCTCCCCCCCATGGCTGCGTACATGGCGCTGAGGATGGGGGTTAAGGTAGCCCCCTTGGAGGGTTAAGTAACCCACATTTGGTGTTGGGGAGAAGGGGATGGGGGTAATAATGATCCGAAATTTGGAGGTTGAAATTCCCACGGAGTTGTTTGATCCCCTGTGATGATGTGCACCCCGTATGTGCATCATTGCTGCTTGTTCGTACACAGTTATGCAGATACTTGATGGTCGTGTTCCCGATATGTACGTGAAACCCGTACATGCAACAATTGATCCTACCCGCGTTCACTGGATGTATTTATAAATCGTACATGCACACACTTGTTTCTACCAGCGTTCACTGTATGTACGTACAGTTGTACATGTACATAGTGTATCCAGCTGGCGTTCATTTTATGTAAGTAAAACTCGTACACATTTGTTTTTGCCTACGTTCATGTTATGTACGTCAAACCCTCATGTACACACCTGATCCAGCCCGCGTTTAGGAGATGTATGTGAAACTGGTACGTGTAACACATGGTCCTATACACGTTCATGCCATGTAGGTAAAAGTTGTACATGTATACACCTAATCCTGCCCATGACCGCAACGTCAGGCAAACTCGTAACTTCTGCGCTCATTCATGGCATGTATGTGAAATTCTTACATATGCAAACTTGATCATGCCCGCGTACATGGCATGTACGTCCATGATCGCACGTAATCGAGCCCATTCATAAAGTCATACACACTTGACCCTGCCTCGGTTAATAACATGTAAGGGAAAACTCTTCCATGTACACACTTGATCCTGCTGCGTTCATGACATTAATGTACATAACTGTCAATGTTCATGAAATGTACATGCCATGTACGCCAAACTCGTACATATACACACTTGTCCCTGCATGGGGTAATGAAATATACAGGAACCCATGTGCACACTTGATTCTGCGCGCGTTCATGACATGTACATATTCTAATACTGTCAATGTTAAGGAAATGTACGTGAAAATCGTACATGTACGCCCTTGATCCTGTCCGCGTTCATGAGTACCTTCCCATGAGCGACCCCTCCCCCTGGCAGGATGGGGGATATGACCCCGCCATGGATGAGGGGACATTGGTGTTGACGATCTAATGGTGTGAACACGTGGGGCTCTCCGGCCGTATAATGAAGTTCACATAAAGATATGTACGACAATCCTATCAAGCATTTTTCAATCGTGGGCGAGTCCTTCCACTAGATAATGAAATCCACATAAGGATCAGAATGACAGTCGAAAGTAAGCCATAGAACACCAAGGCAGGTTCTAATGGGGGCGGGGGACGAACCCGCTACCAAGAGGTCCCTTCCCCAGCTCTACGTAAAGGTTTGTAAGTGCGATTGGTGCCTATCTTTTGGAACATGTGTGTAAGTGGAGTTGATTTGATATATATATATATATATATATATATATATATATATATATATATATATATATATATATTACAAGAGAAAGAAGAATTGGACGCTAATGAGCAAATGAGACGAGAAACCGGAATTTTTTTCTGTGTTCTTCTAATGTCTTGTCTCATTTGCTCATACGCGTCCAATTCTTCTTTCTCTTGTAATATATATATATATATATATATATATATATATATATATATATATATATATATATATATATATATATATATATATATATATTACAAGAGAAAGAAGAATTGGACGCTAATGAGCAAATGAGACGAGAAACCGGATTTTTTTCTGTGTTCTTCTAATGTCTTGTCTCATTTGCTCATACGCGTCCAATTCTTCTTTCTCTTGTAATATATATATATATATATATATATATATATATATATATATATATATATATATATATATATATATATATATATATGGGGGTGTCGAATCCGGTGTGGTTTTGGAGACGTCGGCTTATTCGTGTGCGTGTGTGAATGTGTCAGACGTCGCATTCCTGGACACACCGAAATGTCCACACGGGTCTGAACTTGAAATAAGTTAACGTGGCCCAGCTGTGGCTGTTAACGAAGTTAACGTTAATTGGTACTCCTAATGCCGGGGAGCTTTTATGAGGTCAATGGCGGCTCATATTTGACGTTAATTTATACTCCTATCTGGCATGTACTTGACGTTAATTTGTAGGCTTATATAGCGTTTATTTTACGTTAAATTGTCCCTTTAGTTTATTTGACGTTGATTTATACTTTCCCAAATCTATTTGTCCTATATTGTAGCCTATTTTACGTTATATCGTGCCCCTCAAGTTTGTTATACGTTAAGTTGTACTCCTAGTTTGCGTTTAGTTGACGTTAATTTGCACTCCTATCTGCAGTTAATTTAACGTCAATTTTCCTGCTCCCCAAATTTATTTAACAATTTTACAATCCCAGCAGGCGTTGATTTGACGTTAATTCCCTAACCTGTTGAGTTGACACGTGAATTTACACTACCATCACGTGTTGATTTGCCGTTAATTTTCACTCCTACTAGTATCCGAGTAAATTCCCCGTTAATAGTTGTCGTTATCTAATTTTTTAAGACGTTAATATACGCCTTCTGATATTCCAGCTCGTTAATTTCTGTCTTATCAGGATTAATTTCAGTATGGAAATTAATGGAAATTTCCTCTCTCCTCTTTAATACGTTAATCCGATTTGTCTGTTAATAGTCGTTTATTGCCTGTTATTAATCAGAGGACGATAAGAGGTCGAGGCAAAAGGCTATAGCTCCCTATCAGCCCCAGGACGAAGCTCGGGTGAATGAGATATTTCCGGGCCGCCCATCTCTAATTAGGACAAATTCGGGCTTTTTTTCCTCTCAAAATTCAAAATGAAACCAACGAGAGCATCTCAGACTCACTTTATAGTAAGGAGTTAGGAAAGTGGTGATGATGGATGAAATAAAAATATGTGTAAGGTGTATAGACGCACATCTTCCGACGGGCATTGGGAACTACAGGGCATCTATTCTTTACCTGTTAATAAAGGGATTTAGTAGAGGCAACTTACTCTGATTGGTCGTTTTGGAAAAGTTAAATGCCTTCTCAAGGATATTTTGAGACGTTGAGTCCCCAATTCTCTCGCTAGTTGGTAGAAAGAGATGAGAGATGAGTTGAATATTTGTAAATAAGGTGTTAAAGTCTGAAAAGAGGCTGCACAATACACTCTGAAAGGGGTTTAATTGATCTGACAGTAGGTGCAAGGGAACCAAAGTTTCCATGCAACGTAAATTATTTGAGAATACCTGGTTAGAACACTGCAAAATAATGAAGCTAAGCACTTTATTCTCGTGCAAAGCTTAACTTAACTTACCCGTTAATTCACAAACACCTTAGCAAATATTATACTTAAGAGGATACAAGTACATTTGAAAGGGTGAGATGAGATACAAAAGGAAATTGACCCGTTGATTTCTGTCTGCTTGAAAGTGCCCGCCCTAATCAGGGGTCCTAATACTCTGCTTTTAGAAAATCTGTAATTGAATAAAGGACCCCACAAGATGGGGGGGAGGGGAGGTATGATCGAGGGAACTCCCTTACTGATCCCACTTAGCTAAAGTGTTGCTCCATCCCCCCTCCCGAAACCCAAATAGGGGGCGGGAGGTGTAAGCTCATGAAGACTATCTTTAAGGGTAATCCAAGGGAGTGGGGGGGGGGTATAGCTACTTAACTATCATATTTCAACGGCAAATTCTTAATGTTTATCTCAGGTTCTTCCACATAATAAGGATACCCAGAAACATGAAAAAATAGACAGACAAAGAGTGGGAGACAAACAAAAGGCCAAATAGACGAAAGAGGAAAGGTGGGGGGGGGGGAATCCAACTGTTGAAAATATTTCTTACTGTATTTATCTTCCGCACATCTTCACTTCCTGAATCTTCAACCCTTTCTTTACAGATCTCGCCTTACTAATTTCCCGCGCGATACCGCCTCGTTGCTATTGCATTGAAATTCAGGGGGGGGGGGGTAATTCAGATGGCAGCTGCAGCAAGGTTTCCCTGCTAAAACTGACAGTCTCATTGCCAGGAGAATATGAGTGAGAAGGGGTTCGTAAGGAAAGGTTATTAAGGTGTCAAGAAATGAATGTCGTTTTTTTTAAAAGAAATTAAAAGAAAAATTAAACTCAATATTTTGAGTAGTGGTGGGACTCATCGTTGCCAATGTATTGAATAGTGGTGAGACTCAATTATTAGTAATGTTCTTAGTAGTGGTGGGACTCATTATTGCCAATGTATTGAGTAGTGGTGAGACTCAATTATTAGTAATGTTCTCAGTAGTGGTGGGAATCCGATGTCTAATTTTTCGGTCTTAAGATCGCAATTTGAGAGTCACTCGAAGGTGACTGGTTCTTCTATTATCTTGCTTGCGAAATTCCTGTTTGGCACTAGGAATATTGGTCCTGCTAAGCTTCTTACTAAGTTTGTGCAGGATGCTTCGAGCTGGCACCAAAATAATCTTCTCTTGCTGCCGAAATTCCTGGTTTGGCACTCGGAATGTAATCCAGTCAGACTTCTTCTAAGTCTGTTAAGGATAGTTAGATCTGGTATCAATACAAAACGTGAAGTTTTTCTATGTTAATTCGACACTGGGTGAAGGATCGATCTTCTCGAACTGATCCTTTATCGTCTCTCCTCGAATAATCCTTTCTCTTTCCTTCAGGGGCTTATTTATAGGCTAGCGACAACCCCATCTAAGGGGAAAGGGGCGAGGCCGCAGTGGGGAGAGCGAGGGGTGAGGAGGGTGGCACCGCGGTGCCCAAGTCGGCTTGTTAATTAGAGACACCACCAACTGTCACCATCCTTGGTGTTCCTTTTGACTGGCACCGCTTTTTGGCGATTTAACCACGGGCCTCTGGATCTCGTAGGTAATTGGATCCTTTGAACGCTGCTTAAGGGCCTTTGGTGGTCAACTTAGCACAGAGGCTCGCTCCGGCGACCTATGTGGCGGGGATATCAAAGGGTAGGCCGTTTGACTGTTATTCCGCTGGCTAACGTTCCCACGACTCTCCTCATGTGGCTCGATTCTCTTGCTTTCTCTGCAGGGAGGGGGGGACTTTAATGTATACGTCCACCTGGCCCTCCGGGAAGCTTTATGTTGTAATTCCTCTACACCATGTTCTCAGTAGTGGTGCGACTCATTATTGCCGATGTTTTCAGTAGTGGTGGGACTCATTATTGCCGATGTTTTCAGTAGTGGTGGTAGTCATTATTGCCGATGTTATCAGTAGTGGTGGGACTCATTATTGTCAATGTAGTGGTGGGACTCAATTATTGGTAATGTTCTCTCACCGCTTAACTCAGCAGTGGCTTCCTTTCATTCGGTTTGGATGAAATATATTATTTGATATTTGTATTCGATGCTTCTTAAATTGGCCAAAATCTTGCCCCAGCCTGGAAATGATCCCCTTCAAAGGTCCAATGATTCCTTAGCTTCCAACACATTAATTACTTATTTCACAACATCCATTCGAAATAACTAAAAAAGAGCCACGTAAAAGGTGTATTATAATCTGAAATTATAATCCACCTGGTACATCGTATTCCTTTACAAAAGTGTAAAGGAAGAATACTTATGAATAGGAATGAACAGTGAAGAAAATCAAATTACAGAAAATTGAATAGAGAAAATAAATGAAATGACGTTCCGCTGACAATATATTGTCAACCATATCAAAGTAAACGTTGTCATTTATGTGATGATTTAAATGAATGTTAATCAGATTGATGATGAGGAAGATCTTCCCAACCTAACACATTTTTTTTTTTTGTTCAAATCTGACGCGTTGTTACGAAGAAAGAGGACGACCAGCTTCCGGTGAAAGACTTATGTTCAAGAGCTTCATTTAACGTTGCAATTGTTGAATACCAGCTGTAACTGAGTGTTTAATGTTGCAATTGTTGAACATCTGCTGTAACTGAGTGTTTAATGTTGCAATTGTTGAACATCTGTTGTAACTGAGTGCTTAACGTTGCATTTGTTGAACATCTGCTGTAACTGAGTGTTTAATGTTGCAATTGTTGAACATCTGCTGTAACTGAGTGTTTAATGTTGCAATTGTTGGACATCTGCTGTAACTGAGTGTTTAACGTTGCATTTGTTGAACATCTGCTGTAACTCAGTGCTTAATGTTGCAATTGTTGAACATCTGCTGTAACTCAGTGTTTAATGTTGCAATTGTTGAACATCTGCTGTAAATGAGTGCTTAACGTTGCATTTGTTGAACATCTGCTGTAACTGAGTGCTTAACGTTGCAATTGTTGAACATCTGCTGTAACTGAGTGCTTAACGTTGCAATTGTTGAACATCTGCTGTAACTGAGTGTTTAATGTTGCAATTGTTGAACATCTGCTGTAACTGAGTGTTTAATGTTGCAATTGTTGAACATCTGTTGTAACTGAGTGCTTAACGTTGCATTTGTTGAACATCTGCTGTAACTGAGTGTTTAATGTTGCAATTGTTGAACATCTGCTGTAACTGAGTGTTTAATGTTGCAATTGTTGGACATCTGCTGTAACTGAGTGTTTAACGTTGCATTTGTTGAACATCTGCTGTAACTTAGTGCTTAATGTTGCAATTGTTGAACATCAGCTGTAACTTAGTGCTTAATGTTGCAATTGTTGAACATCAGCTGTAACTGAGTGTTTAATGTTGCAATTGTTGAACATCTGCTGTAACTGAGTGCTTAACGTTGCATTTGTTGAACATCTGCTGTAACTGAGTGCTTAACGTTGCAATTGTTGAACATCTGCTGTGACTGAGTGCTTAGCGTTGCAATTGCTGAACATATGCTGTAACTGAGTGTTTAATGTTGCAATTGTTGAACATCTGCTGTAACTGAGTGCTTAACGTTGCAATTGTTGAACATCTGCTGTAACTGAGTGCTTAACGTTGCAATTGTTGAACATCAGCTGTAACTGAGTGCTTAACGTTGCATTTGTTGAACATCAGCTGTAACTGAGTGTTTAATGTTGCACTTGTTGAACATCTGATGTAACTGAGTGTTTAATGTTGTAAATGTTGAATATCTGCTGTAACTGAGTGCTTAACGTTGCAATTGTTGAACATCTGCTGTAACTGAGTGCCTAACGTTGCAATTGTCGAACATCTGCTGTAACTGAGCGCTTAACGTTGCATTTGTTGAACATCTGCTGTAACTGAGTGCTTAACGTTGCAATTGTTGAACATCAGCTGTAACTGAGTGCTTAACGTTGCATTTGTTGAACATCTGCTGTAACTGAGTGCTTAACGTTGCAATTGTTGAACATCTGCTGTAACTGAGTGCTTAACGTTGCATTTGTTGAACATCAGCTGTAACTGAGTGTTTAATGTTGCAATTGTTGAACATCTGCTGTAACTGAGTGCTTACTGTTGCAATTGTTGAACATCTGCTTTAACTGAGTGTTTAATGTTGGAATTGTTGAACATCTGCTGTAACTGAGTGCTTAATGTTGGAATTGTTGAACATCTGCTGTAAATGAGTGCTTAACGTTGCAATTGTTGAACATCTGCTGTAACTGAGTGCTTAACGTTGAAATTGTTGAACAGTAAAGGTTTGAAGTAAATGTTTATTATTGATGAGTTCAACTCCCACCGAATGCAAAGCGTAGACGCCCTCTGCTGTTGAAGACCACGTCAAGGAGTAGGAGAGGGGTAAGGGGTTATAATCAAGCCATTGTTTTCTTGCGAGCATTTTTGCAGTAAAGGCCCCAATTTGACCCCTTGTGACAATTCTGTCCAGAAATGGCTACCGAGTATTATTTCCAACCAATAAAGCAATATTCACACGTTGTAAACGTTGTCCTTCTCACGTTGTAAACGTCGTCCTTCACACGTTGCAAACGTCGTCTTTCACACGTTGCAAACGTCGTCATTCGCATGTTGTAATCGTTGTCCTTCACACGTTGTAAATGTCGTCCTTCACACGTTGTACGCGTCGTCCTTCTTACAATTCCTAACACTCAAACAACATTATGGTTGCTTAATAAAAAAGGCCTAAGCATTTCAAGCTTTAAAAAGGCCCATAAATGTCAATCACTCAGACATACATATGGAAACACATAGAACCATGACACGCCTAAGCACAACCGTGCCTAAACCACACACACTGACAACCAAAATACAACCACACACTTTGGGAGATTGTTCGAATTTGAGATGCGTCGCCAAATATTCGACTCGGGGTGGGGATTTAAAATGAGGGGGAGGGGGGGGGTCGAGAAATCGGTTCCGCCGCGACGTGTATTATGTGCGTATGGAAGAAAACACATAAGGCAGGAGGTGGAATAGATCAGGATGTGTTGGTGGAAGAGTCGAAATTGCGCTTTTGATCTCTGGTCGAAGAACTTTGCTATTTACCACTCGGACGGGGGAGGGGGACTCGCCCCCAAACCTTGGTTGGGTTGGAGTGTTATGAAAGCACCTGACATCCTGAATTATTCCATTCGCCCGGTCCATCGATGGTACGTATGGTAGGCCCCGGGTGCCCTAGAACGACATTTGGGTCTGAGCCCCCTTCCTCATCCGGATGTTTATGCCCGTCATTATGGGCGCGCCCTTAGGGTATTAGGATATATTTCTCAGTGTAGTGAATGTTATTGCTGTGTAATGTGTAAATTTCATGAGAGTTTGAGAGTGAGACCGTTGTGAAAGGAGAGGGGACAACCCGAGTGGAGAGGGTGAATGTGCGAAAGATAGAGTGAGGAGCGAATGAGTTAGAGGCGTTTCTGGTGTGGCTGTAGTGTTCTGAAGGGGGTATTGGGCATGGCAGAAGAAGGGACGGGAATACTTGTGAGGAGGATAGAATGACAGGCTGTGAGGAAGGTTGGTTGTGTGAAAGGGTGTGAGAGAGAGGGAAGAATAGGTGTTGTGTATAGAGAGGGCGTTTTAGGGGCTTTCCCAGGGATGACCCCCCTCTCCCCTGAACGAAATGCTACGGCACACAGCCGCCCACCACTATCAAGGGAGTGAATAAAAAAAAATGTGTGGTTAATAAGCAATAAAGTTCTATTCTGGTGGTTGATGCGTGCAGACTACTTTTTGGAGAGTGGTTAGGGCGATGATAATAACTTCGTTTTGAGGTGGTGTGTGTGGGTGGAGGGGTGTATGTAGAGAACGAGACACAGGTGCCTATCGACGCCTCCCCGCTTCTCTCCCCTGTATTATTTAGGGCTCTAGTTTGTGTGTCTCACATACACGCACACAGTCACCCTCTCACATACACACACATTTACCCTCACATACACGCACACAGTCACCCTCTCATACACGCACACAGTTACCCTATCACATACACACACATTCACCCTCTCACATACACGTACACAGTCACCCGCTCACATAAACGCACACAATCCCTCTCCCACATAAACGCACACAGTCCCCCTCTCACATAAACGCATACAGTCCCCCTCTCACATACACGCACACGGTCACCCTCTCACATACAAGCAACACTGTCATCCTCTCACATACACGCACACACTCACCCTATCATATATACACACACACAGTCACCCTCTCTCATACACGCACACAGTCACACTCCCACACACATACGCACACGGTCACCCTACCACACATACACGCACACGGTCACCCTCTCACATACACGCACACAGTCCCCCTCTCACATACACGCACACGGTCACCCTATCACACACACGCACACAGTCCCCCTCTCACATACACGCACACGGTCACCCTATCACACACACGCACACAGTCCCCCTCTCACATACACGCACACGGTCACCCTATCACATACACGCACACAGTCACCCTCTAACATACACGCACACGGTCACCCTATCACATACATGCACACAGTTACCCTCTCACACACACGCACATAGTCATCCTCTCACATACATGCTCACAGTCACCCTCTCGCATACACGCACACGGTCACCCTATCACATACACTCACACAGTTACCCTCTTACATACACGCACGCAGTCACTATCACATAAACGCACATAGTCACCCTTTCACATACACGCACACAGTCTCCCTCTCACATACACTCACACAGTCACTCACCTAAACGCACATAGTCACCCTCTCACATACACGCACACTCACCCTATCACTTACACACACGGTCACCCTATCACATACACGCACACAGTCACCCTCTAACATACACGCACACGGTCACCCTATCACATACATGCACACAGTTACCCTCTCACACACACGCACATAGTCATCCTCTCACATACATGCTCACAGTCACCCTCTCGCATACACGCACACGGTCACCCTATCACATACACTCACACAGTTACCCTCTTACATACACGCACGCAGTCACTATCACATAAACGCACATAGTCACCCTTTCACATACACGCACACAGTCTCCCTCTCACATACACTCACACAGTCACTCACCTAAACGCACATAGTCACCCTCTCACATACACGCACACTCACCCTATCACTTACACACACTGTCACCCTCTCGCATACACGCACACAGTCTCCCTCTCACATGCACGCACACAAACGCACATAGTCACCCTCTTTCATACACACAAGCACATTGAGAGATCTCCCCCCATTTTGACACAGACACAAATACGCATATACACATAGGACATCAACTACTTATACATACACACACATTGGTACATACGAACCCACCTCCCATGCATACACACGTAAATAAACATACAACGTTACCTACTTACACCAATGCACACACACTCCCACATACTGCAACTTCACCAACCCACCCTATGCGGAGTCACCCCCCCCCCCTATAGCAAAAATGAAAACCGTCGAGGAATTTAAAGGAGGTAGAAGTGGTGAGGTTGGGGGGCGGTGACCCCTTGTGGAGGGGCCATAGCTGCAGGGGGTGGGGGTAGGAACACAGAGGCATGCAGCTCTCTCACCTCCTTCCCACATTTCATTATTATTATTTAGGTCAGGGGTACTTTTAAGCAAATAATAATAACAACGATAATGATAGTAATAATAATCACAGCATTGATAATAATGACAAATAATGCCTAATAATAATAATAATAATTATAATTGAAATAATAATAATAATTGCAATAATAATAGTAATAATTGCAATAATAATCCTAATAATAATTCATTTGTCTTTTTACTTCAGAATGATAATAATGCGTTGATTTGGTGGAATTTGAGTAATCTTTTTTCATTCACAGAGAAAGAAATTGTGTGTGTGTGTGCGTGTGGATAGCGTGTGTATATGTGTTGTGTATGCGTGTGGTTGGTCATCCCTCCACTTTCCTCCCCCACTTACTCCCGCCTGCCGGTTTCCGAGGTCGAGAATTTGACTCATAAATCTGCGGAATCAAATCTAATCAAATGGATTACGCGAGAAGTTGCAATTTGGGCGCCACTGAATGGCCGGTCTTGATCGGGTAGTTGCCATGCCGACGCTGGGGTCGGCCGAATAAGGAAACAGCCGCGACGCCCTCCTAATAATGATGATCCACAAGATCCCCAAGAGGCTGCCTTCGCATTTCTGTGCTCGTTTTCTTGTATTAATTATAATCTACTAAGGCCATTGGCCCCTTTTATTTTGGGCGGGTTTCCCGGACCGGAAAATGATACTAGACTGATATTTATACCCCGAGTTGGGAAGAGCTGCCGTTTAACGACCGGGGAGTATGGACTGAATAAGAGTGATTTGTTGTGTGTGTGTGAATATGGGAGGGGTAAAAAGATAGTGGTGTTGTGATTGACTCTGTGGTGATGACGTACTTAGATGAAATTGGCTGAGCGCAGAACGCAAGACACGGTACGGTGCTCCTGGCGGAGGTTCCCTACAACAACGATTTTTTTTTTAATCACCGAATAAAATGTCTCCATTGGATTACTTCAGGGTCTTTTTTCTTCCTAGTCCCAATAGACGAACGAAGGGCTGTGTGCTCTCCATATATATATATATATATATATATATATATATATATATATATATATATATATATATATATATATATATATAACAAAGTTGCCTCTAAGAAGGCGTAATTTTAATTGCAGTAGGAAGGATACTACCATCAGTGACGTTCTTATTTATTCCAAGCAACGTTTCGGATTACCTAATCCATCATCAGGCTAAATGGATAAACACAATTTGTGAGGCAAACAAATGTTAACATAAACTAGATACAAATTAAAAGTATTAATAATTGCAAGTACATATACAGATAAGGAGAGGAACAAATTCATACCTGCTGTCAGCGATTCAGGGGAATGACTAAGAAATTTACCCCAAATCGGACACGATTATGGGTAGTTTGTTGTCGGTAGAATATTAACAAGTCTGAAGCTGGTTGGTTGTGGCTATTACCGATAATGGGTGGCAGGTCAAGTCTGAATTTAACGTGGGCGAATGTGTTTTTATGAAGAGAGATTCCATAATTCTGAGCTGGGTGATGTTAGGATTAGAGCTCAGAATCTCAAAATTATTGATGTTTGCATCAACCTCACACTTTATAATGTGATCTCTGATTGGCGAGACTTCCTTACTAGCCAGAGACTTTCCTGTTCGGCAACTAATGCCGAGGTGTGCGCAAACCCTCGAGTGTAACTAGCGAATACTACTACCAATATATGTTTCCTAGGAACATCCAGGGCAAGAAAATTTGTATACAATACTATTGCGCAAATAAGCCGGGGTTAAATCTTTGGTGCGGAATAAATTACCTATTTTTAAATTGTTAATGAAGGTTATTCGGAAATGTATTTGCGGAAAAAAACTCGGAAGAACTTTTCAGTACCGTCTTGAAGCCTCTTGATTCAGAGGACCGAGATCAGGTAGGAGAAAATATCGCAACTCCTTAGGGACATCTAACTTTGCCAACTTTGGATGGAAGGAGTTATTTAATATTTTGCCTATGACTCTGTTAACCAAATCTAGGGGGAATGACTCGCTGACAACAGGTATGAATTAGTTCCTCTCCTTTGCTTTGAGCTTATCTGTATATGTACTTGTAATTATTAATACTTTTAATTTTATAGGTTTACTATTTTAATTATTTACTTTTGATTTGTATTTAGTTTAAGTTAACATTTGTTCGCCTCACAAATTGTGTTTATCCATTTAGCCTGATGATGGATTAGGTCGAATGTCACTGATGGTCGTATCCTTCCTACTTCAATTATAATATATATATATATATATATATATATATATATATATATATATATATATATATATATATATATATATATATATATATATATATATATATATATATATATATATAGAATGAACGAAAGTGGAAGAGTGGTAAAGACTGAGGAAATATCAAAACCAATATCCACTACACCAAACCATCAATACCCAACTCTAATTTCTTGCATCTTAATAATTTATTCTTGATCTATTTTTTCCTCATTGATCCTTATTTTGGGGTCCTAAAACCAAGAAAGGAACTTTTATCAGAATTCTTTTAAAATATTGTCTTTTAGGGGCCAGTAGTTATCGGTGAAGGTTTCAACCCAAGGCTGCTTTTCATCGGCAGGTACAGGAGACCTTCACACCATAGAAGGAACGATGAACTCAGAGGAATCCTGCTATTTTTTTTGAAAGCATCTCAGTACCTCCGCCAGAAAACCCCAAAGTTACCATCCTGAGAAACTCGCGCAAGATATTTCAGCAAGATAACGACCCTAAGCATACTTGAAGGCAAACAATTGCGTAGCTCAATAGTCATCCTATTAATATGGTAGAGAATGTTAAAAAATATATATATAATACCGTTGTCTTCCGATCTTTACAACGTCCATTCTAAGTGTGAGCCAACTCCTAAATACTACAAGAAAAGAGGATCCGATCACCAAACCTGAGGCCCAATGATTTGGTCCGTGATCCTAACCCTTACTAAATAGAGCTAATTCTTTGGCCTCCCGTCTGCGAGAATGGAATCTGATAATGAAGATACGCGGATAACAACATTCAGGAAATGCCGGTCAGATTTGCAGCAATTCTAAATTCTACTCATTGGTAAACAACCTTTGCTTTTGCAATGATATCAGACGTCTCTTTGATGTTCTTGAATTGAGCTACAACACAAGCGACTGGATAGATTCACTGATGTATTACGTTACAGCATTAAAGGCTTAAAGCTACCTAGCCACTAAAGGGGCAAGACAGCCCAACTCATTGACGGTCCCAAGCCCGGATAAATAGGGAGGGGTTGGACTCAAGGGAGGGCATCCATCCGTAAAGTCTCTGCCAAAACCTTAATGGATGAGTCCTTTATCGAATTGGAAACGATTCATCGAGAACAGCGACCCAGAGTAGGGAAAAACCGAGAAAAAGAAGTTATTTCCTCGGGCTAAAAATTAAGATGGAAAATCTAATTTAGAAAGAAGTTCGATAAAACCTTTGAATATACCTAAAGAAAACGACAAAAAAAAACAGCCATCAATTTTAATCAATTTTCTCATTTTTTTTTTAACTTGACCTTTTGTGTATCTTTTTTTTTTAAATTACAAAACATTCGATAATCATTTTTTTCTGAACTTCATCATTTCTAATTATTTATTATTTTTTTTTTTAATTCTAAAGTTGAAATATAATCTTATTGATATAATAGTCTCAAACCTTTTGGCTATGACTATTATCCATATCCATAAATTTATAACACCTCGAACTAAAAATTTAAACTTTTAAGAAAATTGCCTTCCTAAATTCTAAAAGTTATAGTCTAATTAAACCAACTCATAGATAAATGTCTTTCCGACACCGGTACAAAGACTATAACCTAAAACCCAACCCGTTTACCCTCGCCTTAAACTATAAGCATAAATAACCCCGAAATTCACAAATTAATGAATATATGTAATATGGAAACATTGCAAAGACCGAAATTTCAGCTGGTATTTATTAATTAAAAATCCGTGACGCGGATTGGTGGATATGAAATTTATGCCATTATAGCTTAGGCTATGTTTGCTCCCCTTCGCGCCTAAGGCTAACGCTGTGATAACCTTTTAAACACCTTCAAATTGCTTTTTATTATTTTATTTTTTAATTCCCATACGCGAAGTTTCGAACGACTTTTCAAATATACATTATGAAAGTTTTTATTTTATTTACCTTTATCATTTGGAGCTTATATTTTGTGCACTTTTCGGTGCTTAAGACTATTTATTTTAAAGTATGGGAATTTCGAAATAAAATATAATTGCAACTAAATTAATTTAAAAAAGGCTATACGTTGTCTTTTTGGATATTTATTTTACCTCTTACGGTTACCCTTGTATTCATTTTCAGTGTTTTCTCCTATCATTGTAAATAAGTATAATATAATATTTATTTAATTAAAACTTTCAACCTTTTTCAGTTTTTTTTTCTCTGACAATTGTTTAATTTTAGCTATTTTGAGCACATATGGCAACGTATACTTTATAGTTCCTAATTATTTTAAACGATCTATATTTTTATTTTATCTTTAATGGCCCTTTATTTGTAATAAAGTTGACATTTTATATAAATGAAGTCACTTTGGCCTGTCTCAGGCCTTTTTACTGCCATCCAAGACACCTGAGACCTTACAAATTTACCAGCAAATTATGGCATTACATAAATTTAGGCTGCCTGGCCTCTTTACATAGCATTTAAACCTTATACCTTGTATACCCCAGAGCTACTCGGTCTATTTCGCAAAATATTTCATATCCTTTTTGTTATTATTTATAAAATAGGCCTAATTCTTGTTTCCGTCCCGACGTAGTCTTTAGATCTGGGCCTACCAAAACATTTCTTCGCACCTTTAGTCAACACAAATCTTTCGACTTGGCTCTGTTCATAAGGCCTATTGAACTCTGATTTCAATTCTTATTTATATTATTTGGCGATATTTTTAGAAAGGGAAAGTTGAGGAACAGTTGTGTTTGTCTTGAATGAAAACGATTGCTTTGTGTGCGCGCCGGATGTACGTATATGTACATAAATGTTATAGATGTTTTTACGTCTGTGTGTTTGTGTAGGCCTAATCTCCCGATTCATTCGGTGATGTTTACAAACTATCTTAGAAGGGGTCGCTACTCCTCTTGTCAACACCTCCCCCCCCCCCCTTCCCACATTGGGGGAATCTTAGAGGAGCCATCGGGGAAGAGAGTTAAATAATAATAATAGAGTAGGGGATGCGCTTAAATGAGGAAAATTCACCCAATTCTAGGTAGACCAATCAGCCAAGACCGAAATGTGTCGGACATCGAACCGGGGCCCGTGGGGGCGAGGAGCAGCCGCTTCGCTCCATTAATGTGTTTATTTCCCCTCCCTCGGGACCCCTCGGATTCTCCCCCTTGAGGGCAGTGACAAAGAAAGGGGTCTTTGTCGAGGACCAGATGCCATCGTGCGACCTGCTGCTGCTGCTGCTTCTTCTTCTTCTTCTTCTTCTTCTTCTTCTTCTTCTTCTTCTTCTTCTTCTTTTCCTTCCTATTCTTCTTCGTCTTCTTTTGCTTCCTATTCTTCTTCGTCTTTTTTCCTTCCTATTCTTCTTCGTCTTCTTTTCCTTCCTATTCTTCTTCGTCTTCTTTTCCTTCCTATTCTTCTTCGTCTTCTTTTCCTTCCTATTCTTCTTCGTCTTCTTTTCCTTCCTATTCTTCTTCGTCTTCTTTTCCTTCCTATTCTTCTCCGTCTTCTTTTCCTTCCTATTCTTCTTCGTCTTCTTTTCCTTCCTATTCTTCTTCGTCTTCTTATTCTTCCTATTCTTCTTCGTCTTCTTATTCTTCCTATTCTTCTTCGTCTTCTTATTCTTCTTCGTCTTCTATATCATCGTCGTTTCTTCTTCGTCTTCTTCTATATCATTGTCGTTTCTTCTCCGTCTTCTTCTATATCATCGTCGTTTATTCTCCGTCTTCTTCTATATCATTGTCGTTTCTTCTCCGTCTTCTTCTATATCATCGTCGTTTCTTCTCCGTCTTATTATTATTATTTGTTCTTCTTTGTCTTCTATACTTCATCATCGCTTTCGTATTCTTTACCCTCGTCTTCTTCTTCTATTTTTCTTTTAATATCTCTTCTTCATCTTATTCTTGTTACCGTTATATTTCTTTTCTTCATCTCTCTTCGTCTTGTTCTTCTCCTCTTCTTCTCCGTCATCTTTTTCTGTTCTCCTCCGTCTTCTATTTATTAATATTTCTTTCTTTTCATTGTTCTTCAGCTTCCTCTTCTATTTATTATTATTCTATTCCTTCTTTTTCTGTCATTTTCTTTTACTTCTCCCACTTCTTATTTTATTATTTATTTTTATTTCCTCATTCTTCTACTCTTCCCCGTCTTATTATTATTTCTTCTTCTTTCATTTTTCTTCTTAGTCTTCTATTTTTTTCTTTTCATTCTCTCATTCTCCGTCGGATTATTTCTTTTGCTTTCATCGTTCTTTGTTTTCTTCTCGGTCGTCACCTTCTTCTTCTCACTCTCCCTCTTCTACGCCATTATCGTCTTATTATTATTTATTTTTCTTTAAATGTTCTTATTCATCATATTCTAATATTATTCTTCATCTCCGTATTCTTATTTATTATTTTTTTCTCATTGTTCTTCTTCGTCTTCTACTCTTTCTTCGCCTTCTTCTTCTTCGTACTCTTCTTTTAATATAATTATTATTATTATTATTTCCTTTTCTTTCATTGTTCTTCATCTTTGTATTTTTTCTCTCTTCGATTTCTGTTTCCTTTCTTCACTGTTCTTCTCCATTTTTTTCGTCCTCTTTATCTTATTCCATTGTTCTACGTCTTCGTCTTTTACTTCTCATATTTACTATTATTTTTTCCTCATTCTACATCTTCCTCTTATTATTTATTCTTCTTTCATTGTTCTAGTTCCTTTTTTTATTATATCTCCGTCTTCTACTTCATTCTACTTTTATTCTTCTCCGTCGCTTTCTTTTTCTTTTTATCAAAGTTTTTAAAGCTTTATTTAATTCTGTGTGCATGTGCTTGTGTGTAAGTGTGTACGTATGTTTGTGTGTTTTCGTTTTTGACAATTTCCGGCATCGTCCAAAAATCAGATTATTTATCTCTGATGGGAGGGGGGCGATCTCTCCCATTGGGGGGTATGTCCCCACCAACCTGGAGGGCCGCCCCCCTCATATAGAAAAAGGTGGAAGGTGAAAATCGCTTTCCACCTTAATTATTTTGTCTGGTTGAGTTCACCACGCAACTTTGAAGGCGTGAATGTGCGGGTGTGTGTGTGTGTGTGTGTGAGACGCCTGCGAGCGTGTGTATATGTGCGTGTCGCCTGCGTCCGTGTGTATATGTGCGTGTCACTTGCGTGCGTGTGTATATGTGCGTGTCGCCTGCGTTTGTGTATGTGTTTGTCGCCTATGTGCGTGTTGCCTGCGTGCATATGTATATGTGCGTGTCGCCTGCGTGCTTGCGTGTTTATGATTGTGCCGTCTGCGTGCCTGTGAATGTTTGCTTGTCATATGCGATCATGTGTATATGTGCGTATCGCCTGCGTGCGTATGAATGTGAGTGTGTCGGTTGCGTGTGTGTGTGTGTGTGTGAGTGCTTTTCGCCTGCATGCGTATGTTTGTGTGTGTGTCGGTTACATGTGTGCTTGTCGCTTGCGAGCGTGCGTATGTGTACGTGTCGCCTGTGTATGTGTGCATGTCGCCTCCCTTCGTGTGTATATTTGCATGTCGCTTCCATACATGTATATATTTGCGTGTCGCTTGCATGCATGTATATATGTGCGTGTCTCCTGCCTGTATGTGTATATGTGCGTGTCGCCTGCGTGCGGGTGTATAGGAGCCTTCCGCCTGTGTGCGTGTGGATAGGTGCCTGTCACCTGCGTGTTTGTGTATGTGTGCGCGTTGCCTGCCTGCCTGTGTATGTGCGTATCGCCTTCGTGCGTATGAATGTGAGTGTGTCGGTTGCGTGTGTGTGTGTGTGAGTGCTTTTCGCCTGCATGCGTATGTTTGTGTGTGTGTCGGTTACATGTGTGCTTGTCGCTTGCGAGCGTGCGTATGTGTACGTGTCGCCTGCGTCTGCGTTTCGCCTGTGTATGTGTGCATGTCGCCTCCCTTCGTGTGTATATTTGCATGTCGCTTCCATACATGTATATATTTGCGTGTCGCTTGCATGCATGTATATATGTGCGTGTCTCCTGCCTGTATGTGTATATGTGCGTGTCGCCTGCGTGCGGGTGTATAGGAGCCTTCCGCCTGTGTGCGTGCGGATAGGTGCCTGTCACCTGCGTGTTTGTGTATGTGTGCGCGTTGCCTGCCTGCCTGTGTATGTGTGTGTCACCTGCGTGCGTTTGTATGTGTGTGTGTCGCCTGTGTGTGTTTTTATATGTATGCCGCCTATTCACGTGTGTATGTGTGTGTCGCCCTCTAGTGTGTATATATGTGCGTATTGCCTTCATACATGTGGATATGTGCGTGTCGCATGCAGACGTGTGTATATGTGTGTGTCGCCTGCAAGCGTGTGATTATGTATCTCACCTGCGTCCATCTGTATATGTGCGCATCGCCTGCGTCCGTGTGTATATGTGCGTGTCGCCTGCGTGCGTACGTGTTTACGACTGTGCCGCCTGCGTGCCTGTGAATGTGTGCGTGTCGCCTGCGTGCCTATAAATGTCAATATGTCGGTTGCGTGTGTGTTATTGATGCTTGTGTGCGTATGTATGTGTTGCTTACGTGTGTGTATGTGTGGGTGTCGTCTGCGTGCGTGTGTGTGCGTTTTGCCTGTACACGTGTGTATGTGTGCATGTCGCCTGCTTGCGTGTGTATTTGTGCATGTGTATATGTGTGTGGTGCTTACGTGCCTGTGTATATGTGCGTCTCGCCTGCGGGTGTGTATATGTGCGTGTTTATGTTGGTGTGTATGTGTGAGTATCGCCTGCATGTGTGCGGATATCTGTGTGTCACTTACATTCGTGTGTATATGTGCGTGTCGCATGCGTGCGTGTTTATATGTGCGTGTTGTCTGCGTGCTTGTTTGTATATATGTGCGTGTCGCCTGCATGCGTGTGTATATGTGTGTTTCACCTGCGTGCGTGTCGCCTGCGTGTGTATGTATATGTGCGTGTTGCCTGTCTGCGTGTGTATGTTTGCTTGTCGCCTGCGAGCGTGTGTATGTGTGTGGGTCCGACGCGTGTCACAGGCGGAGTATAAGGAATGCGTGGTGGATGATCTGGTTTAGCCACGAAATAGATGGCGACCGCAGGTAGGGTGGAGCGGGCGTGAAAGAGGATTACACTCACACAAACTTATAACACACAGTCATGTGCGCGCCTAAGAAGGTATATTGTGTGTGTGATAAAGTGGGCGGTAATGAAATATTATAAAGCAGTGTAATTTAGATGGAATATTAAAAGGGATAAGTTTCGAGTTGTGGTTGATGTCTTCCCTTTGAGTGGTTTATGGGTTTAGGTGATAGTTGGCAGGTTGTGGTTGTTATGTTGCCCGATTGTATGGTTGTGGTGTTGATAATGAAGTGATGGTTTGTAAGTTGTGGTTGCTATATCGTCCGATTGTATGGTTGATGTGTGTTGATGAGGTATTGATTTAAGTTGTAGTTGCTATATCGTCCGATTGTATGGGTGATGAGATGAGGTGTTGATTTAAGTTGTGGTTGCTATATCGTCCGATTGTATGGTTGATGTGTTGTTGATGAGGTGTTGATTTAAGTTGTGGTTGCTATGTCGTTCCTGTGTATGGCTGTGTTGATTTATAAATTGTGGTGGAATGAGCCTTCGCGTGTTGGTAGAATTCCATGTTTATTCGTCTCATAAAAGGTGACTTCAAAATCCCCGACCCCCATTTGACCCAAAGGGGGATACCCCCCTCACCCAAATTGTGTTCTTAATGAGGGGAAAATAGAGTCCCATCCTCCTAATGGGGTGTATAAATGAGGGAAAATGGGGTCCCTTGCCCTTGATGGGGGTTATCAATGAAGGGTATCGTTTTATCCACCTCCTCCATTTCAAATCGAACGTCCGAACGGAGCAGGTAAAGCGTACCCAAAGTACCCAAGTACAGTTGATCGTCCCCCAAACCTTCAAGGTTAGGAAAAGCGTCCCCATAAAATCTCCAAGGTTAAGAAAAGCGCCCCCATAAAATTCCAGGTTAAGATACGAGTCCCTAAAGTCGTTGGGGCCGTTTTTATGTACCCGCTCCCTCCCGAGCCCTTTCAGAGCTTTGAACTCTTCCACTCTTACGAATGTTATCGTTTATCGTCTCCTCGGCGATAAACGATATGAGCTCGGCCTCTTTTTGAACATGGCACTCTCCCACACCTCAACCACATTACCTATTTAGGCCATTCCCCCCCCCCCTTCGAATACCCCCTCCTATCTGCGACTCTTTCAATGTCGAATCCCTTACCCTCCCACACACATGGAAATGCACTCGACCTAGTCATCTTCTCCTTCCTGATTCATACATAGCGGGTCACTCCACAGCAATTTCTGACAACTTCCTCATTCACTTTTGTTTCACCCCTACCATTGGGAAAGGCTCGGTCACACACTCACCTTTATCATCGTCGGCTCTCAACAAACCGAGGACAGATGACGAGGGGTTTCGTCTCTCTCCTCTCCCCCATGCCATCCCTCTGTCATCAATGCTGACACCGACGTAGTCCTCCGCTCTTTCTCACCGATCCTCTCCTCTTGCCTCAACACCCATACCCTTGTTATCCCTACCTCCACTCCCCTCGCCGACAACGTGGCTCGTGGTTTTCAGGCACTATTTTGAACGCTAGGAAACAGTCAGGTGCATGGAAGATCGTTTCGGTCTGGCTGCAGTTGTCCGCCTGTGAGACTCACACCTGCCCTATCCTTGCAAGGATCACCTGAAGAATATGACCCCCAAAGCACCTTGGGGAGGGGGGTGGGACTCTTCAGGAGAGGCAATCTGGGGGTCAGATTCTTCAGAAGAGATATTTTGGGGGTCAGATTCTTCAGAAGAGATATTCTGGGGGTCAAATTCTTCAGAAGACATATTCTGGGGGTCAAATTCTTCAGAAGAGATATTCTGGGGAACAGATTCTTCAGAAGAGATATTCTGGGGGTCAGATTCTTCAGAAGAGATATTCTAGGGGTCAGATTCTCCAGAAGAGATATTCTGGGGGTCAGATTCTTCAGAAGAGATATTCTGGGGGTCAGATTCTTCAGGAGAGATATTCTGAGGGTCAAATTCTTCAGAAGAGATATTCTGGGGTTTGATTCTTCAGAAGAGATATTCTGGGGTCAGATTCTTCAGAAGAGATATTCTGGGGGTCAGATTCTTCAGAAGAGATATTCTGGGGGTCAGATTCTTCAGAAGAAATATTCTGGAGGTCAGATTCTTCAGAAGAGATATTCTGGGGGTCAGATTCTTCAAAAGAGATATTCTGGGGAACAGATTCTTCAGAAGAGATATTCTGGGGTCAGATTCTTCAGAAGAGATATTCTGATGGTCAGATTCTTCAGAAGAGATATTCTGGGGGTCATATTCTTCAGAAGAGATATTCTGGGGGTGAAATTCTTCAGAAGAGATATTCTGGGGTCAGATTCTTCAGTAGAGATATTCTAGGGGTCAGATTCTTCAGAAGAGATATTCTGGGGGTTTGATTCTTCAGAAGAGATATTCTGGGGGTCAGATTCTTCAGAAGAGATATTCTGGGGGTCAGATTCTTCAGAAGAGATATTCTTGGGGTAAGATTCTTCAGAAGAGATATTCTGGGGGTTTGATTCTTCAGAAGAGATATTCTGGTGGTCAGATTCTTCAGGAGAGGCAATCTGGGGGTCAGATTCTTCAGAAGAGATAGTCTCGGGGTTAGATTCCTTAGAAGAGACATTTTGGGGATAAGATTCTTCAGGAGGCACAATCTCTGTTTAATCTTATTTTTTCATCGAAAAAGTTGAGAGAGTAACTAACTTTAAGCTGTAAGGTTTACAGTTGATCTGTTTAATGTTATTCTCTTCCTCTGTTTAATCTGTACGCTTTGAGGGTAATGTTTAGTAGATATTTTATCAATAATTTAAATAAATATATCAGAAGAGTCATTCTGGGTAGATGATATTTCTAATCTAAAAGGCAAAAATACATATTCTAATCTGCTCAAGAGATATAAAGTCATGCTGCAAAAGAGAAGTGAAATTTTAACGAATACATCCTTTGATTTGACCAAATGGAGGTCGAGTATTATCACTTTTCATTATTGAACCAAAAAAATGTATTTTTAGTTGTCAATTTTGTGAATTTGGTTATATTTTAAGTTTGTAATATTAACCTTTATGGCTTCTATTTTTTTTTAAACCACTATCATTCATTCACTTCAAGAGGATAATAATCTACAGGAATTACGGTATTTACAGCAAAAAATAAAAATTTTAAAGCAAATAATGAATTGTGAAGCCGGCAATGTTGCTTATGAATTGGACAAAACATTCAAAAACCAAAGATGGATTCGCTCGGAAATGTCAAAAAAAGGAGAGTAGACAGTTTAAACTTTAAATAGACGACCTCCATTAGAAAATCTTTTCTTTTTCTTTTGCAAAATCCAACCTTTCAATCCTAAAATGGATTCCTATTATGTATATTTAGTCGGAAAACCTTTGTATAACTAAAGCTATCCGAAAACAGGAATTTCAGAGAAGACTAATTGATTGGTATAATTTTATCAGGGAAATTTGAGCCAATTATTTCGTAAATAATCCGATCAAACTTGGAGCATCGGAACGCATAGTAGAGATTGATGAATCTTGGAGGATCAGGACGCATAGTAAAGATCGATGAATCCTGATTTGCGCACGAAGTGAATCCTCACAAAGGAAGAGGACCCCAAAGTCAGGTTTGGGTTTTCGGTATTGTTGATACAACCAATTCGCTCGCCATTGGCTGCTATATAGAAATCGTATCTGACAGGAGCGCCTCCACTCTTTTACCCATCATTGAAAAAGTAGTACTTCCTGATTCATTATTCATTCCGATGAATGGAAAGCATACGGAAACATACAACGGTTAGGATTTACGCATCCTACAGTATATCATTCTATACATTTTGTAGATCCCCAAACTGGAGTTCCTACGCAAACGGTAGAATCTTACTGGAACAAAGCAGAAGACCAAAATAAAGGCAATGAAAGGTTGTAAAAGAGAATTTTTGGCAAGCTACCTGCACGAATTCGTGTGGTGTGAGCGATTTACCGACCATTTTGAAACCTTGTGTGCGCATATTAGTGTCCAATACAATTTAAATTAACTGTTTTTTTAACTTTAGCTTTTAACCTTTTTATAATTTTTTTTAAAACCACCTTTATAAATAAATCCTTAAACTTTACTTTGGGAAAGGTATCGGATGGGGGGGGGGGGCAGGAGAGTCAATCTGGGGTTCAGATTCTTCAGTAGAAACTTTTATGGGGGGGGGACTCTTCAGGAGAGTCAATCTGTGTTCAGATTCTTTAGTAGAAACTTTTATGGGGGGTAGACTTCAGGAGAGTCAATCTGGGGTTCAGATTCTTTAGTAGAAACTTTTATAGGGGGGGGGGACTTCAGGAGAGTCAATCTGGGGTTCAGATTCTCCAGTAGAAACTTTTATAGGGGGGGGGAGACTTCAGGAGAGTCAATCTG
Source organism: Ceratothoa steindachneri (assembly GCA_963969495.1). Lineage (NCBI taxonomy): Eukaryota > Metazoa > Arthropoda > Malacostraca > Isopoda > Cymothoidae > Ceratothoa > Ceratothoa steindachneri. The sequence continues at coordinate 80,175,688 of OZ018333.1, forward strand.
GGGTTCAGATTCTTTAGTAGAAACTTTTATGGGGGGGTCTCTTCAGGAGAGTCAATCTGGGGTTCAGATTCTTCAGTAAAAACTTTTATAGGGGGGGGGAGACTCTTCAGGAGAGTCAATCTGGGGTTCATATTCTTCAGTAGAAACATTTGGGGGTCAGATTCCTCAGGTGATCCCCTTGCAGAAAGTTAAAACAAGCCACGCACCTTATTCAAGCTAATTACGAATCTCTCTTCTCTGTCTCGCCGAAATACAGCTCCCTTCTCCCCATTTTCCCTGCTGAATTCCCTGGCAAGATAGTCCATACCCTGCGCTTCTGTTCCTCGCCACCGAGTAACCCCGCCCCCCCCTCCCCCTCGAACTTTCTTATCTTGTTCCAGTGTCTCCTGAGCATTCGACTTCCATCCTCTCATCGAAAAAGGCCTTTTCTTCCCTCGACTCATCCTCTCAAGCCTTTACCCCCAGTTCCTCTCCTTCGCCTTACTGATAGTGTCAATACCTCAACCGGCGGATTTTTCTGTCTGTCTATTAATTGCCCCGAGCAAAGGGCACCCACCGTAGAGTAGGTGCAGGGCGATGGGATATTTCAGTCTGGTTTCAAAGCAGAAGCTGAGACTGAATCAGCTCTCCTGCACGGACCGCCTCCACTGTCCGCCCGATGTTGGTCAACCTTCCATCCTGATAAATCTGAACCTCGCGCCCTCCTTTGATACTCTTGACCGCACTGTTCATCTTTACCGCCTCTGCGAATTTCTGAATGTCTCTGGAACTGGTCTCAATTAGTTACGCTTATACCTTTCATCTCGTACTCAATCTAGCCACGTTGGTAATGATGTATCTTGGCCAGCAGACGTGTTTTGGTGTTCTGATAGGTTCGGTGTTTGGTCCGCTTCTGTTTCGCATTTTTCTCCTCCCTCTTGGTATTCGCATGTGTCATCTTGGTCTATCAATTCATTTCTATGTTGATGACACAAATTTATCTCATTTTCTTAATCCTGCTTTGCTGATACTCTTAGAAACCTACCGATTACAATTTTACTGAATGGCTCTCGGGCAACTTTCTGAAACTCAACCATGACAAAACTGAAGTAGTCTGGTGACGTGGTGCACTGAAAAACTAATTCCCACCCCCTATCTAAACCATAGCGCCCCCCATGCCCAGTTTTCTGATACAGTTAACAATTTGGGTGTCACGTTTGGTAGTCAGTTATCTTTCTAAACTGATTTTGCAAACGTTTGTAAATTCTCTCTCTGTTTTCTCCGTAATTTCAGCCACATTCGCTCCCACTTTGACCACAACAGCTTTGAGATTGGCATTCACGCCGTTGTCCCCTTTCGCCTTGACTACTGGAACTCCCTTCTCTCAGGAGCACTACAAGCTTCCACTCTTCCATCTCTCGACCTGGTTCACAACCTCGCACTCCGTCATATTATCCACGGGGAACGCTTCTCTCGCCCAACTCTCCTGCTTCGCGACCTGCACTGGCTCCCCATTCGTTACAGAATCACCTTCAAGGTCTTTCTGTTCCTTTCTACCTCTCCTCTTCAATGACCCTATCCCAGCCGTGCAGAATCCTGTGCTGGGGCTCTGCTCCCCTCCTGCCTGTTCCTAGATGATCGTGTTTTATCCATATATGCTCCCAGAATGTGGAATGATCTGCCTCCTGCGATACGACAATCGCCTTACCTTGGTGCATTAAAGCGTGGGTTCAAGACTCACCTATTCGAGGTTCGCCTTACTCGAGAGAGGGTGCTATGTGAAGGTATATTGCCTTTAAGAGCGCCATACAAAAATAATAATTATTATTATTATCATATCCCCTACAATTAGGGGGGGGGATCTGTCTTTCATTGCCTGGGGGGGTCAGGAGAGTTGCACTAGCTTTCGTCCACTAGTGTTCCTAGTAGGCTACTCGATCTTCCTATCTTCCTTACTTTCACACACTTTCACTTCATCAAACCTTAATAACTTTACAACCTCTTCGATACTCTTTTGTTGCGATGCCCACATTAGTTTTCGTCAGTCAGCTATGTGACCCGGAAAATGAGTGAAGGTTAATGGCGACGAATCACCCTCGTCACCCGAGGTATTCACCCGCAGGAAAACGGAAAAGTTTTCAAAAAGGGATAGAGGAAAATCTCTTGTGAGGGATCCTTTAACGTCAGGGTGGAGAGCGCTATGGGTTTTTTTTTTAATATTTCAGAAATACGTTCGTAAGTCCAAAGACGAGGTGGGTTTGATGTACGAATTTGAGTATTTTCCCAAAGATAAGCCAGGAAGGGGTAATGGGGGGAGATCTCGCATAATTCCCCAATTTAGTACTACTAACTATCAATGACAATGTCATACTAGGACTAAGTAGTGATGGGACCCATTCAATATATATATATATATATATATATATATATATATATATATATATATATATATATATATATATATATATATATATATATATATATATATATATATATATATATATATATATATACGTGCAGTGTAGGTTTGTACATGATTTTGGTGTACATGACCACGCAAAGTGCGTACATAGAGCGCCCGTTCTGAGATCCTGAGCCTATTATGGGCATTAACGATAAGCCTAACAGATTCGCGATAAGCCCATAAAGCGCTCAGTCGTCGAGCGCACTTAGGCGAGGGCGCGGGTATCCTTCCTTGATTCCTTTTTGCCTTCCTCTTTATTCTTCTTTTTGTATTCCTTTCTTTATTACAGACGGAATTATCGGGTAATTATATAAAAGGTAATTACGACGAGAACCCAGTCCTATTGCCATTAGAGTTTGTGCTTCCTCTCCCGGCAAGGCGATGTAAAGTGACATTTTAGAGGCTTGTGTGCCTTCCCGTACGTACCCTTCCGGCCCCAATGCGTGCAGGAGTGACTGCGATTATATATTTTCAATCCATCTTCACTTTCTATACGGATCTCTCCTTGCAAACAGATGTCCTCGTTGGTTTTCGTGAAAAAAATGTACCCACCCCTTACGTCACATATATATATATATATATATATATATATATATATATATATATATATATATATATATATATATATATATATATATATATATATATAACGAGATCAAATGACTTTGTTAAATTTAAATGAGACCTCAGACAGAGTAATTAGGGTTTTGTTCGATCAATATTGATTCAATTATACGTCTTTTGAAATAATTAGCGAACTTATTGACTATTTTGGCATTGTTAAAATAAATTTGTGATAACAATTACTTGTGTGGTTGAACAAACTAGAAGATAGGCTTCTTTTCTTATATCCCCCAAGTGCATATATGCGTTTATTGAAGTTCCCAGTTTCTTCCACATAAGATTTATTGAGATTGTTACGCGGAATATGATACACTACAGACTGTTGGTCAAATGGTTTGTTGCTTGAAAGGAACTTTTTTTATAGTCTGGTTATATTTAAAGCCTATCTTAATATTGGTAGTTGTGGCGAAGTCCTTTAGTTTGGAAAGTTGTGAAGCGAAGGTAATATAATAAAACGTCCTTGGTGTTATTGGAGCAATAGTAAATGTGTATGGATTTGGAGTGACATGGTTCAATGAACTATAACGAGTACCTTAAACCATTAACCCTACAACTAATGAAAATGAGTTCGTCTTGAAAGAGGCCAGGGCTACCTGGAGATCAGTGGCGTGCGGTGATTTATGAAGATGAGGAAGCAATTCAAGTTTTATGCAAAATGTTAATTGAAGTAATTATGTTGTTCATTAAAAATAACTATAAAATTGTAAGCTATTCACTTTATTTAAATGTTATTTTTTTAAAACTTTATTTAAATTTAGCCAAGATGTTCTATCATATTGGCCTACATTGTATTTGCGAGTGCGTAGGCCTACCTGTTTTAATAATAGTGCAATCGCATTTTCTCCCACATTCATTTGCATCCATTTTGTTTAAAAGGGAATTATCACTTAAAAAAAATAATAAACAATACGCCACATTTAGCTGAGCATACTCACAGCTACTGATCTCAAAGATACGAAGGCTGACTATGGTAGTAGGCCCGCCAAAATGCCAGAAATATTTGACAAAATGCTTAAGATATAAGAGCTTAACCATACTATAGTTTTTGCTATTTAGTGCTTTCTTTCCTAGAACCAGTATTTAAGTATAACTTAAAAAAAATGTTTAAGCTTCAGAGTATAATAATAGTTACGTCATTGTGTCTTAGATATTTTGTTACTTTTTCCTAGATTCTGGCAGCTGTTCAGGGTTGCCAGATGCAAGCTGATGACTGCAGATCCAAATTTGCTTCCTTTTCCGTATAAAAATGGGTTATTTTTTCTTAATTCTAACACGGCGTTGAAATATCTAGATAAAAATCATAAAAAAACTAATGATTGTATATTATTGCTAAGAAAAGCAAAACATCTTTTAAATTATTAATTCCAAAGCACCAAAAAGCAAAACTATTATTGAAATTAAGAAAAAAAAAAGAGTAGAAATCTCGACGAAAAGGATGCATTTCTTCAATTGCAGTCGGGCTCCTCAGGGTCTAACGCCAATTCGATGGAAAGTGAACGGTACCTTATGGCGTATACAACTATAGGCAAGCATAAATGTGAGAATAAAATTTATCATATTAATTGCTGGGGTGTAATTTATTTTTATTTTTATTTTTATTTTTTAGCATGGAAAGAATAACAAGGTCAACGCACGTAAGTCGCGTGTTCTCAATTATTTCAATAATTTTGAAAAAAAAATAACAAACGTATTATCAATTAACAAACAAATCATCTGACCTCGACCAATATATATATATATATATATATATATATATATATATATATATATATATATATATATATATATATATATATATATATAATATTTAATGGTCAGTTGGGAGTTTTGTAAAAGTAATAATAATAAAATGGGTGTCCTACAAAGCTAAGCTTTATTATTTTTTATTATAATTCGAGATTACGTTATAATATACGCATCATTTTATTTAATATACAACTATTATATCCACAGTAATTTCAATCATATAAAACATTGAAATAATGATTTTAAAACTATGTAATGATCAAAAACATATCAATTGTAAAATGATTTACTCTGTGAAGAATCGTTTCAGTCGATGTCCCCTTACTTAAATGCATTTCTTAACTCTTTCTCCAAATTCATCGATATCACCATCAATTTGGTACCGAGGAAAGCCATTCCATTCCAAAGGGAATCGATATCACCATCAATTTGGTACCGAGGAAAGCCATTCCATTCCAAAGGGAATCGATACCACCATCAATTTTGTACCGAGGAAAGCCATTCCATTCCAAAGGGAATCGATATCACCATCAATTTTGTACCGAGGAAAGCCATTCCATTCCAAAGGGAATCGATATCACCATCAATTTTGTACCGAGGAAAGCCATTCCATTCCAAAGGGAATCGATATCACCATCAATTTTGTACCGAGGAAAGCCATTCCATTCCAAAGGGATCGCGTCTTTCAGTTCTTCAACTTTGTGAATGTTTCGAGTTTTGGTATTGATCATTTTTACAAACTTGCCCATATCTTATCGTCCAACAGATGAAGTTCGGAACTATTTCGGGGCCATATTTCACATTCTAACAGGAGGGGTGTTCCTTTGATTTTGAAACGGAAGATGTGTGAGCCTTACGGAACTATTTCGGGGCCATATTTCACATTCTAACAGGAGGGGTGTTCCTTTGATTTTGAAACGGAAGATGTGTGAGCCTTAGCACTATCTTTTTGAAATCAATAATGGACATTTTGGGCTAATGTTCATTCCGAGTATCGTGTTACTGGGGAGAGATTTTTCGCAATTTTGAGACAAACTAATTATTATAACAGTTGGAATGATTTCATCGCAAACAATTTTGGGTCTGGAAGTTTGCTTTCTTTCTTTTTAAACTTTACGTCCAGTGGGTCTAACGATCGGGAAACAAAGGTTGGGGAGTCTGTCTCGTTTCCAGAGCTGGGCGCGTTCCTCGATTTGGGGTAGTGCGTTAGCGTTCCTGCGTTCCTGGAATACGTTCCTCTTTTTTTTTCGTTCGGTGTGTTCCTGCGTTAGCGCTCCCAAACTATTAAGGCGTCCGTCAAAAAAAAGTAGTGCGTTCCTCAAAATAAGTAGAGCGTTCCTCACAAAACTTGAAAAAAGTTGCCGCGTAGTGAATGTCGTCTTTGTTGTTTCCATTGAAAACGTTTTGAAAAAAAAATTCGTTTCGGAACGCAGGAACGCTTTAAAATTTCGGGCGGTGCGTTCCCCTTACTTGCGTTCCTTTGAAAAAACTTTTCGTTCTTAAAGAGGCGGTGCGTACGTACGCAAGAACGCACTTTCCCAGCTCTGCTTGTTTGATAATATATAGTTAAAATCACTTTTTGATTAGCGCTTTTTAGCTGTATTCCTCGGTTAATTATTCCCTTCATTATGCTTTCGTCATTTCGGTATTCTCAACTCATAATGTTCATGTAGAAAAGTTTAATGGTGTTTTGTTTCTCTATAGTTCGGTTTTCTTATTTTATTCCTATCGGTTTTCTGTACCTTACAGAGCTTCAAAACAACCGAAATATACACAAAGAAACACCATTAAACTTTTCTAAAAGAAAATCCTTAATACGAAATTAGCCACCGATTTCAATAAAACAAGCCATGAGGAACATATTCTGACCTACGACACCTTCCAAGAGCTCGGCGAAGTGGCATCCATTCCACAAGTGGTCGGGAGACTTGTGAAGAGAGAGAGAGAGAGAGAGAGAGGCAGGCCCATAGACCCTCATAGACCCTCGAAAGCAAGCTGAATCCTCCATGGTCCAATTACCGACCTCAACAGCCTAAGCGCGGCGCTGTATCCGGTCTCGTGATGTTAACAGTGATATCCCGGTGGATCTTTTGATCCCATATCCCATGGAAGGTAAAGGACGCTGCACAACACCAGAGAACCGGACACATTACCAGTCCTGATGGTAATCCCATCGACTTTTTCGTGTGGTCAGCAAAGGAAGAAAAAAAAAATCCGTCGCGTTGAGAAAACTGAGCTTCATCTTCGAGACCAAATTCTGGCCGTTTGGGAGTGTGTTCCGCGAAGGCTGATTCCAAGCGGAGAGCAGTCGGCAGCAGCGATGCCATCCCTTGTTGTTTTTTATTACGTGCCTTGGTTTATTGGTTTATTTTCTAGGAAATCAAAGAAATCTTGGTTTTTTAGGCATTTCCACGAAATTCCTTTTCTAAATGATAATAAAATAAGTTTATCACCGCTTGGCAGTCAAATATTTTGGTATATTGCAGTGTTAACCGAAAAGTTCTAGCGAAAGCAATCCTTTTGGTATGGTCATTGGTGCTTTTCTGACGAAACATTTTGAAACAAAGCGAAGATCTTTAAAATATGTAATATTCAATTTTACAATCGGTGCATCTTAAGAAATATTTTATATGCGAATCTACATAATTTCAAAAACAGTGTTTTTAGATTTTCTTTAAAGCTTTATTTTCACTTACTCGCTCTATATTAATGAGAAATGTATTTAGAAATGGAAAGAGGACGTTTCAATGCATCTAAATTGATGACCTTTAAATTTGTATTTTCAACTGAACGAAAATTAGAGGCAATTATTATGAATAATTAACCACTAATAAACCGTAGCATTAAAACATAGAGTTCAAAATAACTGACCCCTGACCAAATTTTCTTTCGATTTTGGACTTTATGTAAATAAAATGTTTCGTTAAATATGTAGACGAGCGGTCCGGCTGATACGACGTACTATTTTCGTCCGTGTTCCAAAGTGTTTCAAGTTTTTGGAGTACATTTAAGGGGACGGCTGGGGGGGGGGGGGTTAAACACGATGCGTGGACCACACTACGATGATCCTGAGTTTCATTTAATTTGGGGGGCTCTGGTGGGCACAGCCCCCCAGTATATAATCCTAATTGTTATAATGTTCTGACGTTTACAGAGGTGAATGCTTTAACTACATCAGGTCAGAGCCTTTAATCGTTTTGCGAATTATAATATGGGTTGGGGGTGGGGTATGACGTCAGAAATGCTTGATTTCAATTTTTTTCCACTTAATAGCTTTTTATTATCCTCATTCGGAGTAATTTTTATTTGTCAATATATTTTTCCCCATTTTACTATTTTTATTACCTTCTTTTATACATTTAAATGTAATTAGCTAGATCATTTCAAGGAACTACTTGTTTTTTAGCAGTTTGGGTGTCAAACATTCCTCTTTTACGCAGTTTGAAAATAATCAATCAGACGTCTTTTAAGCAGTGTGAAAATGGTATCGAATTGTGCGTTTTGTCCGTCTTCCATTTCGGAATTATTAACCTTAGTTTCTGATAAAGATAAATTGTTCACCTTTTTGGATGTTCATAATTTAGTTAAAAGCGAATGCGACATTTGTGGCCGGGCATTAGATGTGACCCCTCAGTTTGAATTTAGATGCTCTAAAATAAAACGTGATTCAAGTCAGCTAGATTTCGAATAGGACGCAGACGCGCAAAATAAATAGGCTTTCCTCTTCGCTATTTCGGAAGTATAACCACTGCAATTAAGTACGGAAACAGCGTGTTTCGTTTGTTGTTTTTTTCGGGCAATTTTGTAAAAAAAATGGCCTACGTAAACAGCGTTTTCGGTTTGTTTACTTTCGGGCATTTTTTTAATACAAAAAAATGGCGGCAGCTATCATTCGAAGAAAACTCAATCGCGCATGAATATTCAGACACGGGGGAACGATAATATTTACACAAAAATATTTTTTTCCGGCCGGGCCGCTCGTCTGCATGTTTACCATTGTTTCTTTGAATTCGGATTTAGATTACAAAAAAAATACTGCATAATTAAGCGATACTATGTTTAAATGAATTATATATGTGATATTTTACCCCATAAATATTCTTACATAATAAGTAATAATGCAAGTGATGCTATGATGCAATATAACGTCCGAAAACGTTTCTGAACATGTTCCGAACTTGCGTTGATCTGCCGTTACCGCAATGCGCAAACGTTTTAATATGTATAACAAGAGAATAATTTTTTTTCGTTTATGGCTTATTGTCCTTGTAAATTTAATAGTACAATATAATAAAATAATGAAAGTGGGGTTTGGATACTTTTGTGATTTATATAAGTGCATCTTATGACGCGTGAAACGTATAAAAATATGGGCGTGAAGCTCTGGAGAAATCTGGCAACACTGGTATATTTCTCTCTACTCCAATAATTTTCCCCATAATGGTATTGGTATATTCCAAATTCAAATTAGTATACTCAAAATCTTTGTTCAACAAGATGTGGTGTCGTGATTTAAAAAAAAAAGAAGTAAAATACAGTTCGAATCTCATTATGAGTGAAAAGTCTTCAAAGAGAGAAAAAAAATAGTATACTTGAAGCGTGTGATAAGTTCGGGCGAGCGTCTTAAATGGCTTGAAGTGGAAGAATTTAAAGGATGGCTAAAGAGAGATGAACAAGATGGAGGCAACAGTTATTGCATTTGTTGCGTCATTACTCTGAAAATGCTAGTAATTCTCTGTTGTTAATGCATAAAAAGACCGACAAACACCTGAAAAGCCTCGAAGCAGCTACGTCAAAATTCAGTATTACTCGTTTTCTTGCAAAGAAAACGAACGAGCTCTGAATCTGAAAAAATGGCCAATGCAGAAGTGTTATTTGCATCATATTTTGCTGAACATCGCATTCCGTTTTCTCACAGATCACCTCCTTGCAATTTGTCAAAAAGCTTATCCCGACAGTGATATTGCCAAAAATGTTAATTACAAAATAACAAATTTTCATATCCTCCAAGATGGCATTGCATATTATGAAAAATTTGAACTAAATGAGATATGTCGAAATACCATAGTCATATTTCCTTTGATGAGAATGAATTAGATGTAACAGATGCCCTTCTGTATACAGTTGTGGTAGAAAGTGGGCGTGCAGCAAGCCTAGTGATAACTGCTCCACGATGTTAGGTAAAAAAAAGGGATTTCAAAAATTAGTAAAATATCTTTTGCCATCAGTTTTAGTTCTTGGATGCATTTGTCATTCATTTGCGCTTTGCACCAGCCATACTGTGTCAGTGCTAGCCTCATATCTAGAGTCATTTCTTAAAGATATTACATCTTATTTCTGCCGAAGTAGCAAACGTCAAAATGATTTTGTCACTATTCAAGATACCATTCAAATTGTTAATCATAAAATTCCCAAACGTGCACAAATCAGGTGGTTTTCCAGAGAAAATGTAATCTACTGAATTTTGGAACAATGGGAGTCTCGTTCTATATTTTCAGTCCGATCAGAAAGCGACAAAGTAGACGGAGCGAAGAGAATATATGAGATACTTATCAACCGTGGAACAACAAAGCATATGCTTTGCTTCCTTCATTATGTGTTGGGTAAAGTCAATTCTCTCAACCTGGGATTCCAGTCAGAACAATTAAGACTGCATAAATTATACTCGATGGTATCATCTGAATATAAGATTATTTTGAGTTTTTTCGTTCAGGAAGAGTACTTAAGTTAAATGAAACTATGCAATATTGACCCAAGAGACAAAACAGTGCACAAACAGACTGAAGATTTATATCTCGGAGGTAGAACAGTGTCTCTCTTAGAAGAACACCTTGTTGGTCATGAATGAAAACTCAGATTTAAAAACGATTGTTTGAAATTTTTTATTGAAGTGTGTGGCCAATTTAAACAGCGCTTTTCATTCAGTGAAAACAGAATAATAGCAAAGTTAAAAGTTTTGGATCCAAAGATTGTCCTTGGTCAGAATTCATCAATGTCCATCTCAAGTTTGGCATCTCAGTTTAAAACACTCGTGCCAGAAAACAAACTGAATGATCTGGATGACGAATATAGAAGTTTTCGGATGACCACAGAACAACACAATATTAACAAAAGTTTGAAAATTCCAGAGTTCTGGTATTAATTACGTGTCAAGGATGGCTTAGATCAACCCAAATATTTAACTTTATCCGATTTCACGACAAACATGACATCACTGCCTCATTCTTCTGCCTATGTGGAGAGAATTTTTTCTCAAGTAAATACGGTGAAAACAAAGGACACCAATAAGCTGAAGGCATCTACTACGAGAGATAGAATTTTGGCTAAACAACATGTTAGTAAAAACAATAATTCTTGCACAACTTGGCAGCCTAATAAAAATCTATTAAAAGACTTGCAAGACGGGGGAGCACACAAGCGATAAACTGAACGACTAAAAAAGCTAAAAATGAAGACGAAATGATAACAATTTATGAAGATATTGAAGAAGATTAAATGCTAAATATTTATTGTAAGTACTTCCTTTTTGCTTCTTTTTATATTTTAATATATAGGCTTACTATAAAAAAAGGCAATTTGTTTTTAACCAGCACTTTTACTAGTTATCTAAAATGTTTAGTTTATTTTTGTCCATCTTGTTTTTTTTTACTTGACACTTGTTTTTTTAAAAATTTCCACTGGCATCACTGGTCGGCAGGCGGTCGTCGTTCAGAACGGAGGTCATTTTCAATCATTCAAAAGTGATCTGAATTCGGACGTTTATTATCAGTTCCTAACGGAAAGAGTTAACGATTATTTTTTCATTAAATTGGTACCGGTTTTTTATTACCACTTTTTATATTATAGATATTTCGATAAACCTAACAATATTGTCCAATCTTTTAGTTTTTAGTCATCTTTATCACAAAAATGACTTGTGATCATTTTTGCATATATATATATATATATATATATATATATATATATATATATATATATATATATATATATATATATATATATATATATATATATATATATATATATATATATATATATATATATATATATATAATATGAAAATTAACCCACAGGAAAATGAAAAGATGAATCCAAGCACTTTCGGTTAATTTTCAAAAATTTTTAAAAATTTCCACTGGCATCACTGGTCGGCAGGCGGTCGTCGTTCAGAACGGAGGTCATTTTCAATCATTCAAAAGTGATCTGAATTCGGACGTTTATTATCAGTTCCTAACGGAAAGAGTTAACGATTATTTTTTCATTAAATTGGTACCGGTTTTTTATTACCACTTTTTATATTATAGATATTTCGATAAACCTAACAATATTGTCCAATCTTTTAGTTTTTAGTCATCTTTATCACAAAAATGACTTGTGATCATTTTTGCATATATATATATATATATATATATATATATATATATATATATATATATATATATATATATATATATATAATATGAAAATTAACCCACAGGAAAATGAAAAGATGAATCCAAGCACTTTCGGTTAATTTTCATATTATCGCTTCTCACGTGTTACTTTGTGAGTTTTTTCATATATATATATATATATGAAAAACTCACAAAGTATCACGTGAGGGTAGCAAATGAATGCAATGTTCCGCAGGAAAAAAATGAAATGGTATTTCCGAGTACTTTCGAACTTTATTAAGTTCCTTATCAAGGAACTTAATAAACTTCGAAAGTACTCGCAAACACCATTTCATTTTTTCCTGCGGGACATTGCATTCATATATATATATATATATATATATATATATATATATATATATATATCCAACAGGTAGGACGTACTTTTTTGCGAATCAAAAGCCAGATCCCCCCTCATTCGATTGAGGTCGCGGGGATAAAGGTGTGTGTGTGTGGGGGGGGAATTGGGGAAAAGGGGAATTTGTTTCTTCGCTCGGATTCGGAATTGAAATAATTGGTTGTTTTGATGGAATACCGTTCTTTTCCCCCCCCCGCGGGAGAAATGAAAAGATATCTGGCGCGTTCTTTATTAATAAAGACGAAATCGTTCACAATTTGTTTTGCTCCTTCCGTCACTGTTGAAGGAAGGATTCGTGTGGACACGATTTGTTTTTGTGAACGGCTAAATATTTGGATTTCGAGGATATTGTGGGGATTAATTTGGATTTCGGAGATTAATTTGGATTTGGGGGATTAATTTGAATATTTTTATTTGAGGGATGTATTTGGAATTAGTAGCTTCATTTGTATTTCTAATTTAGGGGATTTATTTAGATTTTGGAGGGTTTTTTATGGGGGGATTTATTGTGATTTTGAGGATTTATCTGTATTTTTTATTTAGGGTATGCATTTTGGTTGCAATGGACTTATTTGTATTTTCATTTAGCGGTTTTATTTTTATTCGAGGTGATTTATTGGGATTTTGAAGGATTTATGTATTTTTTTTATTTCGGGGATTTATTTGTTTTTGTTTTTTTAATTTAAATGGTGTATTTGGATGTTGGGGGGATTTATTTCGATTGGGAATTTATTTTCATTATTGTGAGAAAAGGTGATTTTTCTCTGAGAAATGGGAGGACTCTACTGATCTACCAACGAAGCCCCTCCAATCCACTCCGCGCCGAAAGAGAGATGAAGATAAAGAAGAGATAAAGAGAGATGAAGATAAAAAAGAGGAATAATTAACTTAGCAATTAAGAAAACTTTGAAAAAGGCATAACACCATCCTAGCTCGTCTATTCTGGCCCTACTACAGCCTGCAGATAGCCTCGTTTAATCTATCTCTACTCACATGAGCGGATCTCTCCCTAGTCCAGTGGATGCCGCCTTGGATTTCCAACGTCGAGGTGTCGTGTTCAATGGCAAGTGATAACGGACACAAAACGTCAGCGGACGTTGCGGTCTGGCTACCGATTGGCGGGCACGCTCTTCTTACCACTGCGGGGGTAGGTAGATCTTACACGCGTCATCACCCACATAGCCAGTCAAAGCACCGCTGTCTTTCCCCCCACGTCTTCACAATACACCCTTCTCGGCCCCGAGGAATCGTGCCGATTGGTCCCACTTACCCCCGGCGTGAGAAAGCTTCTTCCTACCTGATGGCTGGCTTGGGTCGAAAATACAAAATACCCCCCCTCCTCACCTCGGGCAGCTCCAGCAAAAAAATGGAGGCTTTCCCCTGTGCTTGCGCAGGAAACCCTCCATATCTCTCTAACCGGAGAGGAGGCTCACTCCTCTCCTTCGCCTACGCGCTTAGGGGACTCCCTCTCACCATTTTCTCTGGAGGTGCTTTCGGGCACCTCCCTCTTACCAGCGGCAGTCCCCTCTGTTCTTTCCAAGGGGACTGCCAAGAAAGCCAGCAGGCAGCCCATTGCCGAACGCCCCTCGTGTAAGCGGCTCGGTAGGGCAAACCCCCTTAGGGGGGAGAGGGAAGCCAGGCCCCTTTGGTCGCTTCCCTCAAAAGACCTGCTGGCAAGAATTTTAAACCTTGCCGGGGTCAAGGCCTGTGCCTCCCCACACAAGACTGGTGATGCTGCCAAGGGGAACTGCGATGTCCTGGGAGGGGATGGCTAACTGGAGGCCCCTCCTGTGATAGACATGGTCCTTGAGGAAACCCAGCCTCAGATGGTAGGGCCTTCCATGGGGGGGAATCCGGGCTCGGCGCCAAGCACCGAACCCGAATCCGCCCCTATGCAAGGTCCCCCTCAAACGGCCGAGGGCTCCGAGGCAGTAAAAGGAGGGGAGGGATCTCCTCCGGCAGGTGCCCCTATGACTACCAGGACCTTCTCCATTTCGGAGAGGGACCTGGCTGAGGCCGGCCCATCTGGCATGGGGGCTTCTGCTGGCGGAGGTGAGAAGCGGGTTCATTCCCCGCCCTCCTCTCCAAAAAAGAAAAAGAAAAAGACTAAAACGACAAAACAGACTCGGGGCTCCTCTCCATCCGCGGGGGCTACGGGAATGGATGGGTCTGCTGCCACTTTGGCAAGCGACCAAGCCAAGATCGGCACATCCGAGCCCTCTGCCTCCCCGGTTGCGGAGCCCCTGACTAAGACCAAAAGTGCACAGGGCGGAGCCTCGATGACATCGGGGCCCCTCATTCAGAGGTTACCTGGCGTTTTCGAGCCCGCTGGCTTCAAACGCTTCCTCGTTATTCGCTCCACTGATGGCACCATGTTGGCCAAGGGCAACATGGTCCATCAGAGGAGAGGATTAGCTAGTGCAATTGGTAGAGAGCCGAAGGTGACCCGTTTCTCGGACGGGAGCCTTCTGGCGAATCCCGCCGAGGCGGCCAAGATAAGTGCTCTTCGGACACTTCGTGGCACCCCGGTGAGTGTGACGCCGCACTCTACCATGAACTTTGTGAAAGGAGTAGTTTATGCGAGGGAACTCGTTGACTACTCCATTGAGGACATCACCCTAGAGCTGGCCGACCATGGGGCGGTCAAGGTCGGACGTGTGATGAGAAAACAGGGAGGGGCCTCGAGACCCACCCCTACACTCTTCGTCACGTTCGACTGTGACAAGCTCCCTGAGTCGGTGCGTGCTGGTTGGTACCGCTACCGCGTGAAGGCATTCGTGCCACTGCCGCGATGGTGCTATTACTGTCACTGCTTCGGCCATACGAATCGTTCTTGTAGACGTGCAAAGTCGGGGTCACCCGAAGTCTGTGTAAATTGCTCCAAGGCCGCACACGATAAGTCTAAATTTTGTGTGGCCAAGTGTGTCAATTGCGGAGAGCCGCACCCCGCTTCTTCGAAGCAATGTGGTGCATATCTCCTTGAGAAAGAAATCCTGGCCGTTCAGGCCCAGGATCGAATTTCATTCCGCGAGGCAAAGGACTTGGTCCTGGCGCGTCCGGCTCTGCCTGGGACGTCATATGCCTCAATAGTTAGAAAGGCACCCTCTGCTCCTGGCCCATCCAGGCCAACGAGCACGGTTGTTTCCGCGCCTATTCGGAGCCCTTCTGCGGGCTCTACTTAACCAGGGCGCTCCCCTGGTAAAGCTGGCGGCAAAAGGGGTTCATACCCAGCCCCGGCTAAAACCAGGGCTTCCTCCTCTTCCCCCAGCGTGACCGTTTTCCGTAAGGCGAAACGTCCACGCGCCTCCACCGAGTCGTTAGATTCACAGGGGGCAACACCCCTGAAGCTGGTCGCCAAGCCATCTTCCCGGGTTCCTAAAGCTTTTCCCCGAAAGGAGGACAGCAACAAAGGAGCTTCGGCTCCTTCGCCCACGCCTAGAGGTTGCGCGAGGGGCTCGGAGACGGTGGTTCCTTGAAAAGAGGGCCCGCCGCCTCCGAAGCCGCAACGCCCGCCTAAGGTTTCGAGGCGGAGGGAGGAAAAGACTCGCATGGTGAGCCCAACCTTCCCCAATAAGTCCTCGTAGGCTCTGCCAGGCGCTGCCTCTGTCTTCACGGCCGAGCTGGTGACAGTACACCACTCGGTACGTGAGATTACGCGACGTGCCCGGTTCTGAGACCGGATTGTGATCTATAACGACTCACAAAGCGCCCTGAGTGCTCTCGGGGCATTAGAATCTCCGCATTCCCTGGTTCGCGATATCCGTGACGCCACGGTTTTGGTGAGCCGGGCAGATGTCGAGATTATCTTCTGCTGGGTTCCTGGACATGTAGGAATTGCGGGGAATGAGCGCGCCGATGAATGCGCCAAAGAGTCCGCGAGGAATCTGTGACCGGACCAGCGTTTCGCTCTTCCTCACACCGACTACATGGCAGGAATACGGGCAGCTCTTCTGACTGCTTGACAAAGAAGATGGGAGACGGTCGAAGGGAACTTAAAGTTGTGTGCCATTGCGCCGCGACTGTTCCCATGGACCTATCCCCCAATGCCGCGGTGGCTTCAGGCTGCTTTCTGTCGTCTCCGAATCGGACACACTCGTGTGACGCATCGCTATTTGATGGAGCGCTCGCCTGCGCCCTATTGCGATGACTGCTTCGTCCCCCAGACTGTTCGGCACATTCTTGTTGAATGTCCCAGTCTGAATGATCTTCGCGCACGTTACCTGTCCGGGTACCGGGATGGGCGGGGTCGCTACCGCCTCTCCTCTGTACTCGGGACGAGTGCGTGCACATTGACTGGTGGACTTCTTGACTTTTGGGGGGAGGCCGGCCTTCTCCCTTTCATTTAACTAGGTTTAGTTGTTGTTTTTGTTATTGTTTTGTTATTGTTATTGCTTTCTAATTGTAATTTCTTTATATTGTTTTCTTTTCAAAAATTTTAAAGTATCCTAGAACTAGGCTGTTTGTTTATGTCGACTTATACCTAAGTTGGCAGTCGCCAGATAGCCCCTTAAAAAAAAAAAATCCTTACCTATGTCTCCCCTATTATACCCTTTTACCCCCCATTTGAAGGCTTCATCAAGTCCTCTCTGACTCTTATCCTTTACTGTATGAAGATTTAATCTCTAAAGCCTTTCACCATAAGGTAATCTCCTCAACCCATGAATCATCTTAGTTATCCTCTTTGCACAGACTCAAGCAAATCAATATCCACCCTATATATATAATATGACCAAAATTGCACCGCATAGTCAACATGAGACTTAACTTGATCCACACTAAATGGTTACTCGGCTGCAGCCGATTCTTATAAGTTAATTTATCAATCCGTAGGTCGGTCTATCAGTTGGCAATCATTTTACTTTCCATTGAGTTTTTGAAAGTTTTGAAAGTCGTGAGGTCAGGTGATATGTTTGTTAATTGATAATATGTTTGTTAATTATTTTTTTTTTAATTATTGAAATAATTGAGAGCATGCGAGTCAGGTCTGTTAACCTCGTGTCAGTGACGTCTCATGTTTTGCTGTCACTGGTGCAAATACTAAAGTTTCCCCTCGATTTTCTCGAAGTTAAGTGACATCGAGTGAGTTTTTTTGCTGGATGTAGTCATCGATTGGGGTCGACTACACGGCAGTTGCCATTAGAGGCGCATGTTTCGGAGCCTACGTTAATCAGTAGGCTTCTAAACTTGCGAGAAACGCTTGGTTTCAGATTCTACGTTAATCTATAGGTCCACCAGTGGAAAATAAAAGACAACTTAAATTAGTGGATATCGAGGCCTTACTCAAAACACTATTTCTATAATTGCTAAGTTTTATATTTATTTATTTAATATTCGATTGTAATATTTGCCTCATAATGTCAATTTGCGCCTCGTAAGAAACTGCTTCAATTTACTTAAAATATGTTTCTTTAAATACCCCCCAAAATGTAACATTTCACATTGAAAATATTTTATAACCAATACAAGCCATACTTCGTAGTCTTTCTTACAGAAAGAACTTGGTTCCACAGGCACTCCTTCGGCGTTTGGCCTACGGCCTATTGGCTATTCTAAACCGCTTTTTTTAATCCCCTTTATAGACTCTTTATTTTAACACCCTGAACACCTTTTTCAACATCGCCACCTGAAACCTTTTTTTTTAAAGTTATTTTACCCGGTTTGATATATAGAAAAACCTTCATCAGATCTCTTTTTTCATCTAAATTTGTTTTATATCCGAAATGATAGTAAAAAAGCGCCAAAGCCCTAATTTTAATACATTTTTTGAACTTCACAATTCGTATGTTTTTTCATTCCAAATCATTCGATAATTATATTTATTTTTTCTGAACTCTTAGAAAGAACTTTGATAAAAGCTCGAAACATACAAAAAACAGCACCGCGAATAAAAGTTTCAAATAAACCTAAACTCAAAACATGAAAGGTTACTTGTCCACTAAGCAAAAGAGACATTTTCAAAAATGTAAAAAAATTAACCAAGTTAAATTTTAGAGTGAAGGATAATTTGATTTCAAATTAGTATTAATTCAATACCATCTTACGCCTGGCAGTGAAAATATCTTATTCGCTAAACGGCGCTTATTTTGATATTTACAAAATAATATCAGAATTGAATAGATTTGTTAATGAAAACGAGATTAACGCACCTATGTCGCGTGCTCTCAATTATTCTGACATGACCATATGACCTTTCGACCTTCAAAACATTCAACAATCCCCAGACTAACCTTGGGAGGACCTTAGCAGTTATATCATTCAAAAATAGAATGTAAAACTTAAAGGTTTCAAATTTCGTTAGAATCGGCCGAATAGTTACGATGTTATTGCCCAAAAGACTCATTGAAAAGTAAAATGGTTCTTATCCGACTGACCAAACGACCGACCGACATAGGATCTTATAGAGTCACGAGCCT
This sequence comes from Ceratothoa steindachneri, assembly GCA_963969495.1. Classification (NCBI taxonomy): domain Eukaryota; kingdom Metazoa; phylum Arthropoda; class Malacostraca; order Isopoda; family Cymothoidae; genus Ceratothoa; species Ceratothoa steindachneri. The sequence goes on from OZ018333.1 coordinate 80,194,705, forward strand.
GCGATTAAAAAAAGAAATCATATGAATCAAATAACATAAAAATCAACATGCAGCCGGTGAATGTGTAAATTGTAAACAACTTCGGGAGTTAAGCCTCAATTCTAATTCATCTTTCCCGCTCGTAGCTCAACGCGATCGTTCGGGATACCCAGCAACTTGGGCGTCCCTCCTCGCAACTTCTCTCCCTCTTCCCGGGACGGTGAGACCCTTCTTCCCTTCTAGCTTGCTTTCGATTCCACTCTCCCCCTCACCATTCATGAAGGGTGAAAACCCGGTTGATTCTAGCCCCTTCCTCCTCCATCCCCTCTTCCCTTTATCCCCACCCATTGCAAATCGCCAAGGCAAAGAATAATCGTAAAAAAAATTGGTTCCCATTTAATTAAAGTTTGGAAATAAATTACGGGATACAATTCGACTTTCCCCCATCTTCCACTCCCCCCCTCCTACACATATACCCCCCTGCCAGACACTTTTGCATCGTTCGTTGCACCCCATTCATGCTCGGATTTCTAGGAGCTCGCCATCACCAGGCTCGTTTGCAAACAGCTCGTACTCTCATACACGGGCACTTTCACCCCATCGATTCGAATACACTTACAACCTCGTACTCTCATACACGGGCATTTTCACCCCATCGATTCGAATACACTTACAACCTCGTACTCTCATACACGGGCACTTTCACCCCATCGATTCGAATACACTTACAACCTCGTACTCTCATACACGGGCATTTTCACCCCATCGATTCGAATACACTTACAACCTCGTACTCTCATACACGGGCACTTTCACCCCATCGATTCGAATACACTTACAACCTCGTACTCTCATACACGGGCACTTTCACCCCATCGATTCGAATACACTTACAACCTCGTACTCTCATACACGTACACTTCATCTAATCAATTCATGTAGACCACCCGCTTCCTTCACACACCCCCATACGAACTCACCCATATTCGTGTATATTTTCACCTACACATACATTTTTTTTCCATTCATCCACACATTTACTCATCGTCCTCTTATACACTTATACCTTTACCACCTCATATACACTCTCCATTTATTCGCTCTCCCATCACACATGCATTCTTATATGCCTTCGTTTCCCGTGCGCGCGCACACACACATCGCTTCCATGCACACACCAACCCATACACTTACAGGGATTAATTGCTGATTGTTGCCATGATTTGATTTTAAATGGTTTAAAAAAATCACACAAACACACACACATAATCCCTTTCACTTCCCTTTCTCCCCCACACATACATACATACATAAACCTGCAAACAAGTGGACACCCGTGCACTATCATGCTTGCATCTCTTTCACACAGATAAACACATGCGTGTGTGTAAACTATCTTTCATACACACATGCATCTCTTTCACACATAAATACGCGTGTGTGTAAACTATCTTTCATACACGTAAACACGCGTGTTTAGACATTATCTTCCATACACATATACACACGTGCTTATGTGTAGACGATCTTTCACACACACATGCATCTTTTTCATACACTTCAACACACGTGTGTGTGTAAATGATATTTCATATACACATGCATCTCTTTCATATACGTAAACACGCGTGTATGTAAACTATCTTTCATATACACATGCATCTCTTTCATACACGTAAACACGCGTGTATGTAAACTATCTTTCATACACCTTTATTTCTTTTATACACATGAACACACACGCGCGCGTGTCTGTAAACGATATTTCACACACATATGCATCTCATTCATATACACAAACACACGCGCGTGTGGGGATAAATGATATTTCATTGCCATATGTATCTCTTTCACGCACATAAACACACACAAACGACCTCCTTCCCGTCCATGTTTTTGGGTCGGAAATAAAAAGTTTTTTTTCCTTAATTTGGGTTGTCTCTTTAACTAAATATCAGAACCCTTAAATGAAGCAATTGGGACCTATTTTGCTTGGGGGAAGGGGGAAGGGGGTCGTGTGGTTACATGCAGTGCCCCCCCCCCCCCCGCGGGCTCGAAGGAATCCAGCGACCCGGGGAGGGCAAGATTGCTATTTAAAAAGTCTTTTAGTTTAGTTCGATCCCAGATTCCCCGATTCCCGTCCGGACCTGCGATGGCGAAGGATGAGACGATCCAAGTCTGGAGTAATTTATTATTTTTACTCTTATTATTATTACCTTTATTATTACTATTTAGGTCGATCGATATTGTTACTCCTAGGTCCATCTCTCTGTCTACGTTTAAGAGATGAGTACCATTTAGTGAGTAATTTGCTTTGCCGTTACGGTATCCGATATGGAGCACTTTATCCGCGTTTAAAGGCATTTGCCACGTTTGCGCCCAGTTCGACAAGTTGTCGAGATTGTTTTGTATTTCATTAATCTCTGCGTTAGTGGGTACTGAATTCACCATTTTGGTGTCGTCAACAAACTTCGATATTATGCCTGAAGGCCTTCGTCTAAGTCGTTAATGTATACTAGAAATAGAACTGGTCCTAGAACAGACCCCTGAGCTACCCCCCTAGTGACGTCTGTCTAGCTGATTTTCCATTTATAGCTACGCGTTGCCTATGATTGCTCAGCCAGTCTTCTATCCACCCCGCTAGGGCGCCTTGAACTCCGTGCGCTTTTAACTTAGTAAACGTTTGTGGGGAACTTTATCGAAGGCCTTTTTAAGGTCGAGGTAAATTATGTCAACTGCTTTACTCTCGTCGTATTCATAAAAAATGTCATGAAAAAAGTCTAATAGATTCGTTAGGCAAGAGCGTTTATTACGAAAGGCGTGTTGAGTGTCTCTAGGTAGTTTCTTTTCTTCCAAATGGTTAACGAGTTCGACGCGTATAAGTGTTTGTAACATTTTGCAAAGGACCGAGGTTAAACTAATTGGGCGATAATTACTAGGTAGAGATTTACTGCCTTTTTTTAAAATATTGGTGTTACGTTAGCGAGCTTCCACTCATCGGGTATTGTTCCGGTCTGTAACGAATAATTAAACAATAACGACAGCGGTTTAGCTAGTTCACTTTTGGCTTCCTTTAATACCTGAGGGGAGATCATATCCAGGCCTGGTGATTTATTTATCTTAAGTTTTTCAATGCGTCTCAATACGTCTCTTCCTGTAACGCTGATACTACTTAACGCCTCGTTGTTACCTATTTTGGATAGCTGCCGGTGTTGGGATGTCGCTAAGATCTTCTCTGGTAAAAATTGATGTACAGAATGTGTTTAAGATATAGCTCATTTGCTCTTCGTTCGTAGTAAAGTCTCCGAAAGTAGTGGAGAAGAATGGAAGTTAGTAAAGGGCATTTGAAGGTGGGACAATCGTTGCCGAGCAGTTTAGTGTCGAGGAGAGTAATTTAATGGAGGCTGTGAAAGGGAAGGATTCACCATATAAGTTTATTCGTCCGTGTCACTTTCTGCTATAGTTTTCTTTTCCCTGCGGGGTGCAATGGGTTGGTTAACGGGTGTTATGCGAGCAAATGCAAGCCGAGTGGATACGGCGTTGATCCGCTAACGTCGCGGTACCGGGTTCGGTCCCAGAATGAGCGGACACGAACGTCAGCACGCAGAGAGATCTGGCTACCGATTGGTGGAGGCGCTGTGCTCAGCCTTGTATTCGGGTGGGTAGATCTTACACTACTCATCACACATATAGCCAGCACTGCTTTCTTTCCTCTCCCGTATTCGCAGCACAACACACCTACATACACTCTTCCAAGGAATCTTGACGATGAGTATCTATATCCACATACCTCTGACGCGGAACATATCCCCCCCCCCCCCGAGGTGACGAAGGCTTCCACCTGAACGCTGTTTGGTGTCTAAACATAATACTTCCTGGTACCTCTCCCCCAAAGAGGACCGGCTCCTGGGTCCCTCAGGCTCACCAGTGATTGTCATACTGACCTTTATGCCTATTTCATTATCCAGTCTGGATCTGCCTGAATAAAGGCAACTTGCTGAACCACCACCACTACAACAACTACGGTTGTTTTGCAAATAGTTCTCGCATTACAAAAATATGCCTTGATTCGCCTGGCAATCAATGGACGTGGCTTTATTCTCTTCCACACAACATTGCAGTGATGCATAAGATGATTGCCTAGTACATAGCGTTCTCACACACACACACACAACAGTTCGCCCATTGCAGTAAAGGTTGAAAAGCACACCCATTACAAAGCACGTACAAATGAACATCCATTACAATGGATATTCATTACACGCCACACCTCGATGCGCACTCATTCCACTACACTGCAAGATGCGCCCCATTTAAACTGTACCGCAAGATCCTCGGCCATTACTCTACACACCCAGGAAGCACAACCGTAATACTACACACTCCACCTGTACACTCATTGCCCTATACACTAACGATGTACACTTCATTACACTACACACTAAGTTACACATCCATTACGAGGCACACAAAGGAAATATGGGATCCTATTACACTACACTCATTACACTGCACTCAAAGCTGATACCACATGATGCACAGCCAGTTACTACATACCAAGATGACACTCAATATTTTATGCACCACGATGTACACCTACTATACTTCACACCAATTAAACTACACTCCAAGAGGCGCATACATTACACTAGACACCAAGATTACTCATCCATTACACTACGCACCCAGATTACTCAGCCATTTACACTACATACCAAGATTACTCATCCATTACACTACGCACCAAGATTACTCAGCCATTTACACTACACACCAAGATTACTCCTCTATGGTACTACACATCAATATGCACATCCATTACACTATACACCAAGATTATGCATCCATTACACTACGCACCAAGATTACTCATCCATTGCACTACACAGCAAGATTACTCATCCATTACACTACACAGCAAGATTACTCATCCAGGGTACTACACGTCAAGATGCACATCTATTACACTATAAACCAAGATTACTCATCAATGGCACTTCACACCCATATTACTCATCCATGGCGCTACACACCAAGATTACTCATCCATGGCACTACGAACGAAGATTACTCATCCATTGCACTATACACGAAGATGCACACCCATTACACTACACGCTCAAATTACTCATCCATGGCACTACACACCAAGACTACTCATCCATTACACTACACACCATGATTACTCATCCATTACACTACACACCAAGATTACTCATCCATTACACTACACAACAAGATTACTCATCCATGGTACTACATATCAAGATGCACATCCATTACTCTATACACCAAGATTACTCATCCATGACACTACACACCAGATTACTCATCCATGGCACTACACACCAATATTACTCATCCATGGCGCTACACACCAAGATTACTCATCCATGGCACTACGCCCCAAGATTACTCATCCATTACACTGCACAGCAAGATTACTCATCCAAGGTACTACATACTAAGATTACTCACCCATAGCGCTACACACCAAGATTACTTATCGATGACACGACACACCTGATTACTCATCCATGTCACTACGAACCAAGATTACTCATCCATTACACTGCACAACAAGATTCTTCATCCAAGCTACTACATACTAAGATTACTTATCCATTACACTACATACCAAGATTAACCATCCATTACACTATACATCATGATTACTCATCCATGCTACTACGCCTCAATATTTGTCATCCATTACACTACACACTAAGATGTGCATCCATTACAGCCACACACCAAGATTACGCATTTATGGCACTACATACCAAGATGCACATCCATTACACTACACACAAAGATTACTTATCCATTACATTACACACCAAGATTACTCATCCATGTCGATACACACCAAGATTACTCATCCATTACACTACACCCCAATATTACTCATCCATTACACTCAAATAACAAGATACACATTCATTACACTACACACCAAGATTACTCATCCATTACACTACACAACAATATGCACATCCATTACACTACTCACCAGAATTACTCATCCACTATACTACACAAAGATTATATCCATTACACTACACACCAAGATTACTCATCCATTACACTACACACTAAGATTACTCATCCATGACACTATACACCATTACTCATCCATAGCACTACACACCAAGATAACTCATCCATTACACTACACCATGATTACTCATCCATCGCACTACACATCAAAATTATATTATCCACTACACTAAACACAAAGATTACTTATCCATTACACTATACACCAAGATGCACATCCATTACTACACACCAAATTACTCATTTATTACACTACACAACAATATGCACATATATTAAACTACACACCAAGATTACTCATCCATTACACTACACACTAAAATTGGCAGTACACACCAATATTACTCATCCATTAAACTATACACCAACATTACTCATCCATGGCACTACACACCAACATTACTCACCCATTACACTAGACCCCAAGATTACTCACCCATGGCACTGCACACCAAGATTACTCATCCATGGCACTACACACCAACATTACTCATCCATTACACTACTCCCCAAGATTACTCATCCATTACACTACACCCCAAGATTACTCATCCATTACACTACACACCAACCTTACTCATCCATGGCACTACACACCAACATTACTCATCCATTACACTACACACCAACATTACTCACCCATTACACTACACACCAACATTACTCACCCATTACACTACACACCAATATTACTCATCCATTACACTATACACCAACATTACTCATTTATTGCACTACACACCAAGATTACTCATCCATTACACTACACCCCAAGATTACTCTCCCATTACAATACACACCAAGATTACTCATCCATGGCACTGCACACCAAAATTACTCATCCATGGCACTGCACACCAAGATTACTCATCCATGGCACTACACACCAACATTACTCATCCATGGCATATAAAGATGCACACCCCTCAACACCCCCAAGATACACAATCCTTTTTAACCCCTTCCCCTTTTTTATCTTCTCCCTCATCTCTCCCACACTTCGCCCATGCCTGTCTAGTCCGGAATAAGGAGGTAAGAGGGTGTTAAGCTCTTTCGACGTCTGTCTTATCATCCGCTCTTCCTTGGGCAGACTCATTCGGGGGAGGGGAGAACGTTAACCCACTGGGGGGGGGGGGGGCAGCAGGTTTTCGGAGAGGGGGGGGGGGGTTGGCTTTATTGGAGAGAAGCTGGTTCTGTGGTAGGGGGGTGAGGCCACTTTGGGTGGTCAGGTGGTTTTCTATGTCTATATGGGGGGGGGAGTATGACTATTGGGGAAGCTGTTTTAGGGGGGAGGAGAGCTGGTTTTTGGGTAGGGTGTTAGCCAGCTGGAGCGATCTTAGATGGTTTGAGTCATATGTATGGCGTTTCAAATCATCCTCAGTGTGAGTGTATGTATGTTTAGATGTGTATTTGATATTTTCCCCAAGGCGCCTATCCCCCCTCCCCCCCCCCGCGGAAAACAAAGAAAATCTCGTTTAAAGCATACCGCTAGGTGGCGCCGATGATGACGTCATAAGTAGCGGTATAATGAGTTAGGCGGAGACCGTCGTTATTACGAAGGTGAATTTAAGAGGATTTGATAGCCTTAAATGTTGCTATTTGAGGTCTAACTCTTTTCTAAGGGTCACATAATAGGGTCAGGTCAATTTGGCTGAAAATCAATGACGGTTATTTTTGTGCTGGTCAAATTTGAAGAGGGTTTCCATGACATCGTTATTTACGAAACGAAAAAAAGGCGGTTTTAAGACTAGGTCCGACACCTGTTTGGGGATTTTGCCATCTTTGTGTCTTATTTTTATTATTTCAGTCTCTAATTTGTTATAAAACGTTTGTGTTTTTCGTTAACACCTTTGTCCGGCGGAAATCCCTTTCACCGGGGGAGGTGAGGGCAACTAAAGGCTGCTCCCCCCCCCCCGCAAAGCCTTTCAGCTCTCCCCCGCCTGACCCTTCTGAGTTGAATTGAATTTTGCATATAAAGCCTCTGATATATCGACTGGGGCGGGAATAAAACAGTCACCGGGCTCCATAAATCTATCCTGAAATCAGCTGCATTGAGAGTTAATAAGACAAATTATTCTATAAATAACATTAATAACTTAAATTTAGAGGTTTGTCCGCCTGAAAATCTTTTATGTAATCCCTGTTCTCGTACACCTGCTATTATTATTGAAATATTAGAATTCACTACTGTCGGATCGCTGCCAGGTATATTTGGGATAACGTATGGACGCTACAGATGTGGAACGTATGATTTTGGCTTTAATGGAATTCGTTCGACCATACATTTGACAGTGGTTTATATGTACATGAAGTCTGACAGAGTCGGGTAAGAATTAGCGTCAACGCTGGTCTAAATTTTCATTAATGCAACAGTATTTGCTAAAACCCTCACAAACGGGCAGTTTCTCCCCTTCCCTACAGCAAATTTTACGTCTAGTCCTTCCTTACTGCATATGATACAATCGTATATTCAAGAAATTTTACTTACTAAATAAAATAAAATAATATATTGACACGTGGAAAATAAGAGAACGAATTTTTCAGGAACATTCTAGAAGTTTCTTGAAATCATCTGGCAACATTTTGCTCACTAGGTAAGAACTGGACAACCGCCATCGTTATCGTACTCACTCGCAGAGATGCCACCCTACGGAAAGTGACTCTTGAGCTCCGTCAGAGAAGTGTTCACTTGAAGACTTCAGAGAGGACTCTTTCTGCGATTTCAAGAGAGACAGGAAGGTCCAAGGGTGAGACTTCGCGCATTCCGAAGTTATACAATGAAAACAAAATCTATAAATCTCCCGCAAAAGTCGGTCGACTGCGCATACCCACCGTGCGAGAAGCCAGAGCTATTAGGCGCTTCTCTATGAAGGATCCCTTTGAGATGGCAGCCGTCTTTTCTCAAAAAATTAAGACCAATAATGGCAACCAAGTGAGCCGTTTCACATTATCCCTTCGCTTCAATGCATCTGGTATAAAATCTCGTTCTCCAGCAACCAAACCAATCATCAGTAATAAGAACCAGAAGGCGAGACTCGAATATGGTGAAGATCATGTTGTTTGGAGGGATGAAGATTGGGAGAGAATTCATTTCTGCGACGAAATCAAATTTAATTTAGTTACATTTGATGGCAGACGCTGCAGGTAATAGACCTCACCCTAAATGTCCTTAAAAAGTCTACCAATCATGAAGGAGGCAGCGATATGGTATGGGGGATGTTTTCGTCTAAAGGAGTTGGTTCTCGGGCGGGAATAATTGGAACTATAAATGCGAAGGGTACCTAAACCTTGTACAACAACATGTTATACCTTCATTCCGAGCATCTCTGAACCGGCCCGCAGTATTTATGCAGGACAACCCGCCATACCATCCTGCAAACGAGTAAAATACTATTTTGAACAAGAAGATATCGAAGTAATGAAGTCGCCTACTCAGAGCCCGGACTTGAACCCAATTAAGAACTGGAAGATCAATTGAGACAAAGTTTGAGACCAGCAGCCGTCAACTGTAACGGATTTATTGGACGAAAATTGAGCAAAAATGGAACAAAATAACGCCAGATTTTTGCAAGAAACTGGTACGGTCCTGTGATCGTCATTGGGCCGAAGTAATTGAAAACAAAAGTTTCGACACTTCATATTAAGTGTTTCAAGTTTCATTGATGTCAAATCTTGCTTTGTTTCTAGTGTATTTGCTTGCTAAGCAATGATCATTCTTTTATTTTGCAAATGTCAATATTTTATTTTGTTCGTTTATTTAGTATAATTCCTTCAGTATAGGATTGTATCCTATGAAATTTTCAGAAAATATATTAAATGCCTGCCTTTATGTACAATGGAAATTTCATTTACCTATTCAGCATATTTTTGAAAATATTTTTATAGAGGAAAATCTTTCTCTTATTTTGCTCGGTAGTGTATTTCACGGCCTAGTCCTTCCTTACTGCAAATTTCACGTGTAGTCCAAACTTACTGCCAATTTCACGTCCTAATCCTTCCTTACTGTAAATTTCAAGTATAGTCCTCCCTCACACCAAATTTCACTGAGGGTCCTTCACACATTTCACGTGTAGCTCATCCCGACTGACATTTCACGTGTAGTCCTCCCTTACAACAAATTTCAAGTATAGTCCTTCCTTACTGCAAATTTCACGTGCAGTCTTTCATCACTGCAACTTTCACGTCTTAGTCCTTCCGCACTCCAAATTTCAGGATTTAATGCTTCTTCACACCAAATTTCACTGATGGTCCTTCACAAATTTAACGTGTAGTCCTTCCTTACTACAAATTTCACGTCCTAGTCCTTCCTTACTGCAAATTTGACTGAATGTCCTTTACAATTTTACATGTAGTCCTTCCTTACTGGAAATTTCACTGCCTAGTCCTGCCTTTCTGCATATTTCACCGTTCAATCCTTCCACACAAAAATTTCTCGGTGTAGTCTATCCTTAATGCAAATTTCACGGCCTAGTCCCTCCCTACTGCGCCTTCTTCGCCACAGATGTTATGTACCTTCCTTAATACAAACTCTAAGGTCTGCCCTTACTTTACTGAAAATTTAAAAATCTTGACCTGTTTTACTGCAATATTCAAGGTCTCAGCCTTCCTTAGCCCAAAATATAATGCCTCATCTTTTATTAAAGCAAATTTTAAGTGTCGCTTCATCCTATCTACAAATTATATTCACTAGTCCTTCCTTACCGCAAATTTTGAGATGGGAACTTTCCTTAGTGTAAACCTTAAGGTCTATCCATAGTCTATACCGTCCTCGCTGGAGACTAAGGTCTACACCCCGGCTACTGCAAGTTTTAAGGTCTGAGCATTCTTTTTTGAAAAGTTTAATGGTTTGATCTTGACTTAATGCAAATTTTAATGTTTGCAATTTTAAGATTTATTCCTTTTTTTAATGAAAATTCGAGGTCTCCTTTCTTAATGCGATTTTTAAGGTTTGCAATTTTAAGTACTGCTCTTTTCTTAATGCATTTTTAATGTTTGCAATTGTAAGGCCTCTCTGTTCCTTTCGTAATGCAATTTTAAGGCTTGCTACTTTCTCGTTGCAATTTTTAGGGTTTGAAATTTTAAGGCTTGCACCTTTTCATAATGCGATTTTTAAGGTTTGCAATTTTAAGGCTTGCTACTTTTATAATGCAACTTTTAAGGTTTGCAATTTTAATGCCTGCTACTTTCTCGATGCAATTTTTAGGGTTTGCAATTTTAATGCTAGCTCCTTTTCATAATGCAATTTTTCAAGTTTGCAATTTTAATGGCAATTTTAAGGTTTGAAATTTCGAAGATTGCCCACTTTTTAATCCAATTTTAAAGGCTGCAATTTCAGAGCCTCTTTATTCCTTACTGTAAATGTTCAGATCTCACACCATCTTTCGTGCAATGTTTTAAGTGTCTCCACCTTCTTTAATACAAACCTTATGTTATTTCCTCGGAAACTTAGGCTCCTTCTTTACTTACTGCAATTTTCACATCTGCATTCTTTTGCCTCTTGGACAGATTGATGGGAGCCAATCATTTCCAAAACCTGTTTCATAAGTAAAAATTATTTAAAATAATTTGTCCTAAAATTGCGTCATTCTTCTGCGATGGGGTTTTAAGACTTCGATGGTCTTATGAAAGAACACGAAGTTCATTCACACATTACAAACACACCATTTATAGCTACACAAGTTTCGACAACTGCAGCCTCGCTTAATAATATGTACCTACCTCATTTTCAGACTAACAACGAGTACATTTGCAAAGCTTTCGATCGTTACTACTTTATTATCATATTATGCTATTAGCAGCATGAAGATCACCAGGTTTCGGTACTCCTTCAACACGAAGCTCACCAGGTTTCGGTACTCTTTCTACACGAAGCTCACCAGGTTTCGGTACTCTTTCAACACGAAGCTCACCGGGTTTCGGTACTCTTTCAACACGAAACTCACCAGGTTTCGGTACTCTTTCAACACGAAGCTCACCAGGTTTCGGTACTCTTTCAACACGAATCTCACCAGGTTTCGGTACTCTTTCAACACGAAGCTCACCAGGTTTCGGTACTCTTTCAACACGAATCTCACCAGGTTTCGGTACTCTTTCAACACGAAGCTCACCAGGTTTCGGTACTCTTTCAACCCGAAGATCACCAGGTTTCTGTACTCCTTCAACACGAAGCTCACCAGGTTTCGGTACTCTTTCAACACGAAGATCACCAGGTTTCGGTACTCCTTTAACACGAAGCTCACCAGGTTTCGGTACTCTTTCAACACGAATCTCACCAGGTTTCGGTACTCTTTCAACACGAAGCTCACCAGGTTTCGGTACTCTTTCAACCCGAAGATCACCAGGTTTCTGTACTCCTTCAACACGAAGCTCACCAGGTTTCGGTACTCTTTCAACACGAAGATCACCAGGTTTCGGTACTCCTTTAACACGAAGCTCACCAGGTTTCGGTACTCTTTCAACACGAAGCTCACCAGGTTTCGGTACTCTTTCAACACGAAGATCATCAGGTTTCTGTACTCTTTCAACATGAAGATCATCAGGTTTTTGTACTCTTTCAACACGAAGATCATCAGGTTTCTGTACTCTTTCAACACGAAGATCACCAGGTTTCTGTACTCTTTCAATACTCTTGCCACAAATCGAGCAGAATTTGATAGGCTTGTTGAATGTCCTCGTTTGGGCGATCTTCGCGTACGTTTAGGTTCGCTACCGCTCCCCTCTTGTACTCGGGGCGGATTCGTGCATCCAGACTTGTGGACTATTTTACTTTTTGGAGGAGGTTGGCCTCCTCCATTTGACTCTTTGGTGTTGATCGCATGCTTATGCGCTGGGGGAAAGGCAGCCCCCCCCACCTCTTTACTTCATTGGGTTTCTCATTCCCCATCGGTCGAGTTCCTAGGGGGGTTTGGGGGTATTTTGACCTCTTTCCTGACTCCGCAAGGTCTCTACAAAGACCTAGACCCCCTCTCCCCCCGAGGGTCACTACTTCTATAAATTAGGTAAACTTTGAACCGAAACCTTCCTCCTGGATAAGTGACCGTGTCGAACTAGATTGACACTACCTAGGTTTTATTCGTCATAGGCATTTCCATTCGACGCCACTTTATTGATCGGCGAGCAATTTCGTAGGCTGCTCGCCGACCAGCCTTCGTCCATTCATCTCCAGTCGATGGAAGAGGGAGGGCTGGTTCACCCCTCCTCCTCTTTCTTGGCTTCAGTTGGGAGGGGTTAAGATGTCCCTATTCTTCCCACCTCTTTCCTTTTCTGTTTTTTTCCGCATCTGCCAAGGTTCTGGCGTGCCCTCCCTGCCCCTAAAACTCGCAGTTTGCCCTCAAGATCCCATTAGCTGGCTGTAGAAGAATCTCCGGCTGTTTTTTTCCTCACATCTTAACTTCCTTCATCACCACTTTCGTCACACATCTCCCTTTGCAATCTCTTTGCCGGAGCCCTCGTTAGTGTTCGCTTTAAATTCGAGCGAAAGAAAAATCCCTTTCTCCCCCACCCCTCATTTTTCAACAGAACGCAAGGTACTTTGGCTCTTATCCCAGTCCGCCCGAAGGTCGGGGACTATCCTTAGTCTGCTTCTTTAGCGTAGGCCTAGACATAACCTCGACTAATGACGTCACCGCGTCTTAGGCCGACTCGGACAATGGCGCGCTTTATTGCTACATCCGAATTTGACTCCTCCTTTGTTGGCTTATCTTTTTTTTTCTCTCTGCTGTCTGTCATCGTGGCGTCCAAATTGCTGGGGACTCATTAGTGACTCCTATAAACGATGGCCGAACCATGCCCTACCGCAAGTTTTTTTTCTTTTTAACGTCCTTTGACCCTAAGCGGCCCGCTGTACATATTTGTTCCTGGTCGTCCCAAATGCTAGTGGTCTAAGCTCGTATAGCCTATGTATCCGAGGATGAGCCAGCTTGGCCTATCCGAGGTTAGGCTCGTATAGTCTCTGTATGCGAGTCCTGCGGTCTAGGCTGGTTTCGCCTAAATATCCGAGGTGTATGCTCGTATAGTCTGTATGCGAGTCCTGTGGTCTAAGCCGGTTTCGCCTAAATATCGGAGGTGTAGGCTCGTATAGCCTATGTATCCGAGGATGAGCCAGCTTGGCCTATCCGAGGCCCGTGGTCTAGGCTCGTATAGTCTCTGTATGCGAGTCCTGTGGTCTAGGCCGGTTTACTCCGAGGTGTAGGCTCGTATAGCCAATCTCCCCGTGGCGTGTAGCCTTCGCCCGCCCTTTGGCGCAACATCCAGCGCCCGGACGAGTAACCGGGCCGTCTTCGAGGGCCGTTTCGAGCTTGACAGGAGAGACGGGGCCTACTCCACTTTAAAAGAATCCGATACATGTCACGGGAGACGGAGTTTCCTTTTTATATTTATAGATTTTGCCCCCATAACGACGGGGGCAGACAGGTGGATGGGCGGGTTGTGTATAATAATAATAATAATAAATCTTCTCCGAGCTGACGAATGCTTCTCTCGACCTCTTCTTATTATGGAGGTATATTGGAATGGTGGGGGATGTTTGGGGGGAAGATGTTGAGGTCTGATTGATGGGGGAGAGGGGTATTGATGGGGGTGACGAACGTATGTTCCCCTCATTTCTCCTTTCTCATACGTTCCCAACATTTCTCCTTCCTCATATGTTCCCCTCATTTACCATTTCCTCTTTTGTTCCCCTTATTTCTCATTCTTCATCTGTTCCGTTCCTTCCCCTCATTTCCCTTTCATTCTCAGTTCTGCTCGTTTCTCTTTCCTCCTATCTTCCTCCTTTATCTTTCTTTCTCATCTCCTTCTCCTCTTTACCCTGTTACCCTCCTATCTCCTTTCTCCCATTTTCCCTTCATTCCTCCTTCCTCTGTTCCCCTCATTTCTCATATTCATCTTATGTCTCCCTCTTTTCTCTTATGTTTGCCCTCATTTATCCTTCTTTACCTACCCCCTCCCCCCTTTCAATTTCTCATTCATCTTATGTTCCCCTCATTTATCTCCCATCTTCTGTTCCCCTAATTCCTCTTCCCTTATCTATTTCCCATCATTTCATTTTCATTCCATGTCCCCTTTTTTCTCCTTCATCTTCTGTTCTCATCATTTATCTTTCCTCTTATGTTTCCATTCGATTCTATTTCCTGTTATATCTCCTCTTTTCTCTTTTCTCCTCATTCTATTTTCTCATATGTCCCCCTAATTTCTTGTTCCTCTTATGTTCCCCTCATTTCTCCCTCCCCCCTGTTACCCCCCCTCCTCTGTTCCCTCCTTCCTCCTTTGTTCCCATCCATTCTCCTTACTATTATGTTCCCTTTCTTTCTTCTTCTTATATTTCCCTCTTTTCTCATTCCTCCTCCGTTCCCCTTATTTTTTCATTGCTATCCTGCCCCCCCCCCTCTGTTCCCCTCATTTCTCATCCCTCCTCTATTTCCATAATTTCTCCTTCCTCCTATGTTCCGATCATTTAGCTTACTCTTCTGTTTCCCCTCATTCATATTCCCTCCTATGTTCCCTTAATTTCCCATTTATCATATTTTCCCCTCATTTTTCCTCCCCCCCTTTGTTCTTCTCGTTGCTCCTTCAACCTTTGATTGATATCCTCATTGCTCCTTCCTCCTTTGTGCCCATCCTTTATCCTTCCTCCTCTGTTCCTCTCCTTTCTCCTTCTTCCTATGTTCCCCTCATTCCTAATTTGTTCCTCGCATTTCTCATTCTACATATGTTCCCCTAATTTTCCCGTCCTCTTTCTGTTCCCATTTTCTACCTCCTCATTTCTTACCCTCTTTTTATTTCCTCCTTTGTCCCCTCCTTTCGCCTTACTCTTCTGCCCCCCTTCTTTCCCATTCCTCCTCTGTTCCCTACTTTCTCTCCGGTTTTGTTCCCCTTCATTTATATATACTCTTATTTCCTCATCCGTTCTCCTCATTACTCTTATGTTTCCCCTCAGTTATCATTCCTCTTATATCCCTCATCCTTTCTCCTTCGTCCTATGTTCTCATCATTTCCCATTCCTCATGTGTTTCCCTCGTTCCTCCTTCATCTTCTGTTCTCCTTCTTTCTCCTCCCCATCATGTTTCCCCTCGTTTCCCCTTCCTCATATGTTCTCAATATTTCTCTTTCCTCATGTGTTTCCCTCATTTGTCATTCCTCATCTGATCCGCTCATTCCTCCCCTCTTCCCCTCATTTCTCTTTCTTTCTCTGTTCCGCTCGTTTCTCTTTCCTCCGATACTTCCCCTACTTTCTCCTTCTGTCCCATCATTTCTCATCTCCACTTTGTTCCCCTGTTATCTCCTTTCTCCTCTCTTCCCTTCCTTTATCCTTCCTCTTTCCCCCTTATTTTCATTTCCTATTGTGTTTCCCTTCGTTTCGCCTTCTTTACATATTCCCCTGATTTATCCTTCAACTTTTGTTCCACTCATTTATCTTTTCTCTTATGTTCCCCCTCATTTCTCTTTCCTCATCCGTTCCCCTCATTTATCCTTCCTCCTCCGTTCCCCTCATTTATCCTTCCTCCTCCGTTCCCCTCATTTCGTTTTCTTCCTACGCTCCCCTACTATTTCCCTTCAGTTCTCCTTCCTCCTTTGTTCCCCTCATTTCTCATCCGTTTCCCTCTTTCCTCCTCCCTCCCCCTCCTCCGTTCCCCTCCCTTCTCCTTCCTCCTCTGTTCCCCGACTGGATTAAGAACTGGTTGTCAAGCCGGCGACAAAGAGTGAGAATAAACGGGGTAGCCTCGAGATGGGTCCCCGTGAGTAGTGGGGTACCTCAGGGTTCCGTGTTCGGTCCACTCTCGTTCATCATCTCTATAAATGATATAGACGATGGGTTGCTTTGCTCGATATCCAAGTTCGCGGCCGATACAAAACTAGGAGGCAGCGTGAGCTCACGCGAAGGAGTGGAAAATCCACAAAGCAGCCTTCAGAGGTTAGGTGAGTGGTCGGAGACTTGGCAATTGCCATTTAACCTTGACAAGTGCAAGGTCATTCACATTTGCTATGCCAATCCTCGAGAAGACTACCACTTGTTAGGTAGAGTTTTGGAGGTGACGGACCTGGAAAAGGACTTGGGTGTGCAAATCAGTAGCGACCTTAAGTTTTCCAGGCAGGGTGCCGATGTAGAAAAAAAGGCTCGAAGACTATTGGGTTACATAAAAAGGCAATTTCGGTTCCGTAACGAGGAGATTGTCCTCAAATTGTACAACTCTCTAGTCAGACCTCACCTGGAATACGCCGGTCAATTATGGTCCACTACACTACGTAAAGGACATAGATAGACTGGAACGCGTCCAGGCTAGGGACACCAAGTTAATTCCATCACTTGGCACAAAGGCTATCAGCTCCGGCTTCAAGAATTTGGGCTTTTCTCTTTGGAGACCCACCGATTACGAGGCCAGCGAAGAGAGATCTTAAAGACCATAAAGGGTGTCGAAAACATGGACTACACGGATTTGTGCGTTGAGCACAAATCCGACCCGTAACCATGGTTACAAGCTGGATTTGCTCCCATTCCAGACTAGTATTTGCGGGAACTACTTCAGGTATAAGATCTGCGGTACATGGAATCGTCTTGCGGTCAAGGTGGTGAATAGTTCGTCTATAGAATGGATGGTGGAATCCGTGAATTTGTATAGAAGGTAGTGACGAGTAGAGTATAGAGGTAATTAAATAGGCTTCAGCTTCTCTATTAAGATTTCCTGATTGTGTCCTTTTTCACAGCACAATCGGGTATCTTTTCTGTGTCAGCAAAATCGGGTGGGAGAGGTGGGCGGGCAGAGCCTCCATCTATAAGCGGGTGGGAGAGGTGGGCGGGGAGAGCCTCCATCTATAAGCGGGTGGGAGAGGTGGGCGGGGAGAGCCTCCTCGGTATGGTCAGCAATGTCCTTTGAGGTACTACTATTCCTTGTGACTCCTCAGCTGTTCCCTTATTTCTCTTCTCATCCTTTCTCTTCTCTCCTCTGTTCCCCTACTTTATCTTGCCTCCTCTCTTCCCCTCCCTTCCATTTTCTGCTCCATCCTTCCTCATATCTTCCCCTAATTTTTCATTCTCCTTTTGTTCCCCTCATTTATCCTTCCTCATTTGTTCCCCTTCTTTCTATTTCCTCCTATGTTCCCCTCTTTCTGCTTTTCTCCTTTGTTCCCTCCTTTCTCATTCCTCCTTTGTTTCCCTCTTCTCTCCTTCGTTCCCCTCGTTTATCCTTCCTCATCTGTTCCTCTTTTTTTCTTCTTTCCTTTCTTCGACTCCTTTCTCCTTCCTCATCTGTTTCCCTCCTCTATCCTCCCTTATCTGTTTCCCTCCCTTTTTCCTTCCTTTATCATCCCTTATCTGTTTCCCTCCCTTTTTCCTTCCCATCTGCTTCCCTCCTTTATCTTCCCTTATCTGTTTCCCTCCTTTTCCTCCCTTCCTCCTCTTTTCCCGCATGTCTCCTGTTTTCGCCCCAGTCCTCAAAGGAAAGTTGGTTCCTCCGCCTTCAAACTTTCTCTCATCCTTCACATCCCAACTTTTGCACTTCTGGGAGCCATTTTTTGCGCTCACTAGGGTTTTTGTTTAGTATAAGAGCGTTACATCTTTTTCCTCAACCCCTCCTCTTCACTCTTTCATGTTTCTCTCTTTTTTTAACATTCCCTTTTAATTATGTCAAATTACACTCACACATTATAGGGTTTAGTTCGTCGGCTATACGGTATAGCATAGTATTTGTTGTCCAGAAATAAATGTCGCTGGTTTCTCTCAACTCAATCCCGATTAACTTGTATAATTTTCGCTAAGTCGCCCGTTGTCCCGTCTAACAAGTCATTAGCTAGATTTCTAACTCAAAAGTCTTGGTTAGTGTTAGTTATAACCGCTCAGTTTGGCCTAGGATATCTCTTACTCAAGCCTACCATTGGTTCGCTTATGTTGGTAGCATAGCCTCGCTTTTATTGTGTAACGCTGTTAGCGTGACCTATTGTAAGCTCATTTGTGTTCTAAAATAGGTTGGTGTATGTTAGCCATCATAGTCTTGCTCGCTTATATTATGTGGCATTTGCTAGCATTAGCTCGCTAATGTCGACTAGAAGAGGCTCGCCCTATGTTGTCTAGAATATGGTTGTTATTTTTAAAAATACGTAAAATGTGTATATCTCAGATATCTTCATCCATAAGAGGCTCGATCTGTTTTTGCGGCCACAGCGTCGTTCGTACGTAACTAACGGTCATTCACGCTGAATATTATTATTTGTTGTATTAAGGCAGATTCAGGAGAGTTGCGCACTTTCCCTATCAAATAATATCATTTCTATATATATATGATGCTCGATCTGTTTCTGCGGCCACAGCATCGTTCGCGCATAACTAACGGTCATTCACGCGTGCGCTAAACTGCCGGGCGTACGATGTGAAACGTTTACTCATTGTAAGTATATTATATGATGGGGAGAGTTGCGCAACTCGTGAATCTACCTTCACCCCTGGAATAATAATAATCATCAGCAAGTAAAGTTATTTTTGTGCCACATATAAGAATTTCAAACAATATGCATCTGTATTTATTTGCAACATGACTTTTTATCCTTGGCAGTGCACTACATAGTATTTTCCCTAATTAAGGCACGGAAATTTATAATTATATTACCAAAAATAGATTGGTCGTCATCTTGTCATTGATAGCTTGTTTTTATCGCCCCAAATAATGCTTAGGGTAGGTTTAGGTAGGTTGGTATTCTAAGTTTGTTTTTAGGCTAGGTTAATTTTTGTGGGTTCGTTTAGTTTGTTTTTTTTTTAGCAAGTTGTTAGGTTTTGTGTGCTGTTTTTCCCGACGGAAAGGAACCAAACAAGAAGCCTATTTTGATGACACGCTGTAACATAGCCTTTTCCATTTTTGGTAATTCGACAGATTATAAAACTAAACGTGTTTAAATAACCTACTACCCCTAACTTATATCGTAGTTAAATTAACTGCATCTGTGGTAATCCGAATTTCTTGAATCGATGCGCAGTGCATTTCTTTTTCGCCTAAGGCTTATGACGTCATAGCAACGGAGAATAATGGCTTTATAAGGCTTGGAAAATACCACTTCAAAGTGATAATAACTCGAAAAATAGTGTGTCGAATAAATATCAATAGACAATTCAGGTAGACTTATTAATAGATTGAAAGTATTTTAAAAGAAACGGAGTTGTTCATCTGAAGAATTACCAATTAATATTAAGGGGTCTCGCATAGGATCGATTGCTTTCTGCTTAGCTTAGGCACGCCTATGTTGTTTGTGATAGCCTCGTTTTTGTTGCTTAGCATTGACTTAGTTATGCTGAAAGGTATATCTTTGTATAATCTCGTATTGCCCAGTTGCTACTATTTTATTCACGGATATTTGTTTAACTTAAATTAAAATTAATATCTTAATTAAAATCCCAATTTTTATTACAAGCCAGAAATTCCCAATTCTACGCATTTAATCCCATTTTAAAAACAGATTTCCAGAAAATGATCTCAGATTTTAAAACCGAAATAAAATAGAAAATAACCAATTTAAAAAAAAAAAATCCCCCTAAAATTGCTTTTGGTGCTCGATTTTTTTTCTCCTCCGTCTTTGAAAATTGGGAAAATTTCACTTTTTTATGTATATATTTTGTTTAGTAAAAAAAAAAAGCTAAATGGGTGAAATTAAATTAAAAACACACACGCGTACGTATGTCTGATCCGATATATGCACACGTGGCCGAAAAGTTAGCAAAAGACTTTGGATAATTTTTTTTTATATACTTTGTTTTACAAAAAGGATCCTTATTAATATTTTATAGTATTTCTTTGGGGTGAAATTATTGTTTACGATTTATAAAAATAAAATCGTATTTTTTTCCCTTTAAATAAATTATTTTTTTAATAAAAGTTGCACATTTTTACCGAGACTCGATTTTGCTAGAATTACGTTTTCACGATTCGGTGCATTGCTGTAGCCTGTATCTTTATCAATCCCTGTAGGATGATTATAGGGCCCTATGTTGGCGCCCTGGGCAAGCAGATATTCGGCGCTCTTTTTAAGTATAATTCTAAAAAAAAAAATAACAGGAAAAAACTAAAAATATACAATAATCGAAATAAGTTTATTATCTGGGTTTTTTTAACAAACCATGAATAATAATATTTTTATTGTCTTTGGAAGATCTTTAATGGCGTAGTTGCCCCGGGCAACTGCCCAAGTTGCCGAGAACCGGCACTGGATCATAATTATCAGGGTCTTAATTTTACAGTCCCTCGCCGACAACCTTTCCAACCTTGTAAAAGGCTTTAAATTGAATGATTCATAATTTAGTTGTTTCACAGACACGGGGAAGGTAAGGTGTCGTAGTTTGCTCTCTAAAGACTGGGCTGATGGGAAAAAAAGAAGAGAAAAATAATAAAATTAAATATTTAAAAAAAGGAAAGAATATCAAGAAAGAATAGGCTTGGCAAATTTAGAAGTCTATCGAGCGGGAAGCCAAGCAAAATAAATTGGGGAAAACAGCATATAAAGAATGGGGAAATGGAAAGAAATAATGATAAAAATTCGAGAAACATCGGAGATATATGAATGCATAACGAAAATGTTGGACGGAAAAGATGTTCAAATAAACAATAAAGACGTTCGAGAAAACAAGAAAAATCGAAGAGAAAACCGAAGAAACAAGGACAAAATCAGAGAAATTAAAAGAAAACCGAAGAAACAAGGGTAAAATTAGAGAAAACAAGAAAAATCGAAGAAACAAGGACAAAATCAGAGAAAACAAGAAAAATCGAGGAAAAAACGGAAGAAACAACGACATAAATCCAGGAAACAAACAAATCGAAGGGGTAAACGAAGAAACAAGAGCAACATTTGAGGAAACAATGAAAACCGAAGAAACGAGGGTAACATTCTAGTAAACAACAACAATTGATAGGGAAAGCGAATAACCAAGGAAAACATTCAAGCAAACAAGAAAAAATAGAACGGAAAAACGAATAAACAAGGACAAAATTCGAGGAAACAACGACAAACAAATTCTAAAGGAAACCGAAGAGTCAATGACAACATTCGAGGAAACAAGAAAAATCGAAGGGAAACCAGAAGAAAAAAGGATAAAATTCGAGGAAACAAAAAAATCAAAGGGAAAAACGAAGAAACAAAGACAAAATTAAAAGAGACAATAAAAAATGGGGGGAAACCGGACCCAAGGAAAATTTCGAGGGTACAAGAAAAAAATCGAGGGGAAACCGAAGAAACAAGGACAAACAAATTCCAAAGGAAACCGAAGAGACAATGACAACATTCGAGGAAACAAGAAAAATCAAAGGGGAAACAGAAGAAACAAGGATGAAATTCGAAGAAACAAGCAAAATCGAAGGGAAAAAAGAATAAACAAGGACAAAATGCGAGGTAACAAGAAAAAACGAAGGGAAAACCGAAGAAACAAGAAACTCGAGTAAATAAAAAGAAACGGACAATAAACTAAACAAAATAAGGAATAATATAATAAACTAGGTCAAATGCAAAGAAACAAGGACAAATGTTCATAAAGGCCTACAGGTACTGAGTTATTTTCTTTTTATTTATTGAGTGAATCTCCGGGAAAATATGCGCAACATATGTATATGTATGTATATGTATACTCATGTTGGGGCCCCAGATGAGCTCTTAAAAAAAAAAAAAAAATGTTGGGGCCTGGAAGGCATTCAATTTCCCTATATTCATCTGCAATATGGTGGCCATAAAAGCATTCGTTGAACTGTAATACCCAAGTCCTTGAGCTGAATTTGCATGACTAATAAATATGGTTGAAAAAAAGCAACAAATGAATTCACACACAAAAAAAATGGTGCTAATTTTACAAAGATAAGCTTGGCGGTTCCGGAAAGACCTCGTAAGTCCCAGTTAAATTCTGGCCGCTCTTCATTCATCTCGAGCTAAATCGTCGGTCATGATGATAAAGCATTCTTACACGCCTAGCCTCGAAGTTCGTCAGCAACCTTCTCTTGGGAATTCGACCATAAACTCGTGGACAGGTTAGGCAACTCATCGTCTTCCGAGTTTCTATTCGGTCTTAGGCTTGGCAAGGCATTAAAATTATGGGAGAAAGTGGGGGAGGGGTGTGTGGACTCGGCCTAAGGAATCCTGGCCTGCCTTTTGCCTGCAGGAAATCTTAACCTCGCAGCTTTATCTCTGTAGTTCGGCAATAAATTCTTGGACGAGTTTCAGCAACTCATTTATCGTCTTTGTAGTTTTTACTCGGCCTTAGGATTGTCAAGGCCTACATTTAAGGAAGTAGGGGTCGACTCCAGGCCTGAGGTATCCTGGACCGCCCTAGGTTTGCCTAAACTCCTAGCCTTGGAGTTCCTTAAGCGGCTTTGTCCTGGGAGTTCGACAATAAACTCGGGGATGAGTTTGAGCAACTCAATTATCGTCTTGTAAGTTTCTAACCGGCCATAGGCTTGGCAATGGCTAAAAGAGATGAAATTCTTCGACCCTTGCCTGAGATTCATGGTCAGGGACTGACTTTACCTTGACAAGGCCAAAAATTAAGGGGAAATTCGTCCACCCTATGCTTGACGAATCCTAACAGCCCTAGGCCGGAAGACTTCTGGTTATTTCTATACCTAAGCCTTCTTGTCAGCTTTAGACCTGTTATCTTGTTCCCTAGGCCCCTGGACACCTTGTCAGAACCTAAGGAGTCTCGGTCGGCACTCGTCTAAAGAAGTCTGCTCGTCTTAAAAACCACCCATCCTCGGGAACGTCACCGCAAGAGCAGAAGCCCTATCAGATAAGGTATATCTGTAAACAGAGAAATCATTCTCTTAGCTCGAGGAGTCGGCTACACACGCGATAAGATTAGAATGAAGAATACTGTTTCAACGATTGTAAACACATTCACTCACTCACATAAATGCAAGATAAAAGTGCACATTCCCTGGGGCTGTAAAAATCTTGCCCAATGACTCTAAAAGCGAGTTGATACTTAGCAGACGTATGGTTCGATTAACCAGTCGCTCGATCGATAAATTTCATTTTCGTGTCGTATTTATACAAGTGTACGAGGAACCTACTGGGAAACAGTTTCAAATAAAAATGGGGTGTTAAACAGAATAAAAAAATAAATAATATAATAAAGAACGTCTTCATAATTAAGGTTTTAAAGGCATTTTATATATTTATGAACTTTCTACATCTTTAGAGCCTTTCTTTTGCGTCAGATTCTTTAAGATAATCATTAGAAAGCGAAACCAAACTAAACTAAACCCCCGCCTTTTATGAGCCGTCACACGGCATAATGAAATACAAAAAAATAGGCTTTTAATTAACTATGAATTGCGAATTTCCTCATTTCATCGCCCTGCCATATATGAATCCTTATTTACGCTTGATGACGTCATAGGACGTCTCGGCGCTAAGCGCGAAACTTCAATTAAACACTGAAATCTCCATTAAAAAGGCATAAATTAAGCGTTCCTCTGGAGGTATCTGGTAACCCTTTGCCGGTATGGGCAACACTTGGCAATTTCGGTTATTTTAGAGTAATTTTTAAAACTCGTAAAGAATTTGGGAGTCGGGATGGACAGTGGGGATAGCAATTCAACACAAATGCCCAAACTCGGTGGCGGTTGTGGGGGGCGGGGGGGGGGGAGGGACTGACTTCCTACTACTTTTGCCATTCACGTTCTCGCCTTTTTTTTTAATCCATTCAAAATACTGCCATAAGCAACTCAATCGTTCGAACCTTTCGATTCTTTTTCATTCTCCTCCCCTTTTTATTTTACTTTATTTTATGTTCCCTTATTTAATTTGATTATATTTTCTCTCCTTTTTCTTCCATTCGCACTGACCTTATTAACATGAGAGTCGAGCCTCCGCC
This sequence comes from Ceratothoa steindachneri, assembly GCA_963969495.1. Taxonomy (NCBI): domain Eukaryota; kingdom Metazoa; phylum Arthropoda; class Malacostraca; order Isopoda; family Cymothoidae; genus Ceratothoa; species Ceratothoa steindachneri. Next base: position 80,219,573 of record OZ018333.1, read on the forward strand.
GTGTTATGTATTATTACTGGTTTTAAACAATTCCAAACAGAAATAAATGTCGTAAAAAGTAATAAGAAGTGAGAATTTCTCCACTTCCATAACGCGGTTTCTTTCTGCTGTGCGCCGCTGATAAACGGAAGTCATTCTAGGTCCTAAAACTCCCTCCCTCCCCCCCCCCTCCCCCTCGCTCCCTGTCTACTGCCTGATTTTGGTGCTCTGCGGGTAAGCCTGGCGATTTGCAGAAGGGGTGGGGGGGTCAGCCCCATACTTGGCGCTCCCCTCCCCGGGGAGTACAAATTACGACTTGGTGAGTAGAGGAACTGATGATATTATTATTATTATTATTAGTCTTATCAGTAATTATATTTATTATTATTATCATCAATTTCATTATTATTAAAATAGTAATAATAAAATTCTTATAATGCGCTCTTCGAGGCCGGAGGCCTTCACAGAGCGCACGTTCGGCTGAGGGCTAAGATCAGGTGAGTGAGTAGGCAATCCTAAACAGATGCGTTTTCAGGAGTCGCTTGAAAGTGGAAAGTGAGGCAGCGGATCTAATTACGGCTGGAAGAGCATTCCAAAGCTTGGGGGCACAGACTGAAAAGGAGCGGTCGCCCATTGGGCAGAGGGACGAGCGAGGATTATTCAGGAGAGGAGCATGAGATGATCGAAGGGCCCGAGGGGCGAAACGTTGGGGACCTTTTTGGTGAAGGACCTTGGCAGTGAAGAGAATAATCTTGAAGTGAGAACGATATCTGACAGGTAACCAGTGCAGTTCCTGAAGCAGGGGCTTAGAAGGGGAGAAGCGAGAGCGTCGGAGTAGTAGTTGGGCAGCGTAGTTCTGGACTAGCTGAAGGGGACGTAGAAAGGAATATGGTAGATTTACAAGAAGAGAGTTATGGTAATGAAGGCGTGGACAGCAGTCTCAAGACTTTGGCAATCGAAGTGAGAGCGAATGCGGGAGAAGTTGCGGAGGAAACAAAGGGAAGATTTACTAATATTGTGGATGGGGGGCTTGAAGGAGAGATGCTCATCGAACACAACGCCTAGATTTCTAACAGTCAGAGAAAGCGACAGAGTTTCCACACAGAGGGAGGGAGGGAAAGAGGGATTTAACTTTGTATACTAGAGCGGGGGTACCAACCAGAAGAACTTTAGTTTTGGAGTGGTTAAGTTTGAGGAAGTTAGCCGATAGACAGTCTGAGATAGAAGAATAGGCAGATAGGAGGTCACAGATTGAGTGTGCAATGGTCGAGGGGGAAGAGGAAATAAAGATTTGAGTGTCATCAGCATAGAGTTGGAAGGATAGATCGAGATTACGTAGGAGGGAGCTAAGAGGGAATAGGTAGATATGAAAGAGGAGAGGGCCGAGGACAGAGCCTTGAGGGACACCAAAGTCAATGGGAGTGGGGTCGGAGGAGACATCGTTAATCACTACAGATTGGGTGCGAGACGAAAGGTAAGAGCGGAACCAGTCGAGAACAACGCCAGAAATGCCAAGGAAAGAGTGGAAGCGATCAAGCAAGACGGAATGGTCAATAGTATCAAAGGCAGAGAAGAGTTCAAGTAGAATGAGGATGGAGGCATAACCCCGGTCAGCAGCTCTACGTAAGCAATCAGTAACATTAGGTAGAGCGGTTTCGGTAGAGTGCCCAGCTTTAAAACCTGATTGGTAAGTCTCATCAATATTACAGGCAACGATGTGGGAATTAATGCGCGAAGGGAAGTTGCGAGATCGGGTGATAGCTAGCTGGGTCGGAAGGGTTAAGCTTCGGCTTTTTAAGGATCGGACGGATTTGGGCACATTGGAAGGAAGAAGGCACAACACTAGTAGCAAGGGAGGTATTGAAAAGGTGGAGAATTGGAAGTATGACAATCAATATTTTGATTAATAGCTTCGGGGGGGGGACGAGTCATGAGGGAAGTCAGATTTTATAGAGCACGAGAGTAAGGCAGACAACTCAGAAGCGGTCACGGCAGGAAATACGTTGAGCGGCCGGGGGGGGGGGATTAGGGAGAATGTGAAAGGCCAGGTCAGGCAGTCGCGGGAGGGAGTCACGAAGGTTGATGACCTTATCAGCGAAGAATTTCGAGAGGATGGTGGGGCTGATGGGGGTGGGGACTTGGTGTGAGGAGGTAAGAGAAGAGAGCATGCGGAAAACGGTACGGGGTCATTCTTATTGTCGGCTAGCAATTTACGCGAATGGGCTTCACGAGCAGATTTCAGTTTAGCCAAGTAGAGAGATGTCGCAAGACGGTAAGTGAGCGAAAGAGCAGTTGTATCTTGCCCACGAGACCGAGCTTTACGAACAGCTCTATCATGGGCACGTAAAGACTGTCTCGAGCGTAGGAGTTCCAGCGAGTACCATGGGGCGCGGGGACGGTGAGAGGATGAAGGAGTAATAATGGGGAAGTGGGCATTAAGGCAAGTTAGGAGGGATTGCTCCAAGGAAGAGAATATTTAGTCAAGGGGGGCGAGAGCGTTGGGAGGGGGTAAATTAGAGGCAACGTTATTAAGGAGGGATGGGATGTCAATGGAGGCTAGCCGTCGATAAGGTTTTGGGATGAGAGGAGGCCGAGAGGGCAAAGAAGTGGGGGTTGAGACGTTGAAGTTAATAAGGTAATGGTCAGGAATAGCATTAGACAGGATAGAAGTGGTCAAGTTGGAAATTTGACAGTCGGAAATTACAAAGTCTAAAATGTTACCATGGCAGTGTGTTGGGGAAGAAACGTGTTGGGTAAGGGAGAAGAGGTCAAGGATCTCAAGGAAGGCAGGTAGATTAGTGTTAGCGACTGGGAGGTTGAAGTCCCTCATGATGAGAAGATGACTCGATGGGGAGACACTAGCGAGAAAGTTACTAAATTCGTCAAGAAAAAGATCAAGGGAGGAGCTGGGGGGGGGGCTGTAGAGCACAATAGTTGTTAGAGAGGGAACAGAATTAGGGACAGAGATAAGGGCCTCAAAAGAAAGAAGAAGAGGGCGATGAAAGGATATTCAGAGAGAGAGAGAGAGAGAGAGAGAGAGGCACTATGAATGAGAGCAACCTCTCCACCACGTTTGTTCCGGGGGATATGGGAGTAGATGTAGCATTCAGGGGTCGCTAGCGAGAAGCAGCTATCACTCTGATCAAGCCAAGTTTCGCTGAGACCAAGGAGGGATATACGCGAATTAGTCAGGAGGTCGTGAATGAACTCCACGTTATAAGCGACGCTTCCAACATTCAGTAGAGACGCATTATAAACTGAGAGTGGGGAGGTTGAAGGGGGAAGTGAGGGAGACGGGGGGGGGGGGTAGGTCGGGGTAGGCGGTTCAATGAAAAATAACTTTTTTAAGACCGAAGATAAACGAAATCCCCTTTTTATAGGACGAGATTGATTTCGAGCGATTCCTAGTGCTTTAATTCTAGAGCCAACTGAGGGAGATACCTTAAACCCTCTATTAAGGGAAAGAAGTGTGGCTTTGTCCATCATTGAGGGAGGATAAAATGGATAAAAATCTGATGTGGAGACAATAACAAAATAAAATTAGGGAAGCAACAGCGAAAATAAAAATGAGCAGGGAAGAATATGATGTTAAGAAAAAAAAGGTCACAGAAAAGCAACAAATTCAATAAAAACAACTACTAACAAAGAAAAACATATACCAAGAATGGTGAAGTACAAAGCACGTGTCAGGGGCGAAAAATTAGGGAGGAATGAAACAAGTGACTGCGTGGGTCAGAAAGCAGAATAATCTAGAAGAAAATTAGGCTGATGCAGGAAGAGCGAGGGAAAGAAAATGTAGATAAGAACGGAGAGGAGTAATAATAGGGATAAAGAATAAAAAGAGCACGGAAGAAAATAATACGAAGAAAAACACGGAGCAAAAGAAAAATACAAAGTTATCAAAACACTAGATTACTCACAAAGCAGAATAATCCAGAAGAAATTAGGCTGAGGCAGGAAGAGCGAAGGAAAGAAAATTTAAATCTTTATTATTTTTGACTATTATTATTATTATTACTTTTATTAGAATTTTTATTATTTTTTTCTTTATTATTACTATCATAATTATTATTATGTAAACAGCTTCGGAACTCGGTTATGATGACTGAATGACTAAGTCAGCTGATGGACGTATTGTGTTCATGTGCGTTTACATTTATTAATACATTTCACGTTCTTTTATATATGTACACATATGGGCACATTTAATTGCAGTTTATTTGCGTATCTTTCTGAACGTATTTGTGTTCCTGTATGTTTATACATATGGCCGCATTTTCATGTATATATGCATAGATGCGTTTACCTGTTTAAGTGGGTATGTATGTTTTGGATGCATTTCAATTTGCATGAGACTGGAAGAGTGAAGTGAGGCGGTATTATATTAATGCATCCGATTCCTGGTTCTTTTACTTTCTCTAATGGGGCGGCAAAGCGATTCATCCAACTTATAATCACATTTTTGTGCCCATAAGGATCGCCTATCTCGGTGGTAGCGTACATACGCTCGTATGTACGCCTTGTTGTGTAAGTAGTATTGTAACACAAATCCCGAGTCCGCCATTTTGTCACTAAGGCCGAACCTGCCATTTCGGTGACGTCAGGAAATTTGGGAGAGTGAACTCGCTGATTGGTTTGGCGTCATAAGGGAACCACTCACCAACCCACCTCACTTGTCCCCTATCCCCCATTTTCGTAAATTTCCCTTCAGCCGTAGTAACTTGTGAGTGAAGCGAACCTCAAACCCCTTTTCCGTCAGTTGTACTCCCTAGTCTCCGCCATTTTGGTGACGTCAGGGAAGTTTTTGGAAGGAAATCGCTGATTGGTTTTACGTCATAAGAGATCCACTCTCCAACCCACTTCAGTTGTACCCCCCCATCCCTCACTCCGTTTCGTTATTTACCCTCAGGCGTACGAATTTGCGAGTGACGTGAGTCTCAAACCCATTTTTCCTCAGTTATACTCCCTAATCTCCGCAATTAAGGTGACGTCAGGGATTTTTTGGAAGGAAGTTTCGATGAGGAGGTTTTTAAGACATGGCAACTACGCGGACCAATTAAAGATTTGAAAAGAATGAAGTGTCAAATCCCATAGTATTATAAACGGAAATAATTTATTAACATTCAGACTACGACGAAGTCTTATTACCCATATCAACATTTCAACCGCATATGTTTTTACTCATTTGCCACTCAGCCTGTCTATGTGTCAGACGTCATAAGATGAGCCTCCATTCACATCGTCTCACACCCAGACTCAGCAGCTATTTTGCTACTGAAGATGTCTGCGGATATGGTCAGAAATCTAGTCCAGGCTCTTCATCTGGGGTGGATTTTTTCGACTATCTTCCTCGACTTATTCATGATCATCCAATCGAACAGCTCCACTACCTCTCAAGTACAATAGTGGAAGAGAAGTACTTACAAATCCCCAGTTTAGGGATTTAGAAGATTTAATCTTCGGTAAAAAATTCAAAAACGAGCTTATGGATCAGGTTTTCTTTGTAGGAGGTCTATCCGATCGTCCCAGTACATGTGGAGACAAGTTTTTTGCTTTCTAGCATAGTGCATGATAGTGAGAAAGTAGTGAACACCGTTATATTTGATACAAAACCGCTGTTATTTCGCTTTCTCTCCTGGTATGCCCGCCATCTCACTGATACGATGACAAACCAAGATTGAAGAGGCGAGGATGAAAGAATTCTCATTCTCACAAATTCAAGACAATGTGATGAGTTATTTTGTAGACAAATTAAAATGTTGGCAATAGATATAAATTATTATTTTACCTTTATGGGATAGATAAAACTAGTATTTTATCAACTTTATTTACCTTATATTAAACAGAATATTATAAATTAAAAAAAATTATACAATAGGTAATAATAAGTGACAAAGACGCGGTATATATTATTAAATAACATGTAAGCTCACTCTTTTTCTAAAAGTCTTTCTTAAAACCTTTCCCCCCCCCTCATCTCTTTCACTCCACCGTCTTCCTCGGCTCTGAAACCTATAAATGGTACAAGGATATGACTATCAACATTCTCTCTATCATCATCGGCTCCAACTAGGCGTTTCATAGTGTCGTAGGTGATTATATCCTTCATTTGAGGGTTAATCCTTTAGCACTAAGTGTATGTATATATATATATATATATATATATATATATATATATATATATATATATATATATATATATATATATATATATATATATATATATATATACAGTGAGTGCAATAAATATCCGATACATGGTGCAAAGTTTATTTTCCATAGTTACACAACAGCAAAGTAATCGAAGATTGAACATCTGAAGTATTTTGTATGTTGAATACAAATTCGGTATTAGATTGCACAAATAGTAAAGCATTGGTATTATATCGACAAAAGTGTTAGATTATCGCCTCAAAAAGTATCCAACATACCCACACAATTAGTTTTAAAGCGATAATAAATAGTTCTCGAACATTCCAGAGTGGTTTACGTGACAGGAATGTTGTAGAACTTTCTAGAAAAATAATCTACTTCGTCCACGTGAAACAGTGGAACTCAGTCAGTGTCTAAGAGCTGCGTGAGAAGGAGTTCATCGTTCAACACTCTAATTCTAATATGGCGAAGACTAAAGAATTGCCAAAAAGGAGCAGATAACTAATTTTTCAGTTACATAAAAGTGGTTTGGGCTATAGAAAATTTCATCTATGCTAAAAATACCAATCTCAACCATTGGTGACACGATTCGCCTGTTCACGTCATATCAGTCCGCTACAAGTCTACCACGTTCAGCGCGTCCTTCTAAAATTTATAACCGTGCGGCTAAATATATAGTCCGTAAAGTAAAGAAGAATCCTCGAGTGACTCGATCTGAACTTCAGAAAGATTTGGAAGCAGCTGGGACAAATGTATGCAATTAGAGCAGTTCTTAGGAACGAGGGATTCCATTCTCGCACACCAAGAAAGACACCTTTGTTGAAACCAATTCAACATTTAGAGAAGCCTGCAAATTTGGGGGACGCTGTACTGTGGTCTGACGAGACGAAGATTGAGTTATTTGGGCGGAATATGGTATTAGGCACGTTTGGAGGCAGAAAAACTCAATGCATTATCTTATAAATACAATCCCAACAGTGAAGTTTGGAGGAGGCAGCATAATGGTATGGGGCTGCTTCTCCTCTGCAAGTCCTGGAAGACTCCATATTATTGAAGGGAAAATGAATGCTCAGATGTATCGCAGGATTCTGGATGATAATCTATTACAATCTGCAGATGACTTGAAGTTGCCAAGTGGATGGGAATTCCAGCAGGACAACGATCCAAAACATACAGCTAAGAGCACTGCAGCATGATTTCAGCAGAAGAAAATGAAGGTTATGGGATGACCAAGTCAGTCGCCAGACCTAAAATTCTGCCGTGCCGAGAAAGAGCACCGAATATACAAAATAATAACTTTCCAGGAGAAGCGTTCAAAGTTTTCCTTTATTGCAATGCCAAAAAAATAGTATATTTTCAAGATTCTGTTAAACGTTTAATGTATTTACTCCATTATGGGCATCACCTTTCATATTTGTACTTTCTTTTGTGCATTAATTTTATATTTTTGGCTCAGTTGTACAAAAACTGTTTTTCCTTTGGTTTGTCGATTGCTATTCACCACAAATGCAGAGGAAAGAAACCGAATATAAGTATATTCGGTGTTTTTCTTCTTGAATGACCATTAATATTAAACAATGAGACACCGATTATACCTATATTGGGTGTTTTCACTTTGACAACATTAAGCAATCAGACTTCATTATAATTATGGCAACCACATTACATTATACATTCATCACTGTTTTTGTTTATTATTAGAATTTTTAACAAGTCATTGGGAAGGTATAAACAATCCTATAAATCTATGTAATTTTTATTGGTATTTTGACCCTAAAAATACAAACCAAACAGAATCTTTAAAAAATGCAATCAATTTATCTTTCTATTTGCATGTGAATATTAGTTTGAAATATCCTTAATTTAATAAAAAAAATAGTGAACATGAAGTCATATTTAAAACGAACTGAGTAAAAGTATAAAACTTCGCAAAAACTGTAGTTATATCCATTTTTAAGGAAAAATGACTAAATACACCAAAAGTAAATCCATTTTAAACTTAACGGGAAAATTCATAAAACCTTGAATTTAAGAGATCGGAGATATTATCAGTAGTAGGGAGGTTATTCCAAAATGATCGACGGGAAATAGGCTTTCTCATAACAAGACCTGAGTGAATTTTATCCAATTTTTATTTTTGAATTCCTCTTGGCTTTGATGAATATTTCGCTGAATAATTGGGTGGAATAATTTCTTTCATAAATTTAAATTTCGTTTCAGTGTCCTGAAATGTTTTTTTATAGATCAGTCCGTGCAGACCTTTCTCAAATCGGACCACATAAATCTTGTAAAAGAGGAATATTATTCTCAGGAGACGCTCTTCGGGTTGTTCTTAACCTTGACAAGTTTTCGTAGGCCTTAAAATCATAAAGTCGCATTTCTAAGACCGTTGTGTTCTCTTCGTTGAAAGTTCCAGTGAATCGCAGAGGTCTCTCATATCATACAGATTCTTCTTTTTCCGGATTACCTGTTCAATATTTCCATGAACGCCATCTGCGGCAAAGAATGTGTGACCGGTGACAAGATATTTCAACGTGATTTCCGAGGGTTCAAGATCTTCATTGACAAGTAAAGCGAATGCTGAATATAATGTCCAGTTAAAGTGTCCAAAATATAAACTTCTTTGTATCTCTATTTTCCTTAATTACTTTGATATAGGATGATGCAACATCATGAGCATTCCTACCTCGAAGACTTTCATTCCAAACTACACAATAGTGATGTTGATTTTTCTTTAAAGAAGCAAATGTTTCATTAACCACAACCATTCTCGAGCAGAAAAAAAACTTTCTTTAACATCAGGCATCCTTGGCAGGAGCAAAACCTTTGCATATCGACGGCAAATATTAGGAGTCCATCCATTTGTTCGTATATCTCACTATCTTTATTGTATTCTTTTCTTGCTTCCTTTTGCATTCCATTGTGCAATTGAGCCTTTTCAGCATTTTATTCATTCATATTCAATTCATAAAATAATCATGTTGAACATTTGTCAACACAAGGTTCAGAAAAACTTATGTTCATTTTCTTTAGTATACTCCGATAGGATTCACTAGAACAACGGACTGACGCGTGTTTTACTTGAAATAGTTTGTACATTGAAGCAATGGAGAGATCTGTTGGAAGGTATCTTACATGTGGAGCATGGTCTCTTCTGAAATGAAAAATAACTGGATTGAAAGATTCGATGTGATTCATTATTACTTTTCTATTAACTCGATTAGTAGGTTCACGTTTTCCTCTATTATCGGTCACTGCGATATTTCCTGACAAATTAGTTGTGGATGAAGAAGCTGCATCAATGGAATGAAATAATAATTTTATAACCTGATCTTGACTGTACCCTAAAGTGCTGAGAAAAAATTTATGACAGATTTTGATTGCTTGTCCTTGGGCATCGCTCATTGTATATACATACGATAACTTCTTACTTGATAAATCTTCCTTAATATGCCTTCTTTCTACTTCTTTCTACTTCTTTCCTTGTTACTTTGCTTGACAACCACGCTTGCCTCATATCTTAGCAGTTTTTCCAAGATTCTGAGTGAATGTGGTTTCGCATTTCAACAGAAAACTTGGCATGGCATTTGTAAGGGCATTTATCTATATCACATCCATTGAACATTGGGTGTTTTTCTTTATCATGAATGACCTTTTCTTGTTGTGTCATTGATTTCCTCCTTTTTTTAACCTCAGAAGCAAGAGAGGTGTGATGGGAAGCCATTCCATTGTCATACACTGCTTCATGAGCATCGGAAACTCCAGGAGATTGAACTTCGATAGCAGTTGCTATATTATTCTCTTGAATGCATGAAATGTCTTGCCCTTCTGTCCTCAAAACACATCTGAAAGGAGAAAAATAAACACATATTTATGCATTGCATTTAAGTAGCACATACAATAATTTCGGGAATTACTGCATTACCCTAATGATAATCATCACCATCATCATCTTCCCTTACCTCCCTCACCTCCACCTTAAATTATGCTTGCTACTTTGTATACACAGCATAACGGTGCAAGTATTTTTGTGTTAACAAATGGACACACATATAACCTAGAGGCATACAGGTATATAAGGCTTGCTCCTGAAAATAAATATATATATATAAACAACGATAATTAAAGATAAACGATATTGAAAGTTAAATGTCGGTGACTCAGCAAAAGATGCAGTGCCGTGAACATGGTGAACACACACAATGCACAAAAGAGAACATAATCTGGATCCAAATAAAAAGAAATCCTAAATTACCGGTTTATAGACCAAAAATTTACCTATAGTGGGTCTAGTAGTCATGGTTACCAAAGAAACCAAGAAAAAGAGGCTGGACAAAGAGATGAACCAAAACAAGCGAAAAAGAAGATCAGCAAAAAAAAAATATGCTGGGGTCAGGAGGGCACTTAAACCTCTAGGAACAGACACACGAGGAAGTGTAAGCCTGAACCCCCTTGCGGGCTCATATTGAGTTTGATATGATTTAATTTGATTAAAGATTAAATTTGATACGAGAAACAACACAAATTAATTATCTCTCTTCAGCCAAGCTATTCAACTTCATCTTGAAATCAATAATGAAAAGATTTAATGAATTCTTATTTCTTTTACATTCCAGTAATTATGACTATTATTTATAATACAGGCCATATTATTTAAAAAATTAGAGTTATTATAAATATAAAGAAAACATTTAATTATAAATCTAAAATAAAATAAAGAGGCAAACGCATTTTGTGATAGAAAACAAAATTAAATTCAAATTAAAGCTTAATATGTTTTAGAATTACTGTTCTTTTAAAAATTGGAAGACGTTTGATGGTGTGTTGTGATTGCAAGCCAAGGTTACCAGCCGTTCTGCTTTAACAACGAGATTATCTCCGACTGAATTAAAAGATAAAACTTGACATAGGCAGAAAAAAACTCTCTTGTCCATTTCAGTACAGACGCGTAGCTCACAATTTGTTCAGGGAAAAAAAACAGGTTGCTGCATGAGAGGAGCGGCAATAAATTGATAGAAAGCTTGCATATTCGGTGTTTTACGCCTGGACATCGTGCTACATATAAATGAAACACACCGAATATTCAGTATAATCGGTGTTTAACCTATGCATTTTGCATATTCGGTGTTTCTTCTATGTTAACATGGTAGTGTCGCGTATATTCGGTGTGTGGCCAATTTCTAACTCAAAACGAGTGAAAGATGGGCGTAAACCAATGCCATAAATGGAATCTACGGGTCAAACTACATAAGAGTCAATATACTCGTATAACTCAAATTTGGAAATTTTGTATATTCGGTGTTCTTCATTTGCACGGTAGAAATCCTCTCTAGAACCTGTGGCGAGAATTAAAACTAAAGATTCAGAAAAGGGACCCAAGAAATCTAACATATTTAAAAAGAATATGCCAAGAAGAATGGGCCAAGATACCTACAAATATTTGTAAGAACCTCATAAGTAAATATCCCAAACTAATAGAAGCTATACTAGCGACCAAAGGCTATATCACCAAATACTAACTGGTTTTCATAGATGGATCAGATACTTTTTGAAACCTTCGTTTGATATTTTGCGGTAATCATTTTATGTTTTACTATTTTTGCAATATGATACCAATTTGTATTCAACGTACAAAATACCTCAGATGTTCAATTTTCGATTACTTTGCTGTTGTGTAACTATGGTAAATAAACATTTGACTATGTATCGGATATTTATTGAACACACA